>JAYESA010000015.1:46494684-46996326 GCA_036927795.1 Iris macrosiphon
ATCCCAATATGGACACGACACTAGCCTCAAACATAAATCTCATGTTCAATTGATCTATAGGATCAATTGACACACAAAAAAAATATAAATTCGGAATTCCAACAAAATTGACACAAAAAGCACCATAACTTTCTCCATGGGTCTCCTATGAACACAAAACAAAGTCCTATGGGTAGTACATACATATAGGTTGATTTTACATGATTAAATCTCAGATTTAGAAGCTATTTAAATGGGAAAATCTGAATTATACCTATTGGGAGATGGATTCCCAACGAAACCTCCAATTGAGATGAACTTGCTTCCAAATTGTAGATCCTTGCTCCTCTTTGTAGATCCTTGCTTCCTTCTTTTAGATCCTTGCTTTCTTCTTCTCTAATGGTGAATTGGGAAGAATTTGGAATAAATTTGGTAGGAAATTGGATTGGGAATGGAGGGAATTTGGTAGTGGGAGAATTCTAGATCTAGATTTGGAATGAGATGAGAGGAGAGAGAAATTTCCCCCCCTCTTTAATAGGCCGGCCATAGCCCCTCCCCCAAGCAATTATAAAGTGTCCAATGTACCCCTTGGGGCCTCTCATGAAGAAATAATTAAGGAAGGAAGCTTCTAGTCTAATCATTTAATTAATTTAATCCATCTTCTTAACCATGGGCTTTCTAAATGGCCCAAGTCTAACTAATTAATTCATGTTGGTCCATGGGTCCAAAATAAACTAGTTGGGTCCACTAAAATAAGTCCAAAATAATTAAATAACATCCAACAATAATTAAATAATACAACAAAAATTATTTACCATGCACAATATTTATTTAAATAGGAAATTACTAAAATACCCTTTTTTCTAAAATGTGGTAGTGACACTAGGCACTTTTCAGTAGAATTTTTATCGAAATAAAATCACAAAGAACACGAAGAAAAAGCGCAGGTTGTTAGAAGAAAGGGGGAGAATCACCTAGCTAAGTGAGACAAGTATCAGTGGATTTTATGTATGTGTTAGTGTCTGACAGTAGAGTGTACCATTTGAGGTGGTTAATATGGTTTGGTGTTAGAGTTTGAGCATGCATGCAACAGGTAGATAGTAATTGGGTTATGAGGGTGTAGGGTGATATTTGTATTGGTGATACCAATGTGTATCCAAGTGACTAGTCGGGTAGTGACATGGGTAAGGGTGTTGTATTATGAGAATATTAGTATTGTATTAATAAGAGTATTTGAGTATCTTAAGTACCAGGATTTTAGTATTGGTATCAAGATATCAACTAGAAGGGTATCTATGGGTATCGAGGTTAGTGTCAAGGTAAGGTATTGAGTTGTTAGTGAGTTGAGATACCAAGGTCTTAAGGTTAGAATACCAAGTTATTGTATATATTGGTATATCTATATAGTATATATGATATTATTGTATCATAGTTAACTTGTATAACTTTAAAACCTAGTATTAGCAACGTATTGACCCATAGTTAAGGTATTTGAGATACGGGCTAATATATTAGGTAAATGTGTGATAGGGGTTAAGATACCGTGATACGAGATAAGGTAAATAGCTATAGGCCAAGGTATGGCTAGAAATTATAGGTAAAAGTATATATTAGGGTAATATATGCTAGTAACTTATTAGTATAGCCTAGAAACCTAGTATTGGCCTAGTATTAACTAGTATTGAATAGTTTGACCTAGTTAACATCTAAAAACCAATAGTGACTTATTAAGACCTAGTATAACTTTATCAACCTTGTAAATAGATAAAACCAACCCAGAAACTAGGAAATGATCTAGTAAGACTGTGTTGACCTAAATTTGATCTAGTTTGACTAAATTTGACATAGTTTAACCTAGTTTGACTTAGTTAGACCTATTATTGAATTAGAGACCTAGTTTCATGCTAGTATATCATGTTTATGATTCCAAAATACTGTTTTGACTTGATATTTCATATTTAGGTCTTTGAGACATCAATACAGACACAGTTTGATATTTATTGCTCTGGACCACATGCGAGTATATTCTCTGATAGTTTCTATTATTTGATAATTTCTATGATTCTGGTTTATAGTATTATTTTACCTAATTTTTTGACACTATGGATACACGGATTAGTATTATATGGATTCACTCTCTTGCGACACGTGCATCATACTTGTCTGGCCTCTACTTCAGGACTCATTACTGGTATCACATCAGGACTCACTTACTGGCATCACTTACTTTATCTGACTGGGCTCGTACTTGATTTACATGTCGGGACTTGGATTCATTTGTACTAGTCGGGACGGAAAAATACTCGAGTAGACATGTAAACATTCCCAAAATCTAGAGTTACCCCTTCTGCTCTAATCAGAATGATAGAAGTCGCACACCAAGTGTTCGTTGAGCCGTATTACCCCCTAGCCCTTTACATATCGAAAGCGATATTTTAAAATACACTAGTCTAGTTCTTTCTTGCTGGCTTCATATGTTACTTTCTGGACACACCATATCTATCTCCGATTAGTTCTAATTTATTTACAGTTTTTATTTATCATACTTTCTTGATTTACCATGCTTATCTTTCTTGTTTCTTAAATTAACTGTGACTATATTTTATTCTCTGATTCATTTTTTCCTTGCTCATAATGTATTACTTACTATAACTGTTTTATAGTCTTTGTCAATTATTTGAAATTGCTATTGGGTTGTATTTTACTCCAATCCTGACTGGATAACATTTTTTAGATGATCTCTTAGAGGACTTGTGTCCCAAATATTAAGGATCCCATGAGATAGATGGTGCAGACTTGGACCCAGTAGCTCAGGAATGATTGCCGGAAGGCCTAGCCGGAATCACTAGTTATCCTAGTTAGTTTTTATTAGCATTCTGGTACCAGATTTATTTTTGGCTTATATTTTGAGACTTGAATATTGATGTTGATATTGGATGTTGTTGATTTTTGACTTTATAGTTATGTTAGACTTCTTTGTTATCTTATCGTGCTTTATATATGTGATTGAGTATTATGTTGCCTTAATTATAATATCCTCTATTTTGGAGTTGAGATATCATTGACAGGTTTTACATATATTGTGTGAGATTGATAGTTAGTTAACCTAGACAACGTTCTACCGTCGATGTTGCGGTGTAGGCTAAACGTACCCACATACTCGTACCCCTTTACCAGGTGCGGGTCATGACAGAAGGACTTAGGGGAAACTAATATTATCTTGGGATAAAGATCATCCAGACGGACACTGGAGTGGCGCTATCACAGTCTCATTATATTGGGAAGATGATCACACGCTATTGATATCAGCATGTTTGTGGGATCGATACTTATTACATGTGTGACAACAAGATGAAGCAAAATCCAAGGAAAAGTATTATGCAGCTAGAGTATTCAAGTGTCATCGTGTCACTACCATATTTTCTAGTAAAGGGTATTTTAGTATTTTTATAATTAATTAAATATTGTGCATGATAATAATTATTTGTTGTATTATTTAATTATTATTAGGTCTTAGTTATTTATTTTGGACTTGTGATAGTGGACCTAACTAGTTTAGTTTAGACTCATGGACCAATATGTATTAATTGTTAGATCTAAGCCCAATTAGAAAGCCCATTGATTAGGAGATGGATTAAAATTAATTAAACCTTTAGACTAAAAGCTTCCCTCCTTAATTATTTCTTCATGAGAGGTCCCATGGGGTATAATGGATATTACATAGTAGCTTGAGGAAGGGGTAGAGGGGGCCGACCTATTAAAGAAGGGGGGAATTGATTTCTCTCTCCTCTTTTCATTTTAAAACTAGATCTAGAATTTCCCTCAACCAAATTCCTTCATTTCCACTTCATTTTCTACCAAATTTTATCCCAATTTCTTCCCAAATCACCATTGGAGGCTAGTGGATCAAGGATCTAGAAGGAGGAAGCAAAGATCTACAAAGAGGAGCAAGGATCTACAAGTTGGAGGCCAATTTTATCATATTTGGAGGTTTTATTGGAAATCCATCTCCCAATAGGTATAATTTAGTTTTTCTCCTTAAATTAGGTTCTAAATATGATATTTAACTATGAGAAATCAACCCATATGCATAGGCTACCCATAGAATTTGGTTTTGTGTTCATAGGAGACCTATTGAGAAAGTTATAGTGCTATTTGTGTCAATTTTGGATTAATTCCGAGATTGACATTTGTTGTGTGTGTCAATTGGTCCTATAGATCAATTTGGCAAGTGCTTGTGTGTTTGGGGCTAGTGTCGTATCCATAATTGGGTACGTGTATCTAGTATCCCAACAATTTGGTGATACGTGTTAATTTGGGGGTTTTTCCTCCGATACGGGACTTTGAACATGTCATATTTTGACACGGACACGTAGAATTATATTTGACTCTTCGTATTGTTCATAAATGATATATATGACTTGTTCGTGTCCTTCGGGGTACGTTTGGATGTGTGGTGGACTCGTGTCATATGCGTATCCTAGATCTAGTGGGATACGAGATGATACGTTTCATGTGTTGTACAATTTAATTATAGATCTAATTCTCTTGTGTTCTTATTCATGGAGAAGTGTATATATATATATATATATATATATATATATATATATATATATATATATATATATATATAATATTGTGTATATATATTTATGTAATATTGTGTCTTAGATCTATATATCTATGTATATACCATACGTGTATATATTGTATGTAACTATTCTTCTACATGTATATATATTTATATATAGTAGTATGTATAGATATGTATATGTTAAGTAGATATTTATATGTTGTTATATTTATATTTATATTTATTTAATGTATGATGTATATTGTGTATGTGTTTATATATACGTATACGCATGTGTGTTGTTATAATTATGTTAAAATGTATGTGTATATTTCTATATAGATATTATGTACATATATATGTATGGGTGTATGTATATTTATTAGTAGTATTATATTCATATTGTATATATATATTATGTGGTTTAATATATATATATATATATATATATATATATATATATTGTAATAGAGGGCATGAGCTATAGCGACAACAGCGTGTGTCGCAGAAGCAATAGCAGCAGCAGCAGCAGTAACAGCAGCAGCAACCGCTATAGCGACAGCAGGAAGCGTCGCAGCAGCAGCAGCCATATCCAGCAGCAGCAGCAAGAGCTTCGGTGACAAACTGCAGAAGTTTGTCACTATAAAAGTAGTATCAGCAACCATATCAGGGGCTTTAGCGACGTTTTTGGCGACAACAGCAGAAATCTGTCACTAAAACAGCAGAGTATCAGCAGTATCAGTCATTTCAGCGACAGCAGGCAGGGGCTTTAGTGACAGTTTGGCAGTTTTCTTAATATTATATATATATATATATATATATGGTAATTGATATATATGTAAATATGTTCCTAATTGCTATTTGTATTATAGTATACTATATGTATAATAATTAGTGTAGCATATATTATATTTAAGGGTAGTTAGCATAAGTAAAGTATTGGGTATTACCTTGAGATACCAAGGTAAGTACCAAGGTAATTGGGGATACCCAACGTATTGGGTTTGGGAATCAATATTATGGGTTAGTGTGGTGATACCAAGTTGGTTCAAAACCAAGGCATCTATTTGATGTTGTAATTTGGATTTATATAATTTGTTGATATGTATACGTGATGTTTTTCTATTGTTTTACGTATCCAGAGATACGGTATCCTAGTATCCTAAGATGTAGTTTATGACCTAGACTTTAGTATTTGAACTCAATATCTTTGTTATAGACTTTTGCAACCTAGAAATAGGTAGTTGACCATAGTTTGACATAGTTGACCATAGTTTGACCATAGTTGACCATAGTTGACCATAGAGTTGACTTAGTTTGACTTTTGACTTAGAGTTGGCTTGTTGACCTAGAAGTTGACTAGTTTAACTTATTTTCTTTTCAAAATCTTGTATTGATGTTGTATTCCATATCTAGGTCTGCGAGGTACCGTATCAGATATCTGTGGGACTATTCATTGGACTTCAGGCGAGTACATTCTCTGATAGTTTCTCATTTATGATATCCTCTATGTTCATTGTATCTAGTGTAGATATCCATGTTTCTTAACACGATGGTACGGATTGGTATATCCGGATCTCGTCATGAGATGTTATTCTTGTATATGGTTTATCTTATGTAAGTCTTGTTTCATTGGTTATCTTGTGCATGTACATACACTGATTCTAGGAAAGATTTGCTACCTTCCTAGAGAATCCTACGCCATAGCATACCATGGTTGGATCTATTATACCAGTCGGGGGTGGAGAGTATTTTAGTGTAGATATGTGATCATACCCTCTTTGTGTATGTCTTGTTCCTTGTGAGTGTTGATCATACACTGCACGTATGATCAACCATGCCATTGTACTCTTGTGCAAGTTCCCAAGTCGATCACCTGTTAAAGCTAGTACTCACACACTTAGACATTAGTATTCTTATTTATTGACATATTGTTCATTATTGTGTTTATTCCAGTATTTTCTTATTGTATATCTCTTGTATCTATTGTTGCATCTTGTATATTCATATCTATTTACTGTTATATAGTTTTTATCATTGATTAGAACTGCTGTTAGAGATGTACTCTGCTCCTTTCTTGACTGGATATTTTTTTTCCAGATGACACTGAGGACTGGTACCCTACACATTATGGACCTCAGGATGTTATGGGTTTAGAGTAAGAGACCTTGGCTCAGGAGGGACTCATCCCAACTGAGACAAATAACCCGGGATTAGTAGCTTCTTAGTATTTTTGTACTGGATTTATCTTCAGCTTATTTGTTAGTATTCTTTCTGACTCATTGATGTTATTATTTTAGACTCATGAGTTGTATGTGACTATTCTATTCTTTTATCTGAATCGTGCTTAATTCCATCTTAGATCTGTGATTGAGTATATTGATATTGTTGGTGGCTCATTATATTGTTAGATAGATTACCCAAACAACGTTCTATCGCCAATTCTGCTGCGTAGGCTGGGCGTTGATTCCGACTTGTACCCTTACGCCGGGTGCGGGTCTTAACATATTTTTAGTGGTGGCCCATGCTGGTCAGGCTTTGCAAGTTGTACGATATCGTGGTAGTGCGACAATATAGTTGTACTACTGTGAGCCTGCTTCAGGAAATAGGATATAGGCTATATGCTGAGAATACTCAATCACATATAGGAAAATTCTTTTGATTCGTTCAACTATTCTCGTTTGACATTGATACTTGATCTATAAACTGTCCTTTCCTTGAGTGTCTTACATCATGTGCCATATTGATTCTTTCTTTCACTTTGTCTCAGGATGCCGCCTAAGACTAGTACGCAGTAGGGAAGAGCAATTTCTGTGAGGTCTGCGACATCCCGAGTGCCTGCATCAGTCAATTCTCCGGTGATTGGAGTGTCAGCTGCTTTTGAAGGTCCACCACCTACTCAGAGGACTTAGCCATCTGTATCCGAGGGGCTTCCACCTTCACCTCCTGTGCCAGCAGAGGCGACACAGATGTTTACATTATTTTGTGAGATGCTCGAGGCACAGAGGGCTCAGTCAGAGGCACATCAGAGGCAGACCGATATTTTACGGCAGGGCATCGAGAGTACTCATCAGCTTGCTTGTACTGTAGTCGAGAGAGGAGTTCCGGTCCAGCAGCAGGATGTTCTTCAGGTTGCTCAGCTTCGGCTAGGTAACATTCTGGACTTCAAGAAGCTGGAGCCTAGGGTCTTCAAGGGGACGGAGGGCATCGCCTATGATGATGATTGGCTCGAGGATATTGAGCGTCTAATGAGGGTATCCCAACTTTTTGAGGATCTGAAGGTTAAGGCGGTAGGACTTCAACTGTTTGACGTCGTCCGTACTTGGTTCAGGAATGAGCCAATTCTTGTTGACGTATGACAGTCTTGGGAGGTATTCAAGTACCTCTTCAAGAATAAGTTTTTCGCTCGGGCAGACAGGCTAGACTTGGGGAGGCAGTTTGAGAGTCTCATTCAGGGGAGCATGTCTGTGGAGGAGTACGCTGCAGAGTTTGACATATTGAGTCAATTTGGAGAGTATTTGGTGAGAGAGCCGGAGGTTTAGGATATTTATTTCTGTGATGGTCTAAACTGGAAGTGAAGATCCTCATTTTGTCTTTTATGAGACATACTCGGAGATACTTGCAAAGGCACGCAAGGTTGAGCGGGAGTTAGGTTTGAAGTCCAGAGAGACCGTAATTCTTTCCTGGGGGCAAACAACAGTGCAATATCTGCAAAATGTCCTTATTTCCAGTCCTGGCCTTTCCAGCAGCCGCAACAGCACTAGACTCCAGCTAGGGCACCGTTTCACTAGGCACCACAGCAACAGAGACAGTTACAACAATCTTTCTGCCATTTTTGCAAGAAAAACGACCATATCTGGGAAGTTTGCAGGAAGAGGTTGGGAGTTTATTTGTATTATGGTACTGAAGGGCATCAGATGAGGGAGTGTCCTTCCAATCCTCGTCGTGCAGTTCAATGAGCAGCTTCAACTCCGAGGGCAAAGGCGAGACCACCTGCAATACAGCAAAGGGGACCGCTTCCAACACAGCAGCAACGTTATATCCAGCATCAACAACAAGGAGGTGCACGTCAAGGATGAGCGTTTGCTATGACCGTCGAGGAGGATGAGCCTACCGGATGTTATGCTTCGACCCCGAAAGGGTCAATCGTCCTCGCTGGATCCTTTATGGAACCGATCGTCCTCACTGGGGCGTGATGCCGTGCGAGCCTGGAGTTGCGCTCGCACAAGGCAAGAACGTGTAGTGATAGGAACCATTTTGAAACACAATTTAGAAAACACATTCACAGACATTTGAACACAAGTATAGGAAAAATATGCTTTTCATTGATAATTCAGAGTAATTTACATAGAGTTTACATTTGATGCGCCTCTCGGCAGATTAATTTGCATTAGAAAAAAGAAACTCAAAAGGCTGGGCACGCTCCATCAGATAGTCCACGTCGCTCATACATTACGTCCTTGTATAGATTGAAAGTCCAAGCCTCCAAAATGAACTGACTCTAACTATACTTCAAAATAGAGGTGTTCCTAACGCCTATCGTCTATCCACTAGCGTTGCACCGCTTGAGTGCCAGAAATAGTTTCCCATAACGTGGGTCAGTACTCAACTTGTACTGGTAAGCGGGATGAACCCACTCGACTAAATCGATACTAGCTTATTAGGGGCGAGCATGCATTAAGATGATCTTTCTATAAAGAAGTAAGTGAATTCAATTCATATCATTTGCATATTTTGATAGAAATGAAAATAACATTAAATCTAACAAGTACACCGGTTGCTTACTCAACCGATGCACGCCTTCCCTACAACAAAACACAAATATACTTACCATCTGTACAAGACAATAAATTAGCATGTGTTCTATTATATACGGTCATTGGTGTGATCGACACCTTAGGGACTTATTCTAAGCATTACGGCGTGCCCTGTCAGCCCGGGTAGCAAGCCCTGCTGAAGGTCCCGCAATGCATCGCGACTAGCACGATCAAATATTCCCCTCGGGTCGATACGGTTTCAGTGCCCCGGAATACCGTTTCGAGGAAAGCCAAACCTTGTGCACAAGTTGTCCCAGACCATGCAAATGTATGAACAATTCATATATCATACAATGCATGAAATAAAACAGAAGAAGTAAAGCAACAATATATATACTTATGCAACAGTTCTTATTTTCTCAACCCGTGTTCCAATTTTGGTATCCCGTAGGTCCAAACTCTATCCGAGGCACCAGCACGTAACCAACAACTAATTTTCTTTACAAAGAAACTCAAGTTATAAGGTGTGCAAGCATATAATTAAGTTAGTCTACAATCCCATGTTCCTTTCTTAGTGGTTGGCATGCATTGTGGCTAAGGATCTCCTAGGCATCTAACCGGGCATCATCGAGTAAACTTTTGAAACATTAGAGATGTGGACGTGAAGAAGTAGGAAAGAAGGGTCCAAACCACTCACTGGTAAAGAAAAAATACTGAAACAAGGAGTCCCGCCTAGCGACGATCAAATGCCAGTTACGCGGACCTGCAACAGCACGAGCACCGAGTTAGAATTCTTGCCTATCCTTTCTGCTTAACTCCCCAAGAATCAAAGCTCCAAATGAAAAATCCAACAGAGAAAACTAAGCAAATCGAAAGCAACACCAAATCAAAATCCCAAAGCAGTAATCAAGAAAATCAAGCACAAAGCACGAAAACTATTGGACTTGTTTCCATAGAGGCCTATCCATGAGTTGGAAATGATCATCGCATTTTTTCTGTGGCAAGAAGATGCCAAAGATCTAAACTATGACTCAGATGGATAAGCTACAAGCCCAATTACATAGTGTACATCCCGGTCGGATCGAGATTTGAGGCACTACATAATATACCACTAAGAAAAAGTTTCGTCCCGAAACTTAAGAACAAGGCCCTACCTCCGACTGAAAAAACAATGAAGGATATTTCTTCTTCATCTCTGACTCCATTTCCTAAGTTGATTCCTCCACTGAATGGTTCCCCCACAGCACGCAAACTAAGGACATCGTACGGTTGCGAAGCACTTTCTTCTTATGATCCAAAATTCGTACAGGCTCTTCTGAGTATGATAAGTCCGTGCACAGTTCCAATTGTTCGAAGCTAACCACATGACTCGGGTCATGTACATACTTCTGAAGTTGAGAAACATGGAATACGTCATGCACTTCAGTCAAGGCGGAAGGTAGTACAATTCGGTATGCTACAACTGCCACTCGTTCCAGTATCTCAAAGGGGCCAACAAACCTGGGAATCAGTTTGCCCTTCACGTCGAAACGCATCACCCCACGCATCGGCTTCACTTTCAAGAAGACATGATCCCCGACCATAAACTCCAAAGGTCTATGATGAGCATCAGCATAGCTCTTCTGTCGGCTCTGCGCAGTGCAAAGTCTTTCCCGAATCAAACAAACTTTCTCAACTGCCTGCTCTACCAACTCTGGCCCGAGTACCTGTCGCTCGCCGAATTTGTCCCAATAGATCGAAGATCGTCACTTACACCGATAGAGTGCATGTTACGGTGCCATCTGGATGCTCGATTAGTAGCTGTTATTGTACGCGAACTCCGCCAACAGAAGGTGCGTGTCCCAACTAGTCTTCAAATCGATTGCACATAGCTGCAACAAATCTTCAAGTATCTGATTTGTCCTTTCTGTCTGTCCGTCAGTCTGGGGGTGGTATATGGTACTGAACTTTAGCTTGGTTCCCAAAGCAGACTATAGGCTAGTCCAAAAATAAGATAAAAAATTTCCGTCATGGTCAGAGACAATTGAGGCAGGTACTCCGTGTAATCGAACAATTTTGTCTATGTAAATCTGTGCTAACCGATCGACGCTCCAAGTAACTTTCATAGGGAGAAAGTAGGATGATTTGGTCAAACGATCAACTATGACCCAAATCATATCATGCCCCTGTGGCGACTTCGAAAATCCCACAATGAAATCCATAGTGATGTTATCCGATTTTCACTCGGGAATAGCCAGGTTCTGCAGCTCCCCGCCGAGCCTCTAATGTTCAGCTTTTACCTGTTGATAGGCCATGCATTATGACACAAAGGTTGCCACATCCTGTTTCAAACCGTGCCACCAGAAGGTCCTGTGTAAGTCCATGTACATCTTGGTGCTCCCCGGATGTAAGGAATACTTCGCATAGTGTGCCTCTGTCATAATTTTTCTTCGGAGTACTAGGTCGCTAGGAACACATAGCATTCCTTTCATCTGTAAGGCCCCATCCTCGCCTACCACAAATTCAGACGTCTTCCCTGCCGAGATCAGCCCATGTACTTTCATTAGGAATTGATCGCCCTCCTGAGCAGATTTAATTCTAACACATAAACTCGGTTCAAGATGGAGTGGTGCCAGCTGCACTCCTTGATGCCGAACTCGAAACTCGATGCCCATCGCCTCAAGATCCTGAAGTATATAATTGTTTATGGATAACGAGCCCACGTGCTTCCGACTCAGAGAATCAGCAACGATGTTTCCCTTGCCCGGTGTATATGCGATCGTCTGGTCATAGTCCTTTATCAGTTCTAGCCAGCGTCGCTGCCGGAGGTTCAGTTCCTGTTGGGTGAATATATACTTAAGGCTCTTGTGGTCTGTATAGATCTTACAAGAAATACCATAAAGATAATATCGCCACAACTTCAGTGCAAACATAATTGTCTCCAATTCTAAGTCATGTGTCGGGTAGTTTTTCTCGTGCGGCTTCAGTTGTCTGGAGGCGTACGATATTACCTTATCCCTTTGCATGAGCACATACCCCAAGCCGAGTCCCAAAGCATTGCTGTATATCTGAAACTCTTCTACCCCATCCGAAAGTGAAAGAATTGGAGCTGAAATGAAATGTCGCTTAAGTTCCCGAAAGCTAGCTTCGCAGTCATCACCCCATTTGTATACAATCCCTTTATGAGTAAGGCGAGTCAAAGGTGAGGCCAGTTTAGAAATTTTTTTCACGAACCTACGGTAGTATTCTGCTAGGCCCAGAAAGCTTCAAAATTCACTAGCTAACGTATGTTTCTTCCAGTCCACCACCGCCTCTATCTTCTTTGGGTATACGGTGATGCCTTCTGCCGAGACGACATATCCAAGGAATGCTACGCTGTTCAACCAGAACTCACACTTGCTAAGCTTTGCGAATAACTGATGCTCTCGTAATGTTTGCAGCACGATCTTCAGGTGTTCCTTGTGCTCCGCCTCGTTCTTAGAATATATTAGTATGTGGTCAATGAATACGACCCTAAACTTGTCCACAAATGGCCGAAATATGCGGTTCATCAGATCCATAAAAGCTTCAGGGGCGTTCGTCAAACCGAACGACATTACAAGAAATTCATAATGTCCGTATCGGGTTCTAAATGCAGATTTATGAACATCATCAGATTTTATTTTCAACTGGTGATAGCCTGACCTGAGATCAACTTTAGAAAAAACTGTTGCACCTTGTAGTTGATCAAACAAGTCATCTATCCTTGGCAATGGGTACTGGTTCTGCACGGTAGCCTTTTTCAGTTCTCGGTAGTCAATGCACAGCCGTATGGATCCATTTTTTTTTCACAAATAGCACCAGAGCTCCCCAGGGAGAAACACTTGGGCGAATGTATCCTCGGTCCAACAGATCTTGCAACTGTATTTTCAGTTCCTTCAGCTCTGCTGGGGTCATTCGATAAGGTGCCTTCGATATCGGTCACGAATCCGGAAAGGTGTCAATGGAGAATTCGATCTCACGATAAGAAGGCATTCCAGGCAGCTCGTCCGGAAATACGTCGAGGAAATCTGCTATAATTTTAGTCTGAGCTGCATCTGCACTTTTCCTTCGGGTGTCTCAAACTGAGGCTAAGTACCCTTCACAGCCCGAATGTAACATACGCCTAGCCAAAATTGCTGATATCACCATTGTCGTCTTCGGTGCAGAGCTGTATGAATAGTAGAAGTCTGCCTCACCGGGTAGACAAAATGTCACGATCCGCACCCGAAAAATCGGGCATGAGTCGTGGGTACGTCCAGCCTACACCGCAGCATCGGCGGTAGAACGCTGTCTAGGTCAACTATCTAGAACAATCTCACGCAATCAATATATAAACCTGTCAAGATTTCAACTCCAAACGGAGAAGCAATATCATAATGATAATCAAGTACTCAATCACGAATCTAAGCACGATAAGATAACAAAAAAGACTAACAACTCCAAAGTCTATCCAACAACAACTACTACAACCACCACAATCATCAAATAATAATACAACAATATCCAAAATAATATACAAACAAGGTCTCAATCCAAAATCGAAGACAAATCCGGTGCTAAAAGCTAATAAAAACAATAACAAGGTCCTAGTGATCCCGGCTACCAACCCAAAAATCACCCATAAACTAGAGGGTCCCTGTCTGCACCATCGACAGGCTCAGGTCCATAAAATGTCGGACACCATTCCTCCGGATACTCTGAAAAATATGTCCAGTCAGGACTGTAGCAAGTACACCTCTAACAGCAGTTCCATTTAAATGATAAAAACTATAAAGCAGTTATAGCAAGTAGCAAGAAGAATGAAGCAAGTATGAAACAAAAAAATATACATATATCACTGGTGCATAAAGGTAAAGGTGCAGGAATATCAGAAACAAGATAGTAATGACTGCAAGATACAAGAAATCTATACTAAGAGTAAGTCTGTGCACATGAACGTGTAGTGAGTCCAGCATGAAAAATATATAGTGAGTCAAGTCCAGAAACATGTAAGTGAGACCAACAAGAATGCAAGTGAGTCCAGACTATAAAGAATGAACTCGGTGTCTTTGAAATACTTGTTTCGACATGTAAACGGCTAGGGGTAAGTACGGCTCACCGCGCACTGGGTGCGCGACTGCTATCATTCCAGATTAGACTAGAGGGAGTGATTCCTGATAATTTCAGATGGGAATATTTACATGTCTACTCGAGTATTTCCCTGCCTCGACTAATACAAGTGGATCCAAGACCCGACACGTAAATCAAGATGAGTCCAGCTTGAAACATGAGTGATGCCTGTAGTGATGCCAGTAGGTGATTCCAGAATAGAGGCCAGAAACATGAAAAATACGTGTCGCAAGTAAATGAATTCAGAAATACCAGTCAGTGTCCCGTGTTGTGCCAGAATAATCAGATGATGCTATACTAGAAGTTGAATCATAATAATCATCAGATAATGAAAACTATCAGAGAATGTACTCGTTTGACGTCCTGAGCAACTGGCGATACGAACCGGTGTCGCAAGAACCTATTATGAAAAGTAAGGTTAAACAGGGTTCTAATGAGTTAAACAGATATAAAATAACTAAAAATAGGCTTCTAGGGTCGTTCTAGGTCAAACGGGTCAAACCGGTAAAATCTGGGTTTAAAGTCAACTCTAGGTCTAAAAAGTCAACTCTGGGTCAAAACTAGGTCAAAAGTTGACTTTTACGGTCAACCAAGTCAACTATGGTCAAGTCTAGGTCAAACTAGGGTGCTCCTGAAATTCTAGGCTAAACCGAGCTCATTAAGCTAAAAAACTCTCAAACTCGCCTCCTTGAGATACCGGGATACCCTCGGTATCCGATACCTCAACCTAGGCTACGCACCCCGCCTAAACCTGCTAAAACCTATGCTAGCACGCGTAAATTTATACACATAAGCATATAAAAATTACTCCAATACTATTCCTAGGCTATTGCTCAAATACCCCGCTCGAAACTCAATACCTTGGATATCTCAAGGTATTGAGATACCGCTCTAAACTCAACCCGACTACCCCTCTAGCTAACTAACTATGCATAAACATATATATCTAGCTATAATCTAGGCTAAAATATAGATATCTAAAACATATATGCATATACCTAGGTATCTACATATATATCTCACATACACACATATACACCATAATACATACCTTATCTTACTCTCAAATATATAAATATATCTATATCTAGATATCTAACTATCTATCCAGCTATGTATCTACCTATCCATAAATCTATCTATCTAACTATATATCAATCTATCTATATCTATATAGCAATCTAACTATCTTTCTATTATCTATCTATCTAGTTATCTAACTATCAATCCATCTATTATCTATCTATCTATTTCTCTACTACTGAAAGCTGCTGCTGCTTTTGCTTGTGCTTGCTGTTGCTGCTAGTTACATAGCTGTTGCTGCTGCTCATTGTTCTGCTGCTGCAGCTGCTGTTCTGTGCAACATGTTGCTGCTGCTGCAGCTGCTTGCTGCAGCTGCACTGCCTAGCTGCTGCCGAGCAGTCCACCCCCCTCTCACTCTCACACACACACACAACCACATACAGACACACATATATATACATATATATTTATATATATATAAACAACCATATATATATATATACACACACACACACACTCTATATATTTATATATCTACACACACACACACTAACATATATATTTATACACACACTAACATATATATTTATACACACACAAACACTAACATATAAATACACACACACTTATACATATATAGACACATACCTATATATATATACACTCATATCTATATATATACACACACTAATATATATATACATATACACACTCACACTCAAACATATATATATATATATATACCCTCACTCACACACACCCACTCTCACACACCCTCACACACACACTCTCACACACACTAACACACACTCTCACTAATACATAACCACACACACAAATACATATATATATATATAAATATATATACCTATACACACACACACACACACACACACACACACACACACACACACACATATATATATATATATATATATATATATATATATATATATATATATATATATATATATAAACACTCACTCACACTCACACACACACTCACCTACACACATACACTAGCACCAACACACACTCACACAAGCTCACTAACACACTCACATATACATAAAAACACATACATATATAAGTATATATATAGAAACACACACAAATATATATATACATATATATATATATATAAATACAACACACACGCAACACACAACACAACGCACACAACGCTCACCAACTCACACCCAACGACCCCGACATGCACAAACATCTATAAATATAAAAAATATAGCCCGAGAATTCTAGCACACACTCCCCGATGCTAACCCAATGCACGCACAAGCCCAAAATTAAGAAACCACGCCGAAATGGCTGTTCGGTTATTTCGACGAACACGCGGTGTGCGGTTCGGAAAATCTCCTGAAACGCACACCAAACCAACTCGAAATTGGCCCAAAATTTACCTTCGGGTCCTAAACGATGTCTAGATCCTAGAAAAATGCTACCACATCGATTTTAGGTCCGTGGCCAAAATGCGCACGCACTTAGAATCGGCGACGACGAAAACCCCCAAAACGCTCGAAACGCCCGTTTCTCCGCGACACGGCTTCTTGTGTCCGAACGGAGACACGCACTCACCCTCAAGACACCCGATAACGTCTATCTAGGTCCGTCTAACCTAGGGCATCACCAAAATTTGGGCCAAATTCGGATTACACCCAAAATTGACACAAAACCTAGTGTTAAAGTCTCCAAACACTACCAAACTAGTTTCAACTTTCTCCCACGGGTAGCCTAAGGGTCTAGGAAGGTTCTAAACTATTAATTACACTACATAAGAGTAATTACAAGAGAGAAAATTAGGATTTACCTCTTGGGAGTTGGAATCCTAAGCCAAAGTCTCCAAAATGCTCCAAATCTACCAAACCAAGCTTCCAAGCTCCCAAATCTAGCTCCAACACCAAATCTAAGCTCTACCCACCTAGGTTGGGGAAGATTGTAGGGTTAGGGTTCACATAAATAGAAGAAATAGAAGGAGGAAGGAGAGAAAATGGAGAAACTTACTTGTTTGGAAGAGGGAAGAAGAAAAGAAGAAGGAGGAAAGAGTGGACAAGAAGAAGAAGTGAAGAAGAAGAAGAAGAAGAGGGGCTGCTCCTGCTGTGTGCGGGCAGGAATGGGGGAATAGGGTCGGCCAAGGCATGTAATAAGGGTTTACATAGAGTCCAAATAACCAAAATGCCCTCCTAACTTGGGTTTTAGGTTTCGAGGTTCCAAAAGCACTCAAACTAACTCCAAATCTCTCTAACTAACCCACTAAAAATATAATAAATATTCTAAACCCAAAAATAGGTCTCACAGGGGTGTGGGCTGGGTCGGACATGGGTTTACTAGGGTCTGACATGGGTCCAGGCTAGCCAAAATCCTAAAACAATCAATAAAAATAATACAATCATTAATTAAATATAAATACAATTAAATACAAATAATACACAATTAACTAAATTAAAAATAAAAAAAATATCCGGCTCTGGAAATGGGGTGGTGACACGAAATATGACTCGCTTCTCCGCGCACTCGATTATTGCATGGCAAGCACCCAACCAGTCCATTCCGAGAATAATATCATAATCCTTATTGTCTAGCACAATGACATCTAAGGAAAGCATCCTTCCTCCGATACAAATATAACCGTCCCTACAGATCGCATGGGCGGGCATGTCGACTCCCGAAGGGGTACTCACGCAAAGGTTTATTTTTAATGGAGTAGAAGCTAATTTATTCTCAACAATAAAATCAACAGATATAAAACTATGCTTAGGTCCTGAATCGAATAAGACTCTAGCGGGCAATTCTCGATAAAGTATGGTACCTGTCATAACAGTATCAGAGACATATGCCTCATCATGAGTCAATACATAGACTCGGCCTTGAGCACCCTGGCGTCATGGGTTCACTAGTACAACATTGGCGCCATTTGCTGGAGGCCCCTTATTCTGATTCCCGTTGTTCTGATTTGGCTGTGTCCTGACCATCGGCCTTGGATCTTGATAGTCAAAAGCCTTATGGTCCAAACGACCACATTTGAAGTACCTAAAAACTCGATACTCATTCACCCGATGCCCCAATTTGCCGCACCTATGGCAGTACGGTGCCTGGGGCGGACCCCTGTGTTTGGATGTGTGCGGACGCTTTTTTGCTCCAGACCCTCCCGTTTCCTGAGGCCTCTTGTTGTTATTGGTACGGGGAGTCTGCACATCAACCTTTTAGGGATTGTGCCCAAAGATTCGTTCGTTATTCAGGGCAGCTTCGTAACATTCCCTGTAGATTTAACACTTCTGATTTATGACGTCCCTACGCAAATCGTCATTCAAACCTTTCTAAAAATGGTAGCACCACGCCTGCTGGTTAGGCAAGAAGTGCTCGGCAAACTTGGCAAGTCTAGCAAACACTAAATCATAATCATCCACAGATATACTTCCTTGTACCAGATTGCTGAAGTCGTCTTCTTTTTGTTGCCGCACGGTCCATGGGATATATTGTTCAATAAAGGCAGATTTAAATATTTCTCATATAATCTTGCAGTTGGGATTGGCATCATAAATCCCTTGCTTAGTGGCTTCCCACCAATCGTGCGCACGCAGTTCCATTTGAACCGATAAATAAGCCAATCTTTTGGACCTCTTAATGCCAACCAAGTTGAAGAGTCCCTCCAGCTTTGTAATCCATCCCATCACTACGTCCGGTTCTGCTCGCCTGTTGAACGTTGGTGGATGCATTTTGGTGAAGTCTGCTGCTCGACAGGTATTCCTAGCTGGAGGCTGTGTTTTTTTTGACTCGCCTTCTACCGCCACAGCTGGCGGTGTGATAGGCGTCACGGGGCTCCTACGTTGCTGGGTACCAAGGATGCAATCAATTGCATCATGGTATCCATCTGCTTCTGATGAGTAGTGAACTACGCCTGAATTTGTGCCTATTGAGTGGCAGCTTGTTGTTGCTGCACCTCCATGAGATGCATAAGTCGCTCTGTCATATCGATAGAATTTGCTCCTCCGAATTCTCCAGAACTTGCTGGATCGCTCTGAATGGGTTGAGCACTACTTGCAGCGGCAGTATTTTTCTTAGTCATTGCTACAAAAGAGAGTAGCTTGTCAACATTCCAAAAATGATAGATTTTATATCTATAGGCTCATTGTATAGGCGACTCATCTCATGCAGCGAATACCGAATGCAACTTAATTGAGAGACGCATCAAACTCCTATATTATCTTTAGAAATTCCAAGGAAGTGAAGTCGTGCTCTGATACTAATATGTTACACTCTGATCCCGAAAGGGTCAATCGTCCTCGCTGGATCCTTTATGAAACTGATTGTCCTAGCTGGGGCATGATGCCGTGCGAGCCTGGAGTTGTGCTCACACAAGGCAAGAACGTGCAGTGATATGAACCCATTTTAAAACACAATTTAGAAAACACATTCACAGACATTTGAACACAAGTATAGGAAGAAACATGCTTTTCATTGATAATTCAGAATAATTTATATAGAGTTTACATTTGATGCGCCTCTCGGCAGATTAATTTACATTACAAAAAGGAAACCCAAAAGGTAGGGCATGCTCTATCAGATAGTCCATGTCGCTCATACATTACGCCCTTGTATAGATTGAAAGTCCAAGCCTCCAAAATGAATTGACTCCAACTATACTTTAAAATAGAGGTGCTCCTAACGCCTCCTCGTCTATCTACTAGCGTTGCACCGCTTGAGTGCCTGAAATAGTTGCCCACAACTTGGGTCAGTACTCAACTTGTACTGGTGAGAGGGATGAACCCACTCGACTAAATCAATACTAGCTTATTAGGGGCGAACATGCATTAAGATGATCTTTCTATAAAGAAGTAAGTAAATTTAATTTATATCAGTTGCATGTTTTGATAGGAATAAAAATAACATTGAATCTAAGAAGTATACCAGTTGCTTACTCAACCGATGTACGTCTTCCCTGCAATGAAATACATGTATACTTACCATCTGCACAAGACAATAAATTATCATGTGTTCTATTCTATGCGGTCATTGGTGTGATCGACACCTTAGGAACTTATTCCAAGCATTGCGGCACACCCTGTCAGCCCGAGTAGCAAGCCCTGCTAAAGGTCCCGCAATGCATCGCGACTAGCACGATCAAATATTCTCCCCGGGTCGATACGGTTCCAGTGCCCCAGAATACCGTTTCGAGGAAAGCCAAACCGTGTGCATAAGTTGTCCCAAACCATGCAAATTCATGAACAATTCATATATCATACAATGCATGGAAAAAAACAGAAGAAGTAAAGCAGTAATATATATACTTATGCAACAGTTCATATTTTCTCAAGCCGTATTCCAATTTTGGTATCCCGTAGGTCCAAACTCTATCCGAGGCACCGGGTCGTAACCAACAACCAATTTCCTTTACAAAAACTCAAGTTATAAGGTGTGCAAGCATATAATTAAGTTAGTCTACAATCCTATGTTCCTTTCTTAGTGGCTGGCATGCATTATGGCTAAGGATCTCCTAGGCGTCCAACCGAGCATCATCGAGTGAACGTTTGAGACATTAGAGATGTGGACATGAAGAAGTAGGAAAGAAGGGTCTGAACCACTCACTGGTTAAGGAAAAAAAGCTGAAACAAGGAGTCCCGCCTAGCAACGATCAAACGTCAGTTACGCGGACCTGCAACAACACGAGCACCGAGTTAGAATTCTTGCCTATCCTTCCTGTCGAACTCCCCAAGATTCAAAGATCCAAACTAGAAATCCAATAACGAAAACCAAGCAAATCGAAAGCAACACCAAATCAAAATCCTAAAGCGGCAATCAAGAAAACCAAACATAAAGCACGAAAACTATTGGACTTGTTTTAATAGAGGCCTATCCATGAGTTGGAAAGGATCATCGTATTTCGTCCGTGGTAAGAAGATGCCGAAGATCTAAACTATGACTCAGACGGACTAGCCACAAGCCCAATTATATAGTGCACATCCTGATCGGATCGAGATTTAAGGCACTACACCGTATATGTCATCGCAGGTTCTATTCTTCTTGATTCTATTCCAGCTTTAGCTTTGTTTAATAGTGGTGCTTCCCATAGTTTTGTATCTATTTTTTTGCTCTGAAGCATGGTTTGGTAGCTGAGTCTTTGCTTAGGACTTGCAAGATTATGACCGGGGGAGGCATTATCCTGGTTAATGATATTTCCAAGGATCGGAGAGTTACTCTAGGAGGCCGAAAGTTGAGTGCGTGTCTACTTGTAATGCCACTTCCGAGCTACGATATTGTACTCGGAAAGGATTAGTTGAGTAGGCACCATGCTAGTATAGATTATAGAGGAGGTAGAGTTTTGTTTGACCGCCAAGAGAGTTATAGTTCAAGTTTGCTAGAGGAGCTGCAGAGCAGGAAGAAGGCATTATTTGTGGAGCTATGGTGGAAGACAAGGAGTTGCCGCATTCGTTGATAGCAGAGTTCTTGGATGTGTTTCCTGAGGAATTGCTAGGTTGCCACAAAATTGAGATATTGAATTCTCTATAAACTTAGTACCAGGTACAGAACCAATTTCGCAACATGTCTATAGAGTAAACAACAACGAGCTGGTTGAGCTGAAGAAGCAGGTAGATGAATTACAGGATAAGGGATTTATCAGATCGAGTTCTTCACCGTGGGGAGCCCCGGTATTGTTTGTACCGAAGAAAGATTGATTAGTGCACATGTGCATTGATTACAGGGCATTGAATAATCTTACTATCAAGAATAAGTATCTTTTACCACGGATTGATGATCTGTTCGATTAGTTGAGTGATGCCAAGATATTTTCTAAGATAGATTTGAGATCAGGCTATCACCAGGTAAAAGTGAAGCTGGAGGATATACCGAAGACTATTTTTAGAACTCAGTATGGTAAGTACGAGTTTATGGTGATGTCGTTTGGTTTGACTAATGCACCGACGGTATTTATGAACTTGATGAACAAGGTGTTCCATCAGTACCTTGACAAGTTCGTGGTGGTGTTCATCGACGACATACTCATATACTCGAAGACACCGTAGGAGCATGAGAAGCATCTGAGGATTGTGTTGGATGTGCTGAGGAAGGAGAAGCTATATAGAAAGTTGTCCAAGTGTGAGTTTTTCCTAGACAAGGTGGAATTCTTGGGGCATGTTGTGACTGGTGATGGTATTTCAGTGGATCCGAAGAAGATTGCAACAGTAGAATCTTGGAAGACCCGAGTTCGGTAGCATAGATCAGGAGTTTCTTGGGATTGGCAGGCTACTACAGGAAGTTTGTGCAAGATTTTTTGAGGATTGCCGAGCCGACGACCAGACTCACCGGAAAGGATGTATAGTTTGTTTGGATGGAGGATTGCCAGGTTGCTTTTGAGGAATTGAAGGGGAGGTTAACGTCTGCTCCTATTTTAATATTGCCATCAGGGTCTGGAGATTTCACTATTTATAGTGATGTATGGGGAAAATATTTGGGTTGTGTTCTTCAGTAGAATGGAAAAGTGATTGCCTATGCATCCAGGCAATTGTGTCCTCATAAAAAGAACTATCCTACCCATGATTTGGAGTTGGCAGCAGTCATCTTCGTCCTAAAGTTGTAGAAATATTATTTGTACGGAGAGCGTGTGGAGATCTTTACAAACCACAAGAGCTTGAAGTATATTTTTACGCAGAAGGAGTTGAACATGAGGTAGCGTCGGTGGTTGGAACTGATGAAGGATTTTAATATATCTTTGCAGTATCATCCTGGGAAAGCTATTGTAGTTGCCGATGCCTTGAGCAGGTATCCGGTAGCTATGTTTTTAATGCAGGATCGATATTTGTTGGAGGTCTTGGAGAGATTGGACATTGAGGGGATAGTTTCTGGTTGTGCGATGCAGATATGGAGATTGCAGATACATTCAGATTTGATGGAAAAGATCAAGGCAGCATAATATGAGGATGTATCTCTGAGGAGCATCAGAGCTCAGGTGAGAGTAGGATTAGAGGATGATTTCACCATTGCTAAGGATGGATCTTTGAGGCATGGAGTTAGATTGTGTGTGCCTAGTGGGGAACTGCGTGAGAAGGTATTGCAGGAAGCATTTTGCTCTCAGTATTCCATGCATCCAAATGCCAACAAGATGTATCAGGATATGCGAGAGAGTGTGTGGTGGTATAGAATGAAGAGGAAAGTGGCACAGTTTGTATCCAGATGCTTAGTGTGCCAGCAGGTGAAAGCCGAGAGGCAGAGGCCAGGAGGTTTACTTCAGCCATTACCCATTCTCGAGTAGAAATGGGAGAACATTACTATAGATTTTGTGTCCGGACTTCCACGATCTTCAGGAGATAAATACGCGATTTGGGTCATCGTTGATAGGTTGACCAAGTCGGCCAACTTTTTGCCTTTCAAGGTGGGTTTGTCTACGGAGAAGCTGGCAAAGATGTATATGAGGCAGATCGTTAGGATACATAGAGTTTCTGTCAGCATAGTCTCGGATCGGGATAGTCGTTTCACTTCTCATTTCTGGAAGAGTTTGCAGGCGAGTTTGGGCACTCAACTCAAGTTCAGTACTGTATATCATCCCTAGACAGATGGACAGTCAGAGAGGACTATTCAGACTCTCGAGGATATGTTGCTTACTTGTGTACTAGATTTTGGGGGTTCTTGGGAGGACCATCTCTATTTGGTAGAGTTTGCTTATAACAACAACTACCAGACTACTATAGAGATGTCACCTTTTGAAGCTCTGTACGGTCCGAGGTGTCGTACTCCCTTGTCATGGGACAATATTAGAGAGAGAGTTTTGCTTGGGCCAGAGATGGTTGTAGATGCAGCGGAGAAGGTTCAGTTGATTAGAGACAGACTTTGTATGGCCAGGATAGACAGCGGCATTGGACCGATAGCCATCGGAGATCTTTGGAGTTCGAGGTATAGTTTTAGATTTTGTTTTGTGCTTATTATTGGTTGTTTGTTATAGATTAAGTTCTTAAGGTGGTATTTTGTTCTAGGTGGGTGGTTTGGTGTTTCTGAGGATTTCTCCGACACGAGGCACGATTCGCTTCAGTGGAGATGGGAAGCTTAGTCCGCAATTCATCGGACCTTTCACTATTCTAGAGAGGGTCGGTGCAGTTGCTTATAGACTAGACTTGCCACCTGCATTGGAGGAAGTGCACAACGTGTTTCATGTGTCGTAGTTGAGACAATAGGTGTCAGATCCTAGTCATGTATTGGATCACTCGGAGATAGAGGTGGGCGCTACTCTTAGCTATCCAGAGCAGCCAGTTGAGATTCTGGATCGGAGAGAGAAGTTGCTGAGGAACCAGACTATTCCTTTGGTATGCGTCACATGGAGGCATCACTCTCCGGAAGAGTCTACCTGGGAGAGAAATGATGAAATACAAGAGCGTTATCCATATTTGTTTGTGCCTTGAGGTATGTTCTTTCCTAATTATGTTATGTTCTTCATAGTTAGTTTTGTTCTTTAGTTCTCATTATTATTGTTCTGTTATTTTGTGGGGATAGTTTTTATCTTTGAATTTCGAGGATACAATTATTTTAAGGAGGGTAGACTTGTCACTACCATATTTTTTAGGAAAGGATATTTTAATATTTTTATAATTAATTAAATATTGTGCATGATAATAATTATTTGTTATATTATTTAATTATTATTAGATATTAGTTATTATTTTGGACTTGTGTTAGTGGACCTAACTAGTTTAGTTTAGACTCATGGACCAACATGTATTAATTGTTAGATCTAAGCCCAATTAGAAAGCCCATTGATTATGAGATGTATTAAAATTAATTAAACCTTTAGACTAGAAGCTTCCCTACTTAATTATTTTTTTATGAGAGGCCCTAAGGGGTATAATGGACATTATATAGTAGCTTAAGGAAGGGGTAGAGGGGGCCGGACTATTAAAGAGGGGGGAATTGATTTCTCTCTCGTCTTTTCATTTCAAAACTAGATCTAAAATTTTTCTCAATACAATTCCTTCATTTCTACTTTATTTCCCTACCAAATTTTATCCCAATTCCTTCCCAAATTATCATTGGAGGCTAGTAGAGCAAGGATCTAGAAGGAGAAAGCAAGAATCTACAAATAGGAGCAAGGATCTATAAGTTGGAGGCCAATTTTATCATATTTGGAGGTTTCATTGGGAATTCATCTCCCAATAGGTACAATTTAGTTTTCCCCCCCTTAAATTAGGTTCTAAATATGAGATTTAACCATGAGAAATCAACCCATATGCATAGGCTACCTATAGGATTTGGTTTTGTGTTCATAGGAGGCCTATTGAGAAAGTTATGGTACTTTTTGTGTCAATTTTGGGGAATTTTGAGATTAACATTTGTTGTGTGTGTCAATTGGTCCTATAGATCAATTTGGCATGTGCTTATGTGTTTGGTACTAGTGTCGTGTCCATAATTGGGTACGTGTAGGTCGTATCCCAACAATTTGGTGATACGTGTTGATTTGGGGGATTTTTCTCCGACATGGAACTTTGAACATGTCACATTTTGACACGAACACGTAGAATTATATTTGACTCTTAGTATTATTCATAAATGATATATATGACTTGTTTGTGTCCTTCGGGGTACGTTTGGATGTGTGGTGGACTCGTGTCATATGCGTATCCTAGATCTAGTGGGATATGGGATGATACGTTCCATGTGTTGTGCAATTTAATTGTAGATCTAATTCTCTTGTGTTCTTATTCATGGAGAAGTGTAATTATATATATATATATATATATATATATATATATAATATTATGTATATATATTTATGTAATATTGTGTCTTAGATCTATGTATCTATGTATATATCTATGTGTATATATTGTATGTAACTATTCTTCTACATGTATATATATTTATATATGGTAGTATGTATAGATATGTATGTTAAGTAGATATTTATATGTTGTTATACTTATATTTATTTAATGTATGATGTATATTGTGTATGTGTTTATATATACGTATACGTATGTGTGTTGTTATAATTATGTTACTATGTATGAGTATATTTCTATATAGATATTATGTACATATATATGTATGGGTGTATGTATATTTATTAGTAGTATTATATTCATATTGTATATATATATATTATATGGTTTATATATATATATATATATATATATATATATATATATATATATATATATATATATATATATATATATATATATATATATATATATATATAGAGGGCAGGAGCTATAGCGACAACAGCATGTGTCGCAGAAGCAACAACAACTGTAACAGTAGCAACAGCCGCTATAGCAACAGTAGGAAGCGTTACAGCAGTAGCAGCAATATCCAACAGCAGCAGCAAGAGCTTCGGTGACAAACTGCAGAAATTTGTCACTATAACAGCAGTATCGGCAACCGTATCAGGGGCTATAGCGACAATTTTTGGCGACAACATCAGGAATATATCACTAAAATAGCAGAGTAACAGCAGTATCAGTCGTTTCAGTGACAGCAGGCTGGGGCTTTAGTGATAGTTTGACAGTTTTCTTAATAATATATATATATATATATATATATATATATATATATATATATATATATATATATATATGTATATATGGTAATTGATATATATGTAAATATGTTCCTAATTGCTATTTGTATTATAGTATACTATATGTATAATAATTAGTGTAGCATATATTATATTTAAGGGTAGTTAGCATAAGTAATGTATTGGGTATTACCTTGAGATACCAAGATAAGTACCAAGGTAATTGGGGATACCCAAGATATTGGGTTTGGGAATCAATATTATGGGTTAGTGTGGTGATACCAAGTTGGTTCAAAACCAAGGCATCTATTTAATATTGAGGATTTATATAATTTGTTAATATGTATACGTGATATTTTCCTATTGTTTCACGTATCCAGAGATACGGTATCCTAGTATCCTAAGATGTAGTTTATGACCTAGACTTTAGTATTTGAACCTAATATCTTTGTGATAGACTTTTGCAACCTAGAAATAGGTAGTTGACTATAGTTTGACCATAGTTGACCATACTTGACCTTAGAGTTGACTTAGTTTGACTTTTGACTTAGAGTTGGCTTGTTGAACTGGAAGTTGAGTAGTTTAAGTTATTTTCTTTCCGAAACCTTGTATTGATGTTGTATTCCATATCTAGGTCTTCGAGGCACCGTATTAGACATTTGTGAGACTATTCATTGAACTTCAGGCGAGTACATTCTCTGATAGTTTCTCATTTATGATATCCTCTATGTTCATTGTATCTAGTGTAGATATCCATGTTTCTTGATACGATGGTTACACAGATTGGTATATCCGGATCTCGTCATGAGATATTATTCCTTGTATATGGTGTATCTTGTGCAAGTCTTGTTTCATTGGTTATCTTGTGCATGTACAGATACTGATTCTTGGGGAGATTTGCTACCTTCCTAGAGAATTCCGTGCCATAGCATACCATGGTTGAATCTATTATACCAGTCGGGGGTGAAAAGTATTTTAGTGTAGATATATGATTATACCCTCCTTGTGCATGTCTTGTTCCTTTTGAGTGTTGATCATACACCGCATGTATGATCAGCCAGGCCATTATACTCTTGTGCAAGTTCCCAAGCCGATCACATGTTAAAAAAAAGAAAAAAAAAGAATAGAATATAAAAACAAAGAAAGAAAGAAAGAGGGACTTAAGTGAAAAAAATTCCAATTCCAATTCACTTAAAAACCGTGGTGGGCTGTATTGGTCTTTCCAATTCCAATTCACAGAACCCACGCAGTATTGGTCTTTCCTCCCCCCTTTTTGCTTATATATACCCTATATATATTAACTCTAAACCAAAACCAAAACCCTAATCCTAACCAAACCCCCGGCCTCCGACGCCGCCGTCGCCGCCCCGTGACGGACCACTTCCGCAGCCGCCAGCACCGTCCACCGCCGTTCACCGCCTCCAGACCGCCCAGAACAAATCCCGACGACTGCGATCCCGCGCACTGCAGATTCCCATAACGAGGTACCTGCGTTCCGGAGTTGTTTTCCGTTGCCTCGCTCAACCAAATGCCACCCCTTCTTCACCGGTATGCTCACCCCTTAACCCTCTTCCATATCTGTATGATAGTAAACCTCGAACAACACGAAACCCTAGGCGAAAACAGAGCCAAAGTTGGCGAAAACAGACCAAATTCTGGGATCGCAGAAAACTGCGGTGACCACCCATGTCTCCGAGTTCGTATCTTCCACCACAGAGATTCGAATTCGATGATTCTTTTTGGTATGCATAGACCACTTCACATAGTTTAATTTTTGTTAAATAATCCTAGATTATTAACTGTTATAGACAGAATTAAATTCGTTAGAAAACTCCGCGAACCCACTTTTCCTAGATTTCCAAAAGTTGTGAAACGGAGCGCGCCCCGTCAAACAGTATCGCCCCATCGTGTACCAAGTGTACCAAACGGTGCAAGCAGCATAACTGGACATGTAAAAATTTACGGAAACTGATTCGGACGCGTGTGCGCGCCGGAATCAGCCCGTATCTGCGGACACATCCCGTGTCGCAACTTTTGTGGAAGTTGCACGCATTTTGTGCATGCTCGTCAGATTATGACGAAACTTATGCCACTGGACTCGTTGTAACGCGCTGGTCCTGTGACCTAATTTTCACGTAATTCTGAGGCAGTTGATCAAGTCGCCAATTGGCGACCCCACATTTGATTTTTTGGACAAAATTATGTCCGGCTCATCGGAATCCACATTTGGACATACCGTTGGGTTTGTATTGACATCTAGAGTTTGTTTGACCTATAATTTGTCCTATTTAGAGACTGTTACCCTTGGTACATTTTTTGGTGCAAAGTGGGCCACACGTGGACCCCACTTTTATTCGAAATTACCGTTTTGCCCCTGTATCCAAATTGGAAGAAAGGGAAGTACTTTCTAGCTATTTTGCTTATTCTGGGAATATTAGTGACATCTATTTCAGCATTCGAAGACATTTGTTTGGAGACCATAGCTTCTGATCCTGCGTGCTTGACTTCTGGACAGTACACCTTGCAGCTTTCTTACCAGGCAAGATACCTTGCCAAATTATTTACAGTATTTTGCATGCTTAGTATATTTCTGTATATTTATTACATTTCTATTTATTCATTGCATGTGTAGTTCTTTCAGTCATTACTATATATTAGATATGTTGACACACACTTGCCACTTACTATCATGAGAGGACAATCAGTGGACGTATGGGCTTTAACCACTCTGGTAACACCATAGTCACTAGCACGCACTATGGTGGTCGTGTCCGATGGTCGCTACCCCCGAGATATGTCGGCTGATGATGTCCACTGACGAGTGCATGAGTTGTGAGGATTAGATCGAGTAGCCTACCCTTGCCCATACGTCGAAAAGTTGTCCTCATTTGCATTCATATAGATTGTCTTGTACAGCGTACTTATTTATTTTCAAATTATATGCATGTTTACTGTATTCAAATTGGCTCACTTTTTTATATCTTGTTACGTCCCTCTGAGGACCTGGTCCCCTGCCAGGTGTATCTGTTCTTGAGTATTTGCAGGAGCGCAGATTTGGATGGTTATATATGTCTCGTGGATGTCTTCTCTCCGAGCCCCATGATTGTTAGCTGGTATTCCTATATTATGTTTATTGCGTTATACTTTTCCATTCGAGTTGGTAGTGGATTTGTTTCCATCCAACTATTATCCTTAGATACTTATGTTGAGATCTAGTTATATAGATACTGGTTATTTATTCATATTTGATTTTCGTGGATGAGATTTAGTTTATACCTTGTGACTTGTGACATATGTTTATACCACTTGTGGATTTTATATTCATATTACAGCGTATGTATGGGTTTGGTTTCCATATATTAGAGTTTCCATATCCATGCAGCTGGCATACTTACGTGTTCCTAGTCCTACGTATTTTGAAAGTGGGGCATGACAGTGTAGATATATGATCATACCCTCCTTGTGCATATCTTGTTCCTTGTGAGTGTTGATCATACACCGCACGTATGATCAGCCAGGCCATTATACTCTTGTGCAAGTTCCCAAGTCGATCACATGTTAAAGCTAGTACTCATACACTTAGACATTAGTATTCTTGTTCATTGACATATTGTTCATTATTATTTTTATTCTAGTATTTCCTTATTTTATATCTTTTGTATCTATTTTTGCATCTTGTATATTCACATCTATTTACGGTTACATAGTTTTTATCATTGATTTGAACTGCTGTTAGAGATATACTCTGCTCCTTTCCTGACTGGATATATTTTTCTCAGATGACACTGAGGACTGGTACCCTACACATTATGGACCTCAGGATGTTTTGGGTTTAGAGTCAGAGACCCTATCTCAGGAGGAACTCATCCCAACTGAGATAGATGACCGGGGATTAGTAGCTTCTTAGTATTCTTGTACTGGATTTATCTCCAGCTTATTTGCTAGTATTCTTTCTGACTCATTGATGTTATTATTTTAGACTCATGAGTTGTATGTGACTATTCTATTATTTTATCTGAATCATGCTCATTTCCATCTTAGATCAGTGATTGAGTATATTAATATTATTGGTGGCTCATTATATTGTTAGATAGATTACCCAAACAGCGTTCTACCGCCAATTATGCTGCGTAGGGTGGACGTTGTTCCTGATTTATACTGTTACACCGGGTGCGGATCGTGACCCATCGGGAGTTTGATGTATGCAACAAATGCCAAAAGGCCTGATATAGCTTTCGTCGTAGGGATGTTGAGTCGGTTCACGAGCAATCCAAGTATTTAGCACTGAAAAGCTGTGAAGAGAGTGATGAGATATCTCAAAAGGACTCAGAAGTATGCACTATACTATAATGGGTATCTGACTGTAGTGGACGGCTTCAGTGATGAAAGCTGGTGTTCAGAAGTGGAGATCGAAAGGTCTACTTGAGGATACGTCTTTTCCATAAGTGGAGCTGCTATATCGTGGAAATCGAAGAAGCAAACAATACTCTCTCATTCCTCGATAGAATTCGATTTCTATGTACTAGCAGATGCATCAGAAGAAGAATAGCTTTAGGAGCTCATGCATGATCTTCTATTGGTTGGTGCGTAGATTCTGGCTGTACCGATATACTGTGACAATAAGACAATTATAGCGGTGGCATTAAATGACCTCTTAAATGGTAAAAAGATGACTGTGCGACTAAGACACAGGGCAGTGAATGATCTATCAAGACATGAGTCATTGCAGTGATTAATTTTTGGAGCGAGGAGAATCTGGAAGATCCGTTCACTAAAGGTCTCAAGCGTCAGCTGGTTGAGGATACAACAATTAAAATGGGCTTGAAGACATTATGATATTTTGCCTTTGTAATTCTACCATAAAGTTTTATGCTATTAGTTCAAAGAGAAATCTACTAGGCATCTAGCTTTTGGTTCAAAGAAGGATCATTGAATGGGAGAATATCAGAAAACAATGGGTAGTCCTTTGAGACAATGAGGGATTACAGACCAAGAACCACTATTGTCTACTATCTGTTCTCTAAGTAGAACAAAATCCTGTGGGAGGATGGCTTAGACGCCTTAATGAGTTCTAGGGCATTTGGAATGTCCGGTGTGTTTTACAGGAAGTAAGGTAGCACAACACTACAAAGGAGTATAGGACTCCATGCTACAGTGGGTGACACCACCACGAGATTCCTCGATATGGTAATGCCTCGGCTTCACGAGCCATGTCACAGTGGCGTAGCACCGCATATAGGCATGTGGCCTAATATTATAAAATGAAGAGTGGTAGAAAGCACTACAAAGAGGTCGACGACCTCATGTTACAATGGTATGAGCCACAAAGAGGTACCTAGAGAGGGTAAAGCCTCGGCTACGCGAGCCATGTCACAATGACATAATACCGCAAGGAAGCACAAGGCTTCATGCTGCGTAGTTTGACACTACAAAGAGGCTGTGACCTCATGCTACAGTGGATGTCACCACAATAAGGTGGGACCTCAACTTTGGGCCATGTCATAGCGGAGTAGCACGCAAGGAAGCACAATGCTTCATGCCAATAACTTTTTAAAAGAACTAACCTAGAATGTATGAAAAGAGATGTAGGCCATCTCTTGAGGGTAAGCTTGTAGACGTCCAAGATACATACACCGAAATCAAGCGTGCACATGGCCTTTAATATGAAACTGGAAGCACAGATGATATCATTGTGTGAGTGGGAAGAATTGCAGTTATGGTACAGAATTTAAGGTTTAGTCCATTCTTGTATCATACTATTATTAGTCCATTCTTGTATCATACTATTATTTGACCCATGCAGAAAGATTCAAGTTGAAGCGACATCTATCCTAATGCATGCTGGACAATCACTGTGGGGAACTCTCAACCCATATATTGAGATATGTGGGAGATTGTTGGTTTTGTTTCCTTTTGACTAAGAAAAATAGTCCTATATTGGCTACACCACCAAGTGAGATATGTGGGAGATTGCGCGGCTGCATAAGCGGTTTCTTGCATGGTCGCTGCTATCGGATATATTTAAATGGTTATGGAAAGATATTGTCAGTTATTCATATTCATTTTTGTGGAATTTGAATTAATTCATGCCTATCTTTGTGGGATTTAAATTTTTTTGTTCCTATCTTTTCATAACTAACATGCGGCCATGCTCCTCTATAAATACTTTCTTTGTGCCTCCATTTAAAACTTACTTCGAAAATAGATAGTCGAAGAGAGAGGTTCTGCTGATGATGCCATTGGAGTCCAGGGAGTTCGTGCGAGTCCAGAAGAGGTGACAACGAGTGTTCCAGAAGTTCTTCGTGAACTTGCTGGTTCCTGGAAGCAGATCGTATGGGACAAATCTTTCTTTGATCAATATTGATCTTCATACCTCATCAAGCAAAGTTTTTACTTCTCCTTCTTCCTCTTCTTCTTTTCTTCTGAGAAGTAGTAACTAGTTCTGTTCGTCTGAAACTGCGATTGCAAGGAAGAACTAAGATTGCTTTCTGATTATTGTTATTTCTGCAACAAGTTGTAATCATATTATTTGTATAAGTTCTTCGTTGGATCGAGACCAATCAAAGAGAAAAATTTTGTGTGAACTCCTGATATCGATTTCAACTTTTGGTTCTACCATATTTGATTAAGTCCCATAACTAACATTCCATAGGATAATGTGCATGTTAATTAATACACTCACTAACGTGCACTTGTCAAGATTATGTTGACCACTTGAACTGTTGGCAAATGAAATGCAAGGCATGCACCTCCCTCAAGATTCTTCTGCCTTTTTGGCACCAACAAGAATGCAGTGTCACACCCCAATCTCCCGCAATCTCAATAGTCCTTGCTGAACGTGAATCACCACGTTGCAGCGCTCCCGCAGGACAATCGTTTTCATCGGGACGTGATGCCGTAAGATCCTGGAGTTGCGCTCGTACAAGGCGATGTTGTTAAACACCAAAGTTATCATTAAAACAACCAAGTTACAACGAAAGTCAAGTATTGTGTACCAAGCACACATCAGAGTAATATGCAGCGAAGCTCTCTATAGGGTCCAAATGAAATTCCACGAAGGCAATGCCACGAAGGCGATGACACGAAGGCGATGAAATACTCTTGCTCTTTTCTCTAGCCCACAAAGGTACTTATAGTTCAAACATCATGTCTCGTATATCCAAGCAGCGCCACTACGCCTGCGTACCTAAAATATTTCCCATAAACGTGGGTCAGTACACAGCCGTACTGGTGAGCGGGATAACCCACTCGTCTAAGCCGACACTAAGTAAATAGTGAATACAAACAGTTATATGGTGATCTTTCTAGTTGAATCCTAGATTCGTTTCATGGCATAGGGATGACATGTTAAGAAAAACTGTAAAGCAGTTTAAGCATGCAAGCATTCAACTCAATCCAAACGACAAGCAATACATAACCAACTCGAGGGATTCTAGCATGCAACCCGTCCTACTCAAGCCATCGTTTGCACGATAACATCGAACCATCAACCAAACCTCAATATCCTTCCTCAACCAAAGTTTATATTCTAATCTCAAGTGCACACTCTTGCCGAGGCAAGGTGGCCGCGCCTACACGAAGCATAAACCAACCAAAGTAAAGCAAACCAACTCTTATCTATATAAAGTCACTGGCAAAGCCATAAAGGACATTGCTCGGACCAAGATCAATAGGGCAGTACTACCCGATCCAGGGCTGGGCAGCTACTCCCTCCTGGTGGTATCGGACTACCAGCACCGCGTCCAAGACGTGATGCCCATGTCTCCTCCATGGCCGAACGGTCCCGGTGCCCCGGAGTCCATCCCGTTCGAGGAAATGAAACCCTGGGCAACACAGGTTGTCCGTGATATGCAGACACCCAGTAGGTATGACGAGAGGATCGAACATTCTTGCCCCACCAAGCTATCCTAGACTCGTTCAACCAAATCCAACCGAAATATCCATCCAAAGAATCCATAACCATTCTTCCAACATATTGCCCAAGGCACCATTCACAAGTTATTCCCATAGGCACAATGCCTCTTCTCAACACAGTATTTCAAATTGGTACAAAACCCATGCTCAAAGCAATCCCATGGCACAATGCCCCAACAGTGGTACAATGCCCCATCAAGAGGCACAATGCCCCATCAAGAGGCACAATACTCTCGTCGATGCAGTTGTTCGGTTTTGAACCACAACTGGTCACTTTGTAAAACAAAGCGACCAAGTTATACTCGTGCACGGATGCACGCTCGCTCGCCCAAATTCTCGATATTTCCAATGCCTTAATGTATCATCCCAACCATCCAAGCATAATCCCAATTATTCAACCGACTGCCTCAAATGTATAATCCAACTCTAGCTCCAACTATCCATACGCGCAAATCAATTCAAGCCACAATCCTACGACGTACACTCTATGCACGCCTCATTATAGTAATTCTCAAGTTTCAGCCCAAGTGTTCAAGCCTTTACGTATTTTGCATATTATTAGGCATGAAGGAGTAGAGAAGAAAGGAAAGAGCCCACTCACAATGTTTGATCCCGTTAGGCATCCTGTCCTGCCGATACGGTCAATCCCTTGAACCCGTGGTCCGATGCAAGCGCGATCTACTCAACTGGTATGACCGTGCGAGCAGACCGTGCTCTACAAATCATCCGACTGATCGGACTAAGGAAGACGACATTATCGCTCCCATCCAGCTATCTCAGTACTGTTCTGAACGAACACCTGTTTTCCATCGAACCCGCTAGCTATCTGCACATGTAACCAACTCAATCAATCCTTCTTCCCAAATTCCAACAATTCAAATGTAACCAGCATTTGTTTCATTCAATCCGACTCAGCGTAACGCACCGTGCGGTTGCAGAGCGTTACATAATATACCACTTAGAAATCAGGTTCATCCACGAACCGTGCTGGTACTCATTCCTATCACATGCCACTTGTCCAATTTCATATATCTGCTCTATGCAACTATCATATTCACGATTTTTGACTCAGCATCTTGCTCTACTGAACGCTCGTACAATTTTCACGAATTCCCACATCCTCCTTGTAGCTCAATACAAATTCCTCGTATCGCTTAGTTTTGGATCGTACACATATTTAAGGCGTCCCTAAAATACATGTATTTTAGCCGAGCTTTGCGATTGCAAATTTGAACAAGTTACAAGGGTATCTTTATGTCCGAGGCATCTATTTTTTTACTCCCAATTGAACCAAATCATGATTTCCATTCCAACATATTCGATTGAGCACTATTCCCAATTATGATGATTTCCCACCGACTCAATCAGTTCGTGTTCCAACTCAAACCATCCAACTATTTCTGAATTCGCACTAGCAATATCTCCAAATATATCTCATGCACCGAACGATCATCTCAACTGATAGTACCCCAACTAGGCGACTTATCCAAATATTAAAGTTTGCTTAGATCATTTTAGTCCAACACCTTTTCCTGCCAACTAAATACCTCCCTGGGTGAACATCTATATTGAGGTTTGTGTGATCCACGAAGATCTCGCCGCCACGCCCAAGGGATATTGTCGCCACATTTTCAACATGGACACACTCGCCACAATTCTTAGGTTGCGCATGGAATAGTTCTTTGCGCTGCTTCCACTGCCTCGAAGCATAGAATATCACCTTTGCCTTCTGAACGAGCACGCTTTCCAGACTAAGTTTCGAGACATCTTGTAAATCTGAGGCACGTATGTCCCTTCTAGTATTCGCAAGGATTTGATTCGAACGAGCCGTTGCTTTAACTTCACTAGCTAGTTTTACAGTCGTCAATTCATATAAATTCTATTCCCTTCTAGGGCACAATGAGTCAGAGGTGATGCCATCGATAAAAATCTGCGACTCTGAATCTCATCTGTTGACTATGCTATTTCCACCATCGCTCCGATCTTCCGGCTGCATCTTCAGCTGAAGACTATCCCAAGGGTCTCTTAAATCCAACACTCAATCAATAAGCCAAATATCCAATACATATTACTCACATCTGCCCTCGACGCATTCCTAAATATGTTGCCTCAAGGGTCGTTCTATGGGTCTACCATATTCAATCTCTAATCTGGCGGGCAAGTCGCTAGGGTCAGCTGTCCCGAAACTATGCTCGATAATTGTAAGTCATCACGATGGACAGTTACTATGAACTATGCTATATCTCATCTGCAAATCTGAATCAAAATCCAACCATTCTATCCGAGCGAACTTTCAAATCCGAGCATTTCATGCATTACCTTTGATGATCTATCAACTAATGCCACTTAACCATCTAGAGTCTTGTTATATATCCGAGCCACAATTCGAGAATTGCGCTCGTCGAAACCATCTTCCATCAATCCGTCATTCTGCCCTAAATCCATCAAATTTTTGAATTGCCATGTTCGTCTACTCGTACTACGAATTGCAATGATTCTCGAAACTCGAGACTTGCTCAAATTCATATCCGTTTGCCATGTCCCACAATGTACGTCCAACTTACTCGAGCAGCACAGTAATTTGTTTCGATGTTGCTCCCATATTTAGCTATCTTTAACAGTCTGTCCGCCATAATCTTTGCCTTCCGTTGTTGCCACAATCCGTCCACGTCTTCCGGAGAATCCGTCTACCATCGTTGCACCATCTAGCCCAAAATTCTGCTAAACCTGAGTCGACTTCTCGAGCAGCAATATCCAAAATCTCCAAGTTTTTGTAAATCAATCGTATTGCCCTTCCAAACCAAGTATCGTGTTTCATTACTCAACCAACAACTCAAATGTGTTGCCCAAAATCGTAGTCCGTGCTCGCTATCCTCCGATTTACCAATCGCTTCGCTCAAGCATATCCCAACTGTTCGTTCTGATCCCGTCCATCTCTTAAGCCCAACGATACTTCCATTTGCACAAGTCTGTTTTCGATTGCTCAACTAAATATTCGCTTGCTTCATTTTTATTCTTTCCAACTCAGTCGATGTTGCACCAACCAACTTGTATTCCCGTTACCCGAGTCCGTTCAGGCAATTCCCATTGATGTCCAACCAAAATATTTTCAATGCCTTGCTCAATATGTGGTATCCCATATACCACTCCGAATCAATTCGTTACTCGTATTACAATTTCTTGCACTGGATCCAAGATCCGTTCGAACCATCCCTCATGCGTTTATCCTACCATTCCCAACTCAAGTCTGACACAAAACTTAGCCAATGCCTGAATCATCCAATTCCTTCCATCAATCTCATGATGCAACTCGTGCTATATTTTATTTTCAATGCTTCCAGCTATTCCCAAATCGTCTGATACTTTCGCTATACGAGCAACCCGTGCAACGATCGTATTCCAAGTAGTCCAACCCAATACCCAATGGTTCCACACATTTGTTGTACGAGCAAATCGTGCAACACTATTCTGATATTCCTGAGCCAAACTCAAACCTGCTCAACCGATGCTCTATGTGATATACCCAGCCAAAAATCAAACTCTGTTCAACAATTTTTCTACACGAGCAACTCGTGCAACAATCCATTCTCATCGAATGCTTCTACTCACAACATGCCACATAACCAAATCTCGTATGCTAACCAACTGATCCATTGATGCAATCAGAACTCCCTGAATGACAAGCCAAGCCAACCCAACGAAAGCTCTTAACTTGTTGCTTAAATGCAACAACGTCTAACGAGGCTAAGCGATCTAACGAAAACCAACCAAAAGCAACAAAATGAAGCACAACATGCAGCCACAACCAGCAATATATAGACTTATTGCATGAAATATCCAATGCGGCACCGAGTAGAGTCAAGAGCTAAACGACATGCGGAAGCTATTTAGAGTTTGTGATGAAGCGAAGGACCAAGTCCGAGAAAATGAACCAGGCGCTCTGATACCAATCTGTCACGCCCCAATCTCCCGCAAGCTCAATAGTCCTTGCTGAACGTGAATCACTACGTTGTAGCGCTCCCGCAGGACAATCGTTCTCATTGGGATGTGATGCCGTACGAGCCTGGAGTTGCGCTTGTACAAGACGATGTTGTTAAACACCAAAGTTATCATTGAAATAACCAAGTTGCAACGAAAGTCAAGTATTGTGTACCAAGCACACATCAGAGTAATACGCAGCGAAGCTCTCGATAGGGTCCAAATAAAATGCCACGAAGGCGATGCCATGAAGGCGATGAAATACTCTTGCTCTTTTCTCTAGCCCACAAAGGTACTTATAGTTCATACATCATGTCTCGTATATCCAAGCAGCGGCACTACGCCTGCGTACCTGAAATATTGCCCACAAACGTGGGTCAGTACACAGCCGTATTGGTGAGCGGGGTAACCCACTCGTCTAAGCCGACACTAAGTAAATAGTGAATGCAAACAGTTATATGGTAATTTTTCTAGTTGAATCCTAGATTCATTTCATGTCATAGGGATGACATGTTAAGGAAAACTGTAAAGCAGTTTAAGCATGCAAGCATTCAACTCAATCCAAACGACAAGCAATATATAACCAACTCGAGGGATTCTAGCATGCAACCCGTCCTACTCAAGCCATCGTTTGCACGATAACACCGAACCATCAACCAAACCTCAATATCCTTCCTCAACTAAAGTTTATATTCCAATCTCAAGTGTACACTCTTGCCGAGGCAAGGTGGCCGTGCCTACACGAAGGACAAACCAACCAAAGTAAAGCAAACCAACTCTTATCTATATGAAGTCACTGGCAAAGCCATAAAGGACATTGATCGGACCAAGAATAATAGGGCAGTCCTACCCTATCCAGGGCTGGGCAGCTACTCCCTCCTGGTGGTATCGGACTACCAGCACCGCGCCCAAGACGTGATGCCCATGTCTCCTCCATGGCCGAACGGTCCCGGTGTCCCGGAGTCCATCCCGTTCGAGGAAACGAAACCCTGTGCAACACAGGTTGTCCGTGACATGCAGACAGACACACAATAGGTATGATGAGAGAATCGAACATTCTCGCCCCACCAAGCGATCCTAGACTCGTTCAACCAAATCCAACCGAAATATCCATCCAAAGAATCCATAACCATTCTTCCAATATATTGCCCAAGGCACCATTCACAAGTTTTTCCTATAGGCACAATGACTCTTCTCAACACAGTGTTTCAAATTGGTGCAACACCCATGCTCAAAGCAATCCCATGGCACAATGCCGCAACAGTGGCACAATGTTCCATCAAGCGGCACAATACCCTCGCCGATGCAGTTGTTCGGTTTTGAACCACAACTGCTCACTTTGTAAAACAAAGCGACCAAGTGATACTCGTGCACGGATGCACGCTCGCTCGCCCAAATTTTTGATATTTCCAATGCCTCAATGTATCATCCCAACCGTCCAAGCATAATCCCAATTATTCAACCGACTGCCTCAAATGTATAATCCAACTCTAGCTCCAACTATCCATACGCGCAAATCAATTCAAGCCACAATCCTATCCAAGCCAACGACGTACACTCTATGCACGCCTCAGTGTAGTGATTTCCAAGTTTCAGCCCAAGTGTTCAAGCCTTTACGTGTTTTCCATATTATTAGGTATGAAGGAGTAGAGGAGGAGGGAAAGAGCCCACATCCTGTCCTGCCGATACGGCCAATCCCTTGAACCAGCTGTGGTCCGATGCAAGCACGATCTACTCAACTGGTACGACCGTGCGAGCAGCTCGTGCTCTACAAATCATCCGACCAATCGGACTAAGGAAGACGGCATTATCGCTCCCATCCAGCTATTTCAGTACTGTTCTGAACGAACACCTGTTGTCCATCGAACCCGCTAGCTATCTGCACATGTAACCAACTCAATCAATCCTTCTTTCCAAAATTCAACAATTCAAATGTAACCAGCATTTGTTTCATTCAATCCAACTCAGCGTAACGCACCGAGCGATTGCGGAGCGTTACATGCAGTGAGTGAAAGGTGGAAGGCTTTGGTCCATTCTTTGATTTCCATGCTATTGCAATGGTACGTATCTATAGTGAACTTCATCACCCTATATATCCTCTCTTCCTCTCTAGTTGGTAAGATCACTACTAGGACCAATAAACAGTTAGGAGATATAGAGATGATCATTGGTATACTTGTGTTAGCCCATTGCTAACACTTGTACACATATTCCATTGTCATGTAATTATATAGACGTTACTATACACACTCACGCACTCATTATCCTTTCAAGAGTTTGCATTTGTCAAGATCATGTTGAGCACTTGAGCTACAATAATGGCACATGAAATGAAATGTTAGGCTCATCTCCCTCAAGATCCTCCATATAGGTCACTACTACGTCCCACTGCCATCAAAATGATATTATATTAAGTCATGAAAGGAAAAGAGGGCGCAATCCATCTTTTGTGTGAAGACACCCAGGTGGTATCTATAGCACTCATATGAATAATTAAAAGTGTAACACATGACTAAATTCACTTTAGCTAGTTCATTTTTTTACCATCAAGATTACACATCCTCTAAACTAGCTAATTACCAACTCCTTTGTATACTTCTTATCCGCGGCGAATTAAGGGTGAAACATTGCATAATTAATTTGTTTATTTTTGTAAAATAGGCACTAAATGAGAAGAATTATCCCAGCCTTCTTCCATATATAATAGGTCTGTTGATTACAGAGCACGAGAAAGCTCCATCAACAAATTGACAAAGTTTTTTAGACTACATAGCTGCCAACCTAAAGACATGCAGCCCCAAATTAGTCCCTAATCAAGAAACTTAAAGTAATTGCACTAATCATGTAATCAATCACACTAATGATCCAAACTTTATGCTGATTGAGTGGAATCCTACTCCAAAACCAAATTATGCTAACTATTTGGAGAAATTATTCAGTGACTCGGTCTCACCACGAGTCTTATTCTCCTCCACTTGATGGTCTAAAAATTTGAGGAGGGAAAAAAGAATCAATGTTGCCACTACATGCACTTACTCACCAAGCGGAGGAGATGTATCAAGACTCATTGTGAGTCCGACTCGCTGAATAATTTCTCCAACATTTGCCATCCGTGTACGTAGAGTGTCCATGCATATGATTCAAGCATGATTCAACTAATTCTTGGCATCAATCTCTTTCCTAGCCGGCCCGTTCGCTAGCTGTCGACGTCATGCTAATCTTCTGTTTTACCATTATGCCTAATTGAATGTGACATTATCTTATAAATTTGAGTGATCTTCTGGCAACAACAATAATTAGCTTCTAATTAATGGCGCGTGCTTGTGTGTTAACTAATAGGTCTCGAGATTTTTTGGAGCACGAAGCCACGTACATTCGCATCATCTTGCAGAAGAAAGTTGCAGTACTTTCGAAATCAGATACAATTAACATATACATCAACTTTATTATCCATACGTAAGTAACGTAACCTTTATCACTACATTTCGTGGGCGGCTTCCAACTAATTAATCCTACACTACGGAGCCCTTACTTATCAAGACATATTCATGGGACGCATCGAACTATTCCCACTTGATCATGCTATTTTATGCGAAGTCACTTGTTGGGTTGTGATTAAATTATAGGATCATGCCTAACCACTATAAGGTGAAGAGTGAATTAAATGTGGCGAGAATCTTGACGATAATGTATCCGAAATTTTCATAAATTATATGTTTGGTACTTTAACGAACTTGGACTGAGATAGTAAAGAATGGTACTGTTTTACACTACAAAAATGATATTATATGTACAAAGTATGGAAAAACCCATGAAATACTTATAATTAACTTTTACAATGACTCTTGCAAAGACAGAAAAGAAGATTACAATTGGAATGGGTGGGATTTCCAACCTATGTGAAAAACGTTCCAGAGTTGGATTGAGTATTCCTACATATAATAGGAATACCTCAATGGAGTTAGATTGGATATTCCTACATATAATAGGAATACCTCAATGTTTCAAATTAGTTGTGGGTTTGAGGCTGGTGTTTCCTAACCCTAAAATATATCTCTAAACATTGCAAAAGGAAGCAAGAGTGTTTTACAACTATTGGAGAGAGAAAAAGAGAACTGACGGCTACATCGAAGAGGAGATCATTCCGGTCATTTCTTTCTCGTCATCTTCGTTCTTCATATGCTTGTAATCGTATTTTTTTCTTCAAGGAGTTATAGTGATGTCACGTCCCAGTCCCAAAATACGTAGGACTAGGAATACGTAGCATACCAGCCGTATGTATATGACATTCCAATATGTTGGAAAAATTATAACACACACGTACGCTATATATGAATAAATAATTCACAAGTGGTACATATATTGTCAACATAGTCACATGCATCTATATCTCATCCATGACACAAGTAAAGGAATATCAAAATAAATAACTAAATGTCTCAAGTACTAAGTATCAGAAGAAAATAATAGTCGGGTGGAGACAAATCCACTAATAATCGACTATATAAAAACTAAAATAATAGAGGAGGACATAACTCCAATATGAAATAAATGTCAAATAAAGAAACATCAGCTAAAAGATCCATCATCTGTGAAGTATTCACATTTACTCAGAGGGTAAGACCTCCTCGACAAAGAATGATGCATCAGGTCCCGGTCCGTACTCCTGTGGATAATCCTGATCGTCTATACCTGAAAATGGACCAAGTCCTAAGAGGGACGTAAAAAGATATAGAAAATAACATGTCATAATATACTGAAAGTAAACTTCCAACATGGTCGCCTAACTAGTCTATGTGATATACAATTTAAGAATAAATTTCTCGCGTATGGACTATCTGGTTGAAATAATGTGATGAGCATAGTTCTCTCGGAGATCCAGGGGCCACATGCATAATGTCACGAACGTTAGAGGCCTCCAAGTAAATATATGGTCATAAATCTCGCGTCTCTAACGGAGTTTACGGGTGAATAAGAGAAAGCGTAAATGAGTCACATACGCTTAATCTTTGTTCTCCTAGCCCAATGCTACTAACGTGTCACATCCAAAACATGCAACACCTCTAGTAACTGCTAAGTCTGCCAAAAAATATATTTCTATTAGTAGTTATTCCTTAATCGTCGCACGATCTATACGTAAAGGTGGCCAGCCTAATACGCAAGTCCGTGTCCTACATGAGACTTACAAACCGTGTAATAAATGTGTCATGGCCAATAAAATATAATGATGCCTCAAATCATGGGGTGGTCTCATAAAACTAGGTCAACTTGCTTAATATAATAAAGAACAAAAGAATACGCAACCGTCATTGCACCTAATTCTTTCTTGGACGCGTATTTTTATACAGCAAAATAAATAAAAATAAACAACAAAAATAAAGATGCAGCAAATAAATGTAACTAAATAGTACTATAGCAATGTATACTTGCCTGACAAGCAATATGTGTAGTATAAGCATCCAGATGTCAAGCACAAGTAACCGGAAGGTAGAAACTCTGAATGAACGTATCTGGATGCTGAAATAAACATCACCAATATCGCTAGAGTCAACGAGATAGTCAAAGAACTCTATCCTTTCGTCCAATTTGGACACAAGGGCAAAACAGTAATTTTGGGCCAAAGTGGGGTCCACATGTGAGCCACTTTGTACCGAAATACGTGTCAGGGGTAAAGGTCTCTAAATTGAACAAATTATAGGTCAAAATAAAAATCCTAAACGACGTTACGAACTCAACGAAATGTTAAATTTTGAATTTTGGTGAGCTGATCACAAATTTGCCCGTCAAACTGTAGGGCCCGCGAATAGGTGGTTCGGTCAACTGTCTCAGAATTACGTTAAACTTAGATCATAGGACCAGCATGATACCACGGATCCAATGGCGCAAGTTTTATCGCATTTCGGCGAGCGTGTACCAACCAATGGAAAAATTTACAAAACATCGATACAAAGAACTTTTTACGGATACAGGTTGATTTTGACGTGCACACACGTCCAAATCAACTTCCGCGAAAGCTCGTACGTCAGGATATACCATATGCGTCTTTCGGTACAACTGGTATGTGACGTGGTGGTCCAGTTTGTCGGAACGTACTCCGTATCGTAAGTTTTCTATGTATTGGAAAACTGTTTTCGTAATTTTTAACCAATAATTTCTCACAGAATTAATTATCAAATATGTGTAACCAATACATCTTTTTGATGCCGTATAGGTTGTCTTTAGTTTTGTGCAATTAGATTCAAGGTTCGTCAATTATTCTGGAAGAAATCAGCCTTCCAATAAGGCCTCATGGATCAGTGTTCAGGTGTTCTGTGTTGCATGAAAACTAAGATTTTTTGGAAAGTTTCGGTTGACTTTAAAACAAAAACAGAGTTGTTTGGTTAAAACTATTTGAAGACATTAGAAGGTATTCCTATTGTGATTAAATCTAAACAACTAGATAGAAATTCGTTCACACATGTAGGGAGTAATTGAGTTTGAGATATGGGTACTTGGGGTTCGGGTTTTCCTTCAAGGTTGGCGCGTGCGTCTCTCAAGTCAGCGGCGACGGGGCTCCAACGTCCGTGGCGGTCGTGCGATGTCGACATGATGAGTGGGGTCTGGGGGTAATTGCTCGTTAGTTAGGTTTACGATTTTGGGTCACATGTATTTGGGGTTTATATAGTGATCGAAAGGAGGAAGGCTATATGGGTCGGGTCGTTGACCGCGGGGGTGTGAGTTCGGGTTTGATATGGTTTGCTGCTGTTGCTGCTATCTTTCGTTTATGGATTATAATATTTGCTTTTATTATTACTGTATATATATATTTTTTTTTTTATTTTTTCTTATATATATATATATATATATTATCATTATTATTAATTATTGATACGTTGTTGTTATACGTATTATTATTCCTATTATTAATAAAAAAATCCTTCAAAATTAGGGGAGGTTATAGGTGATCCGTTTGGATTGATAAGAAGTTTGTAAGGAGTAAGTGTGTTTCTTATTCGATTAGTGGAGGATTTTCAAGGTTTGACTCCGATCGTCCCATAATTTTTCTCGCAATGGTATTCCACGTCAAAAATTGATGTGTCTGCATTTGGCTTTCTTTGTGATTTTGGAAATTTAATTTTGGTGTATTTTTATTGCTTGGTTCTCTCACAGTCTTTTTGGTTTGGGGAACGTGTCACGCCCCAGATCCAGAATACTGGAGAGCGGAAGAATGACTTTGCCAACCGCACCTTGCAGAATACTGAAGCAACCCACAATGTGTTAAGGTTGTCTAGAGACATGGGGTGCATACTACAATCAGGTCTCCTAGGGTCAAGAATTTCTATATCATAATCATTCAAACAAGTATCAATAACATAGAATATTTCAAAATAAGCAATAAGGCATCCCAAACGCCGTATCAGAATGTTCTTAGAGATCTAGCAAGACAAAATATTAAGTCAGATACAAGGTCAAAAGTACATGATAGTGAGAAAGCTGTAATCTGAATATGTTACAGTCATGTAGGGAATTAGTGTCCAGATTTGCCGGCTAACAAGTGCCGATTGGCTAAATGCCCAAAAAAATATAATTAATAAAATATGAACAGTGAATAAATAAACCCACTAGTGTCCCTCAGCAACCATCCTTCAAGTGTGTGCCATAAGTGAGGGGGAAGTAAGCTTGATCCTCAGGTGCTGGCTCTAAACCTGTCCATGCAAAACCAGTGGGGTCAGACCTCAAATAGCAAGTACCATAAAGGAAGCACAAAATAAAGAAATAAAACCAATTCTATTGCATGAGATGCGTGATCCAACAATCAATGACATATGTCCTATCCATGACATGACACGATACTCCTTCACCAAACAAGGACATGAAGTGCCTTATCACATCAAGATAGAATATATTCCTTGATTATGATCAAGCTGAAATAACTCTGAGTCATAGTTTCAGTCCACAGCCTATCATATCATAACAACGCAACCCAACAACTAAACAAGGACATGAGTTGCACCATGCTACAAAAGACTATGTCCCTAATGTCATGACCCAATTCCGTAGAATCAAATGAGGCGTCCCCCGAATCGTGACCGCCGTGCGGGCCTGGAGTTGCGCCCGCACAAGGCTTTAATGATTTGCATAGCAAGCACATATTCAGAGTACGCAGATAAATTGAAACACATATTTGAAACATAGAAAAGTTCTCTTTATTGATAATGAACATCTATTACAAACTCCTGAACGAGTCAGCTAATATGCCGAACGGCTTACAAAAGGGTTGACTCAAAATGAGATAGCAGTCCTGTACATTACATCCTATTATAAACTCAAAATGATAAAGACCTCCTGGCTGGAGGATAGCTTTGCCACGGAGCTGCATTTGTGTATGAAGAGTTGCAGCTCCTGTCTTTAAAATGCTTCAGGGAGCGCGGTAAAGATGCGCCAACAGTTGGACTGGATCGGGTAGACGACTTCGGCTCCTCGCTCGCTTCGCCTTGGTGCGGAGAACCTATTTCAACGAGGGTCAGCATATCGAAACATGCTGGTGAAGGCGAGCTAGCCTGACTATACCAATCAACACGTTGTTTAGTGAAGTATGCATATTTTGTGGGTTTCTATCTTGCCTTAGTTCATTTACAAGTAAGCAGCATATTGAATTTACTGAAATGAATGTGCCACCGTTAGGTGGATTTTACCTGACCGTCTGAATTACCTGCACAATACTTACCATGCCTTCCCTGAAACGAAGACACAAGTTAGTATGCAACAGGTTTAAATATACAATGGATCACTGGCGTTTGCCATAAAGGACACTAGTCATAGACGAGAATAGGTTGCGGCGAAAGTACGGTGGGTGCTACAAGCCATTCCGTCTAGTACAGTTGACTATACAGTAGGGTTGCGTCCGGACCGGATCGGTGCCAGTGCCCCAGCGACCGTCCGCAGAAACCAGTTACCTTATGCACAAGTTGTCCGTGATCGAACAGTACGTTTGCTAAGTTAACAGTTCATGCAGTTGAGGCAAACAGTAGTACGGGACAGTCGGTATTGCATGATTTATTTAACATAGCCTCTATGAATAGTTTAGCGCATACAAGGTATTCCATACTTAGCATGATTTATAGAACAGTTATGAACGAACTAGCATACAGTATGATAACAGTTCACATATTTGATTGACAAGCATAAGAACCAAGTCTATTCTCTTTTATCTTGGTTTCTTTTATTATTACTTGGTATCGTTTGATCGGGGCAAAGGAGTAAAGCTTGGAAGCAGGGCTAGCTAATCGGGTTGGTAGCCACTCACTTAGATTTTGGAAGGAGAAGGAAAGAGGCGCTTCACGACTCCCCTCGCAAGCCACCTACTGCTCGTTCACCTGCACACGAACAGCTCGATTAATCCTTCTTCCTCTCTTTCCAAGTCTCAGAATAGAAGTGCAAGTCAATGAATGAAAACAATGAAAACCATCGAAACCGTTCAAATAAAACAAGCAAATCCCAAAACCAACTCAAAGCACGAAAGCAACAAGCGACATCGAAAACCGAGGCAATAAAAGATAGCAGCGGAGAGGTCCCTCCTGACTCTGCCGCTAAGCCGATCCTTGGGGCGCAGTCCACTGAATATGGGAATCGATTCCGAAGAAACAAATCCATAACGAGGACGAGTTCTTAATTCAATCTATCCCGATCGAACGATACCGTCTTGTGTTTCTTAGCCGCGCTCTCCGCACCGGGAGAACGGGGCGCTACACCTAATTCCACTTAATAGAAGGCATAATACACAATCAGAGATATTACATAGGAGAAATAATCTAGCTTTAGTCTAGGGATTTTTTAACATAACAACATAACCCAACAACCAAACAAAGACATGGGTTGAATCATCATGCCACGATAGCCCATTTTTCTGGCTAGGCATGCATTACAAGAATTTTAAATGGCCAATCATGTATTTCGTCTTGATATGCGATCTCTGGGTTATCCCAGTAATGTAATACATAAGTATCCTTATATTGTTCCCTAATCAAGTAGGACTAGCTGAACTAATGATATACGAGAAAGAATATATGTATAAGATGCACCAGTCCCTTGCAAGGGCACTGAGCTAATTAACGACTAGTAACAGTTCCAGGCTTTCTATAGAAAATATATTGGCTCATCTTATATTTAGATTAGATACTGCAGTCCACTAGTGAGGATGATATACAGTATTCGCGGTGGCCAGCCTTTACTCCCAGCTAATTTAGGGTGGCTCGACATGCACAATCTCGGGATATCATTCCCTCCTAATGCTCTACAAGTTAAGTTTCCTAGTTAACCCTAGGTTAGTATAATCTCATGCCATCGTCTCATGAACATTCTTCTTAGATGTCGTACTTTAAATAAGGACACTCTTAATACGAACCCATATTGTTACTCGCAAGTTAAATATAGATTTATCCAAGTATGATGCAATAATTAATACTATCTAGCCCCGACTAAAGTCACTATCCAATTACCAATATATCATGTAGCAAGAGTATGTGGCATGACGGCTCACTGTATATATCAAGTAGCACCGTTGGTGCGATCAAGTGTATCAGCACGGATACAATAGTCAGGGTAGGAACAAGTTCTAGTATCAAGGTTAAGGTTAAGATCGTGGACAAGTTATCAAGTAGCAAATCATTCAGGACAAGACAATTAAGAACTTGTCATATTAATTATCACTTTATTATATCGATAGATGATAATAAGAGTAGTGTGAGAACTCCTCGAGATCAGATCCACAATCCTTAAACCAAACAAGGACTGAGATTGCATACCTTCCCCCGTACGTCCCTTATTCTATCCAACGTATAATATGGTGACCAAAAGAAATTAGTAAGTGCATATAAGGCCACATCTACATGGCTCATGTCAGGTACTTAGTTAATTAAACACAGGGTCACATCTGGGTTATACAAGTCCTTTATAAGTTTGACACATATCATCACAATCATTCAATTAAACGAAAATATTTTTAAACCAAGCAAGTGTTCAACGTGTGCATGAGATAGTAAGCGCATAGCGTGGGTGTCGCATAAAGTCGAGGCCACATGGGTGTCAAGGTCGCATGCAGTTGCGGGCCGCATGTATGTCAAGGCCTTATGGGTGGGGCAAGGTCCATTCTTTGGGACAAGTGCTAAAGTGATAGGCTATAAATACAAGTCAGAAATGTGACATAAAGTGATGGATGTGACTGATGTGACAGCAAATAAAGTGTGTCAGAAGAACAAGAAAAAATCATAAAAAGATGAGCCAAGGCGGTGTTGAGTCATGCGTTCAAAGAAAGAGTAAACACATAGCTCGAGGCTGCATACACACTTGGCCGCATAAAATCTTTTGGACTTAGCAAAATTTTATTCGTTCAAGTTTCATGTATTTGGCCAAGGGGCAAATGTGCAGATTTCAGTCATGCGTCCAACAAGATGGCCGCATGATAACTTTGGAGCGAGAAGTCCAGGCCGAATGCTAAGCATGCCATATGGAGCTCCTTCATCCCAGAACAGCAAGTTTCGGCCATATAAGTTTTTAAAAGTCTAAATTTTGTTCCTTTCATGAAAATCTCAAACGAATTCCAAATCCAACATAGTAAAGTTCTAAACTACTCAAAATCAAATGTTCATCAACATAGAACAACAAGTTTTCAAAAACAATAAGTTTTTAGAGATCAAAACCAAAAAACTCAAGAACACATAAAAAGTTCTAAACTTAAAAATATAGATCTACACTAATCCATCCACCAAATTTAAAAATACCAAGTTCTAAACATACAAGTAAATAGATCTGGTGTAGCGGACAAACACGGATGTAGCGATAGAGCGGTTTAGTTTACGATTCTATTCATACAGGCTATTGTGCCTAAGTCAATCCCTTGTATCAGACGTAACATAATAGACTCATAAAATAATGAGAAGAAAGAGAGGTAGTGTGTTTTGGTTTATATACAGAGGGTTTGGGTTCACTTAACCAATGGTTCAAGTCATGACTAAGCCCTGATCTCAAAATAAACCAAGAACCAACTCTAATAGAAAATAGTCTGGCCTTCAACCAACCTGACAACCCTGTTATCAAGCAAGAATACGTTCAAAATATGTATATCAAAAGTAGGAAGTGCCAAAATGGTTTTTGCATTTCGTTTCCAACACGTGGTATCAGAGCTTTTGGTTAGTGTCAGGCTTGACATCAAACCTAGAAGAAGAGATGGACACGAAGCCATTGCGCATGGTAAACCTAAACGGTTCCAATTATAATAATTGGCAGAGCAAAATGAAGAATTTGCTATTCGTCAAGAAAATGTACATTTTCGTGTTTATTTCTGAGAAGCCCAAGGAGAAATTCAAAGTGGACTAAAAATTTGAGCACATACAGGTGTACGGGTATATCAGGTAGTTTGTTGATGAGAATGTATAATCATATTGCTATTATAGAAGACGCTATGACACTTTGGGAGAAGTTGAATCCTTGTACGCGAAGAAGACTGAGGTAAAAAGTTGTTCCTAATCCGAGAGATGACAGGTCTGCGGTACAAAAATTATACGTCTATCACGAATCACTTGAGTGAGTTCTAAGGCATGGTTGACTATTTATCCACGTTGGGAGTAAAGTTCGACGATGAAGTTCAGGGGCTGTGGTTGCTATGTACTTTGCCAGACTCTTGGGAGGCCGTACGAGTGTCCATCACTTATGCTCCAGATGGCATGGTTAGTCTGGAGTTTGCTAAGAGCGGGGTGGTGAATTAAGATATGCGAAGGAAATCTTAGGGCTCTTCGTGCTCATCTCATTCAGAGGCATTTGTTTCAGAGAGACATGGAAATGGTAAAAGCAGGAGTCCGAATAGGAGCAGAGACAAGAGCAGAGGCAAGTCCAAGGGTCGACACGAGGACTCTGAGTGCTACCATTATGGCAGGAAGAGCCACAACAAGCAAAAATATTTTGCTTGGATGAGATAGAAGAAGGGCGATAAAGGGAAGCAAGGTGAGAACACAATAGTGGCTTCCTCGACACATGGAGGTGATGTGTCATTGTAGGTGATGAGGTAGTTATAAATCTCGCCTACGATAAAATTTCTTGGCTGATAGACTCAGGTGCTTCAGCGCACATATCTCATAATAGGGCACTATTTGTTATTTACATAACAGACAACTTTGGAGTGTTGAAGATGGACAACATTGATGTGTTGAAGGCTGTTGATATTGGAGATGTGCATTTGAGAACCAAAATAGTTATAGTTCTTGTTCTTAAGGATGTTCGCCATGTCCCTGATACCTATTTCAACCTGGTGTCGGTTGAAAGGTTGGATGATGATTGATTCTTCAATCAATTCGGGAACGGTCAGTAGTATCTTTCCAGAGGTTCGATGGTGATTACCATAGGAAACAAGAAGCCTGATCTCTACTATATAGAAGGGAGTACAAATAGGCCACAAGAGGTAAACACAGTGTCATGCCCCAGTCCCAAAAAATATAGGACTAGGAATACGTAAGCATGCCAACTGTATGTATTTGGAGACTTTAATGTATGAAAACCATAACACATACGTACGCTGTATTATGAACAATAATTTACAAGTGGTATATATTTGTCACAAGTCACAGAAAATAACTAAATCTCATCCACAAAATCATAAAGAAATAAATGATCAAATATGTCAATGAACCAAATATGAACTAGTCTAGAAGAACTAATAGTTGAATGGAGACAAATCTACTACCAAACTAGAATATAAAAGTAAATATAATAATTACATCATCTAATGATCAGAGAGACACGAAGGGAAGACCTCCTCGAAAGAGAACAAAGTAGCAAGTCCTGCTCCGTGCTCCTATGAATAGTCATGATTGTCTACACCTGAAAAGGGACCAGGTCCTCAGAGGGACGTAATAAGATTCATAGAAGCATGCCAATAAAGTACTAAAAATAAACATCCAAGGGTCGTCCAACCGTCTATGTGAATACACTTTAAGAATAACTTTTCAACACGTGGGCTATCTGGCTAAAATAGGATTGGCATGATTCTGAGAATCAGGGGCCTAAAAAGCAGGACGTCTTTTGAACGTCAGAGGTCGTCTGTAGATAATATAGGGGTCATCAGACCACGCATCTTCAGCGGAGTGTGCGGGTTACACAAGGAAAGTGCAAAGGAGCCCAAACGCCTTACTTGTTGTTCTCCCCACCCCATGCTCTATTCTTGCCATATCTATGACACGATGATATCTCTAATAACTGCCAAGACTTCTAATTATGCAAATTCTATCAGCAGTTATCCCTATCCGTCGTACGTCCCATACGTACCGGTGGCCAGCCAAATATGCAAGTTCGTGTCCTACATGAGACTCACACTCGAGTAACAACTGTGTCACGGCCAATAAAATATAAGAATATCTCATGATAATGTGGTGGTCTCATAAAACTAGGATAACATGTATAATATATAATAAAGATAAGGTACGACGCCACCGTCGTGCACCCAGGTTATTCTAGGACGCGCAGTTTATATAGCAGTTAAAATATATGAACTAAATAACAAAAATAAAATATATACACCATATGGAATATAAATCACAGTACAATATCAAGGTATACTTGCCTGACAAGAAAGCTGCATAATGTAAACGTCTAGGTGTCAAGTATAGAGGATCAGAAACTATGGCCTCCGAATGAACATCTTCGGATGCTGAAATAAATATCACCAACGTTCTCAGAATCAGCAAGATAGTTAAAAAAGTCTATCTTTTCGTCCAATTTGGATACAGGGGCAAAACGATAATTTTAGGTCAAAGCGGGTTCACATGTGGTCCTACTTTGCACCGAAATGCATGCCAGAAGTAAGGGTCTCTAAATGGGACAAATTATAGGTCAAACAAATTCTAAAATCGATATAAACTCAACGGTATATCCAATTTTGGATTTCGGTGAGCCGATCACAAATTCGCCCTTAAAGTCAAACCGTGGGACCTACGAATAGGCGGCTCGGTCAACTGTCTCGGAATAGCGTGAAACTTGGGTCATAGGACCAGCGTGATACCACGAATCCAATGGCATAAGTTTTATCGCATTCCAACGAGCGTACACATAGTAGGGTGATGGTTTGCAAAAGTTGTGATACGAGAACTTTTTACGGATACTGGTTGATTCCGACGCGCACACACGTCCGAATCAACTTTCGCGAAAGTCCACACGTCAGGATATACCATACGTACCTTTCAGTACAATTGGTATACGACGAGGAGGTCCCGTTTGGCAGAGCACACTCTGTATCACAAAATTTTAGTTTTAAAATACCAAGTTTTTGGTTGTTTTGAAGGCCGAATAATTTAACAAATAAAATAAATTAATAAAAAATAAAAGAACAGTTAAATTCTTGGTTATATTGAGAAAAAAACCTTTCAATTATATTTTAAAAATATTTAACGGGTTGGTGGAAAATTGTGCATGAACATGGGGGTTTGGGTCGAATTTCTGGACTGTTCTTGGTCAGTTTTTCGACCGACTTTAGGTCAATTTTTTGATAAATCCGGAACACGAAACTTGTCTCGCTTGAAAAATTCTAGAGGGTTAGGTTGTGAACATGTACGGACAAACCTCTCACTAAAATAATGAGAGATGAGAGAGATACGTTACCGCAAAGATGGGGCGTCGGGGCTGTGCTGCTGCGTTGTGCACGCGGCTTGCTGCGGCGACGGTCACACGGCTTGGGCGGACGGTCCGCCGGCGGTCGCATGGGGTCACTGCGCTGAGGGATGGAGGATAGGAGAGACTAGGGTTAGGGTTTGATGGTTTAGGTTTTATAGGTAGGTATATATATATATATATATATATATATATATATATATATAGAGAGAGAGAGAGAGAGAGAGAGAGAGAGAGAATTCAAGAGGTGGGGGGAAGTCTGCGGTTTGCTGCTGAGTTCGAGTGAGTTGGGTTTTAGGTGTTTAGGTTTTAGGAGTTTATGTTGGTTTAGGAATTGGGTTTAGGTTAGGTTATAGGTTTTTTTTTCTTTTCCGTTATTTTTCTTTTCTTTTGTTTTTCTTTTCCTTTTCATTTTATTATCAACATTATTATTATTATTATTATTATTATTATTATTATTATTATCTTTTCTTATTAATAACTATATATTTATTTATATATATTTAAATATTTAGATGATGCTATAAGAAAACAATTTTTAGAAATATATTTGCATATATATTTATACATATAAATGAGAATATAAAATACAAAAATGGATATCCAATAAAATAGGATAATAGTAAATAATATGCAAATCTTACAAAAAGGGAAATTGCCTATTTTGGCACGGAGAATTATGGGATGCTAATTTTAGGAAGTTGAGGTTTGGAAAATAACCAAAAATAATATATATATATATATATATATATATATATATATATATATATATATATATTTAACACAAGAATCTATGGTTGTTACCCTAATATCATACTAATGCTAATGGATCAAATTTTGTGCCACGAAAGGATCCTACAGGTAGGGTCTCCGTGTAGGCTACTTCCTATGAATGTCGATACAAATTTTGGGGCTATTCTATATCATTAATGTCCAAACAACGGTGAAGTATCCTAATAAAATTATTAAATTTTAATTGATTTAAAAAAATAATCTAAAATAAATACAGAAAATACAAAATACACACAAGATTTCTATTTTTGGGTGAGGGAGATTACACACAGTCAGTGATGCGTCTACATAGTTATGCCACATGCGGCTCAGCCATATTAGCGAGAAAGGAAATGAGCTACTTATTAAACAAGAAGGTGATTCCGGGGCTCAAGTCTACATAGTTGGAGAGATTCACACACTGGTTAGCGAGGGAGCAAAATATGGTATCTTTCCAAAGTCACCCAAGTTCAAGGAAGCTGGCGTAGCTCGAGTTAGTTCACTCGGATGTTTGAAGTCCAATGAAGGTAAAATCTATTGGTGGTGCTTCTTACTTTATAACTTTTATTTATGACTATTTCAGAAAAGTTTGGGTCTATGCTTTAAAGAACAAGGATCATGTGCTGCCCACTTTCAAAGAGTTTCAAGCCTCTGTTGAAAGGGAGGGGACAAGAAGTTGATATTTGTTCGTATTCTCCATTAATGTAATTTTGGAAAACCTTTGTTTAACAACAAACAAAAAGTATAAATAAATCCTAGACAAAAAATTTAACTACAATATTTTTAATCTGGGGAATAACGATGGAGATCGAGTACTACATTGACTCCTTTACTCCATTGACGGTCCGACGAGAAAATGAGGATGCTCTCTTCTTTTTTCTCTCTCTTGAGCTTGTGTGCATGTACATTGCTCGCTTGGGGTTTGTGGGGGTATCCTACCCTTGCTATTTATAGCCATCGTACTGACAGGCTATAGGTGCCGCATATGCCTCTATTTGGTGGCCGCAAAGGGCTACATCAATAGAATACTACTACAACTGTAGCCGCATACCACGAACATACTGCCATGTTGCCTTGGTTGGGATATGCTGTTGATAAGATTTTGGGATCGTTTTTAACTCCGTTGTGTGCGTGACTCGGTCAGCTGGACACGTGGTTTGCACTGATTGTGTAGGGATCCCTTCGATGAAACAAAAATATCTTGCATAACATCTTGATTGCATAACGTCTTGGCCACATATGTGCTCTCCTTTGGCCTTCTCTTATGAAAACTTTGGCCGCATGGCATTGTGGCCTGATGCGAGCTCTCGTCTGGCCTTGGTCGGATGGAAACTTTGGCCGCATGATGATGAGGCCGCATAGGGCCGTAGCCGCATATGAGGAAACACGTGGCATGGCACATTTGACAAATTCATTAATACACTAGTATGAATTTTTACTTTTTATGAGCCGTCGTCTCTCTCATGATTCTCGAAGCCTCTGGGTGATGAGTGGTGTGTGTCAGGATTTCTGACAGGCTGTGAATATCGTGTCGGGAGATCTTATATGGCCCCGTACATCGTGGCTGTTCAGGCCGCATGGGTTCTTCTTATGCGGTTTCCAACTCCTTGGTTGTTCGGGCCGCTTGGGCTCTATATGGCCCCTCTGCGGTCTGCTTTCAATTTGATGGGGTATGAGCTTTATGCGACCTGCATGATTTTCATGCTTCTATAAGGCCCCCTTTAAAGTTTCAAAATGAAAAGTTTGGGATAATTTTAACTAGAAGCATAGTCGATCACTTTTGACCGCATATAAGTGATATGCCGCATAGACATATTATTTTATAGTCAATTTTGCCAGTATGTCAGATCATTATTAAGTAGATTTGGCTCAATCTTTGAGGAGATTTTGTAAACCCCCTCACCCAAAAATAGGTATTTTGTGTGTATTTTGTAATTCTTGTATTTATTTTAGATTATTTTTCAAAACAATTAAAACCCAATAATTATATTAGGATACTTCACCATGGTTTGGACATTAATAAAATAGGATGGCCCCAAAATTTGTATCTCCCTTCATAGGAAGTAGCCTACACAGGAGACAATACCTGTAGGATCTTTTCGTGGCACGAAAATTTGATCCCTTGGCATTTGTATGAAATTATTGTAACGATCATAGATTCTGTGTTAAATATTTAGATATTATATATATACTTTAATTATGGTTATTTTCTAATCCTAACTTTTCTATAAGCATCCCATAATTCCCTGTGCCAAATTAGGTAAAAAATTTTTTTGTAAGATATGCATATTATTTTACTGTTATCCTATTTTGTTGAATATTCATTTAATTATTTACTAAGTTAATTAGATAATAAAAGTATTTAATTTATTATAACTAAATAAATGTCTAATAATTAATTATAAAATATTTCCTAAAATATTTTGAGTGTAGTGTTATTAAAACTTTACAAAATAAATTTTCTAGAATTTATTTTATGTGCAAATATTACTTTTGAATTTTTTTTTTAACCTCATATATATATGTAAATATATATGTTAATAAATATGAGGTTAATAATAATAATAATAATAATACTAATAATAATGATAATAATAATGATAATAATAATAATAATATTGGTAATAATAATAATATTAATAATAAATAATGATAATAAAATAACAAAAAAAAAAACAAAAGAAAAAGAAAAAGGAAAAGAAAAGAAAAGAAAAGAAAAGGAAAAAAATAAAAAAAAATAAAAAAAATAAAAACCTAAATTCCCTAAACCTTTTTCCTATATAAAACCCCTAACCACTAAACTAAAACCTATTACTAATAACCTACCCAAACCCCTCACCCACAGGAGCACCCATAAACCCCACCTCCCCCCCCCGCGAACAACTCTCTCTCTCCCTCTATATATACATATAAATACATATACTAAATTCCTTAACCCTAACCATACCATCTAACCCCTACCCCAGCCCCGACCGCCTCCGCCCCAGGCCGCCCCGCGCCGTCGCCGCCGGTCCGTCCGTGCACGTGCAGAAACACCGTCCCGAGTACCCATATTCAAGGTGATGTATCTCCCTTAATTTTGATTATTTTTGCGTACGGTTTGTTCATGTACGTTCACAACCTAACCCACTAGGATTTTTACTCAAGCGCGATAAGTTTTCGTGTCCCGGATTGGTCAAAAAAATTGACCGAAAAATCGACTGAAAAATGACCGAAAACTGACCAAAAATAGTCCAGAAAACTTCAACCCAAACCCCCATGTTCACACCCCAATTTGCCACCAACCTGTTTAATATTTTCAAAAACTAATTAAAAGATTTTTCTTCCCAATATAATCGAGAATTTTTTTGTTCTTTTAGTTTTTGTTAATTTGTTCTATGTGTAAAATTATTCGACCTCCAAAACGACTAAAAACTTGTTATTTTAAAATTAAAATTTTGTGATACGGAGTGCGCCCCGCCAATTGGAACCACCTTGTCGCATACCAATTGCACCAAAAGACACGTATGGTATATTCTGACGTATGGGCTTTCACGGAAGCTGATTCGGACGTGTGTGCGCGTCAAAATCAACATGTAGTCCGTAAAAAGTCCCACTATCGTAACTTTTGTAAACTATCACCCCCGTTTTGCGTACGCTCGTCGGAATATGACAAAACTTGCACCATTGGATTCGTGGTATCACGCTGGTCCTGTAACCCAAGTTTCACAAGATTCTGATATAGTTGACCAATCCACCAATTTGTGGGGCCCATGATTGACTTTAAGGATGAATTTGGGTTTGGCTCACCGGAATCCAAAATTGGACGTACCGTTGAGTTCGTATTGACGTTTAGAATTTATTTGACCTATAATTTATCCCATTTAGAGACCTTTATCTCTGGCACGCTTTTCGATGCAAAGTGGCCCATATGTGGACCCGCTTTGAGCCAAAATTACCGTTTTGTCCCTGTGTCCAAATTGGATGAATGGGTAGTATTTTATAGCTATCTCGCTTATTCTGGGAACGTTGGTGATGTTTATTTCAACATCCGGAGACGTTTATTCGGAGGCCATAGTTTCTGATCCCCTATACCTGACACCTGGACGTTTATATTATGCAGCTTTCTTAGCAGGCAAGTATAGCTTGCCATTGTACTGTGATTTATATTTCATATGATGCATGTATTTTATTTCTGTCTATTTAGTTCATATATTTTAACTGCTATAAAAACTGCGCGTCCAAGGATAACTTGGGTGCAACGATAGTGACGTCGTATTTTATTTTTATTATATATATGCATGTTGACCTAGTTTATGGGACCACCCCATTATCATGAGACATTCTTATATTTCATTTGGCTGTGACATATTTCTTACACGAGTTGTGAGTCTCATATAGATCACAGACTTACGTATTGACTGATATCAGTATGTTTGGGACGTGCGATAGGGAATAGCTGCTAATAGAAATTTGCATGCTAGAAGACTTGGCAGTTATTAGAGGTATCATTGTGTCATGGATATGACATGCTTAGAGCATGGGGTGGAGAGGACAACGAGTAAGGCGTTTGGCCTCCTTTGCACTTTTCTTGTGTAACCCGTACGCTCCACCGGAGATGCGCGGTCATGATGACCCCTATATATTACCTGGCGGCCTCTAACGTTCAAAAGACGTCATGCTTTATAGGTCCCTGATTCTCCGAGAGAATTATGCCAATCCCATTTTGGCCAGATAGCCCACGTGTTGGAAAGTTGTTCTCAAAGTGCATTCACATAGATGGTTAGGCGACCCTTGGATATTTATTTTTAGTACTTTATTGGCATGCTTCTATGTATCTTGTTATGTCCCTCTGAGGACCTGGTCCTTTTCCAGGTGTAGAAGATCATGAGTATTTGCAGGAGCATGGATCATGACTTGCTACTTCGATCTCTTTCGAGGAGGTCTTCTCTTCGAGCCTCATTGTTCATCAGATATACTTATTTTGTTTTCTCTTATATTCTAGTTTGGTAGTGGATTTGTCTCCACCAAACTACTTGTTCTTATCAAGCATCTTATACTCGATTCAGTTATATAGTTGATTGGTTATTTATTTCTTTATGATTATTTTTGTGGATGAGATTTAGTTATGCCCTGTGACTTGTGATAAATATATACCACTTGTGAATTATTGTTCATAATATAACGTACGTATGTGTTATGGTTTCAATATATTGGAGTCTCCATATACATACGGCTGACATGCTTACGTATTCCTAGTCCTACGTATTTTGGGACTAGGATGTGATATATTTTTAGTGGTGGCCCATGCAGGTTGAGAGTATATTATCTCGGTTATGTTACTGTACCGAGCAAGCCTGCAAATAGTATTAGAGTATAGGATCTCATCCACATTTGACTATGGCTCACCTTCCTTCTAATCCGTTCTTTTTAAATAATTGCATCCTGCTTGATTCATGTACTTCCCTAATAGTTCCTTGAGTATAGCCTTCTGCTAGAATATAGGAATCCTTGTTGTTAGGATGATAATTAGGGTAACATTTCTACTAATAATACAACTAGAATATTGACACATCACTAAGTTTAGAATACCTAGTGAACCCTAACATCCCTTACCTGTAAATTAATTGACCATTATCCCTTGATATATTTTAGAATGACTTGAGAGTAGTATAGACACTACTAGGGTTAGTTAGAAATTTGACTATATTGTTTGACACTAGCATTGAGGAACCAATAGAAATCCAAGGTTGAATATTAAGACTAAACCTAACTTCCATAGTGAGATAATATTAGAACAATAAATTTAGATTCTTGTCTTGATATTAGCAGAACAGTACTTTAGGAAGCCAAGAGGAATGAACAATGACTTGCTATACCCCTATTGAGTCGACTAGAGACTTAGACAAGGAGTTAGTATGACAACTGTAGAGGTACAACACCGGACGAGTCTTATCTTCTTTGTGAACTTGAATTATTTTGTACCTTCTTTCATCATAATCCAGCGTACTTATATTTTCTGAACTACCTCGATTTATGTTGCTATTTTATAGCATAGTTTTGCAAGCTTATTCTTTTATCGAGCTTGCTAATGACATATGTGTTATTGAAGACGCCTACTAATACATTGTCTAAATCAGAATCAGTGTATTATGGTCTAGCTATCCTTAGTGCGCTTGGTTCGCTCTTCGCATAACTACTTTACGTGGATTGATATATATAGTTGACTAGTAGATAAATATACTTGCCCTCTAGACATGTCAGAGCATATCTTATCGGTTACATAACTCTTCCGATATGAACATGCGAATAAAAATTTACCAAAATAGGATTTCAATCTGCAACTGCCTTGATAACTCTTTTTTTAATTCTTTAATCGCCTTGAACCCCGTACTTGTACTCTATCACCTCCTCCTTGAATTCTTTATTATTGTTTTTCGTCTTCCCCTATTTCGGAAAGACAAAATCTCGTGCTTGGTATAAGTTGATGCATAGAGAGTACTTGATATACCCCATAGGCCAATCATATTACTTGGTGACTATCTTTTGTAATTAAGGACATATCACATGTGATATATTTGGTGTTAAAAATTTTGAGGATTAAATAACACGTTCAAATAATTTGAGGAAGTTTTCTTAAATATATAGCCTTATGTGATAGATGGGTAAATTCTAAGTTGGGTAGAAATTGCATTGTCAACTTGAGGTAAATTTTTTTTAGATTGTGATCAAGTTAAGATTAGATTGAGAGATAATGATGATGATTTAATAAATTTTAAAATCTTAAAAATTTTTAGAAGAATAACTAAGATGATGATGATTTAATAAAATTTAAAATCTTGGTATTGCGGACCAAATAATTATACTTTGAGCACATTATTTAAATTTTGAATATTGAAGATTAAATCATCGAGTTAAATTTGAGGATAAATATAGAATCTTAGACTTGAACAATTGGTGAATTAGATTTAAAATTTTATAATTTGATGATTTGAATTAAAAGTTGAATTTTGATTGTTGGATCACCTATTTAAAATGGTGAGGATGGAAATTGATTTTAAAATTTGAAGAGTACAAAAATTTATAAGTTGAAAATAGGAATATAATTTGATTAGAATTGTGTATTATTTAAAATCTAGAGGAGATCATGATAGTGAAAATCGTGATGTAAAATTTGATATGGGTTATTTAAATCTTGAAGATGTTGTATGAATTTGACTTAAATTTGGATGTTGATGATTTAAAAATCGAGAAGATATTACGATATGTTGAATTTTGATTTAAACAGTGGTTATTTTAAATTTTGAAGTGATTGCGATAAATTTGAATAGATTTTGTTATTCAAATTTTTGGAAGAGATTGCGATTGACTTGCCTTATATACGAATATGAAGGATTTAGAGAATCATGCCTTATTTTTAATTTCGAAGACAAAATTATTTTAATTTAGGTAGATTGTAAACCCCCTCACCAAAAAATAGGTATTTTGTGTGTATTTTGTAATTCTTGTATTTGTTTTAGATTATTTTTCAAAACAATTAAAATTCAATGATTATATTATGATACTTCACCATGGTTTGGACATTAATAATATAGGATGGCCCCAAAATCTGTATCTTCCTTCATAGGAAGTAGCCTACACAGGAGACAATACCTGTAGGATCTTTTCATGGCACATAAATTCGATCCCTTGGCATTAATATGACATTAGTGTAACGATCATAGATTCTGTGTTAAATATTTAGATATTATACATATACTTTAATTGTGGTTATTTTTAATCCTAACTTTTCTACAATTAGCATCCCATAATTCTCCGTGCCAAATTAGGTAAATTCTCTTTTGTAAGATATGCATATTATTTTATTGTTATCCTATTTTTTTGAATATTCATTTAATTATTTACTAAGTTAATTAGATAATACAAGTATTTAATTTATTATAACTAAATAAATGTCTAATAATTAATTATAAAATATTTTATAAAATATTTTGAGCGTAGTGTTATTAAAAATTTATAAAATAAATTTTTTAGAATTTATTTTATGTGCAAATATTACTTTTGATTTTTTTTAACGTCATCTATATATGTAAATATATATGTTAATAAATATAAGATTAATAATAATAGTAATAATAATAATAATACTAATAAAAATGATAATAATAATAATATTGGTAATAATAATAATAATAGTAATAATAATAACGATAACAAAATAACAAAAGAAAAAAAATAAAAAAATAAAAAAAAGGAAAAGAAAAAGAAAATAAAAGAAAAAGAAAAAGAAAAAAAGAAAAAAAAAACAATAAAAAGCTAAATTCCCTAAACCTATTCATATGCAAAACCCCTTACCACTAAACTAAAACCTATTACTAATAACCTACCCAAACCCCTCACCCACAGGAGCACCCAGAACCACCCCCCCCCCCCCGCGAACAACTCTCTCTCTCTCCCTCTATATATACATATAAATACATATACTAAATTCCTAAACCCTAACCCTAACCATACCATCTAAACCCTACCCAGCCCCAATGACCGCCCGCGACCACCCCCGCGCCGACCGCCGCCGCCCCGCGCCGCCGTCGCCGTCCGTCCGCGCGAGTGCAGAAACACCGTCCCAAGCACCCATCTTCAAGGTGATATATCTCCCTCAATTTTGATTATTTTTTGTGCGGTTTATTCGTATACGTTCACAACCTAACCCTCTAAGATTTTCATTCAAGCGGGACAAGTTTTCGTATCCCGGATTTGTCAACAAATTGATCAGAAAATGACTGGAAAACTGACCAAAAATAGTCCAGAAACTTTAACCCAAACCCCCATATCCACACCCAATTTGCAACAACCTGTTTAATATTTTCAAAAACTAATTGAAAGGTTTTTCTTTCCAATATAACCGAGAATTTTTCTTTTTTTTAGTTTTTGTTAATTTATTCTATGTGTAAAATTATTCGACCTCCAAAACGACCAAAAACTTATTATTTTAAAATTAAAATTTTGTGATACGGAGTGCGCCTCGCCAAACGGGACTGCCTCATCGCGTACCAATTATACCAAAAAATGTGTATGGTATATTCTGACATATGGACTTTCGCGGAAGCTGATTCGGATGTGTGTGCGCGTCAGAATCAACATGTATCCGTAAAAAATCCCGGTATCGCGACTTTTGCAAACTATCATCCCGTTTTGTGTACGCTCGTCGGAACGCAACAAAACTTGCACCATTGGATTCGTGGTTTCACGCTGGTCCTGTGACCCAAGTTTCACGCGATTCTGAGACAGTTGACCAAGCCGCCTATCTACGGGCCCCACGATTGACTTTAAGGGCGAATTTGTGTTCGGCTCACCGGAATTCAAAATTGGATATACCGTTGAGTTCGTATTGATATTTAGAATTTTTTTGATCTATAATTTGACCTATTTAGAGACCTTTACCTCTGGCACGCTTTTCGGTACAAAGTGGCCCACATGTGGACCCGCTTTGACCAAAAATTACCATTTTGCCCCTGTGTCCAAATTGGACGAAAGGATAGTGTTTTCTAGCTATCTCGCTTATTCTAGAAATGTTGGTGATATTTATTTCAGTATCCAGAGACGTTTATTCGGAGGCCATAGTTTCTGATCCCCTATACTTGACACCTGGACATTTATATTACGCAGCTTTCTTAGCAGGCAAGTATACCTTACCATTATACTGTAATTTATATTCATATGATGCATGTTTTTTATTTATTTCTATTTAGTTCATATATTTTACCTGTTATAAAAATTGCGCGTCCAATGATAACTTGGGTGCAACGACGGTGGCATCGTATTTTATTTTTATTATATATATGCATGTTGACCTAGTTTATGGGACCACCCCATTATCATGAGACATTCTTATATTTTATTTGGCTGTGACACATTTCTTACACGAGTTGTGAGTCTTATATAGATCACAGACTTACGTATTTACTGATCATCAGTATGTGTGGGGTGTGCGATAGGGAATAGCTGCTAATAGAAATTTGCATGCTAGAAGACTTGGCAGTTATTAGAGGTATCATTGTGTCATAGATATGACATGCTTAGAGCATAGGGTGGGGAGGACAACGAGTAAGGCGTTTGGGCTCCTTTGCACTTTTCTTGTGTAACCCGTACGCTCTACCGGAGATGCGCGGTCATGATGACCCCTATATATTACCTGGCGGCCTCTGACGTTCAAAAGACGTCATGCTTTATAGGCCCCTGATTCTCCGAGAGAATCATGCCAATCCCATTTTGGCCAGATAGCCCACGTGTTGGAAAGTTGTTCTCAAAGTGCATTCACATAGATGGTTAGGCGACCCTTGGATGTTTATTTTCAGTACTTTATTGGCATACTTCTATGTATCTTGTTATGTCCCTCTGAGGACCTGGTCCTTTTCCAGGTGTAGACGATCATGAGTATTTGTAGGAGCACGGATCATGACTTGCTACTTCGATCTCTTTCGAGGAGGTCTTCTCTTCGAGCCTCATTGTTCATCAGATGTACTTATTTTGTTTTCTCTTATATTCTAGTTTGGTAGTGGATTTGTCTCCACCCAACTACTTGTTCTTATCAAGCATCTTATACTCGATTCAGTTATATAGTTGATTGGTTATTTATTTCTTTATAATTATTTCTGTGGATGAGATTTAGTTATGCCCTGTAACTTGTGATAAATATATACCACTTGTGAATTATTGTTCATAATACAACGTACGTATGTGTTATGGTTTCTATATATTGGAGTCTCCATATACATACGGCTGACATACTTATGTATTCCTAGTCCTACGTATTTTGGGACTGGGGCATGACAGATTTCTTAGGATTCTGCGATGTCTTTTGGATTCAGACTCCTAGGCGACGGTTCAAAGGGATAAAGCAGTACAACAAATGAGGAGTCTTCATTATTTATTGCTGTTACGTCACTCAAGGCAGATCAAAATTCGAATAACTACTATCATTATCCCAAGCCGCTTATGTTGGCCTATATAAGGGGGATAGAGGGGATAGAGAAGTCTTTTACAAACCTCAAGTCTCTTAAACTTTTTTTTTCTTCTTTTTCCTTGCTGCCATGGCTCCCAAAGCTTCATCTTCCACCGCTGCTGCTAAGAAGGCCCCGAAGGGCAAGGGCAAGGGTAAGACCAAAGGGGAAGAGATGTGGTGGCGAGGCTTACCCTCCTCTATTTTTTGACGATGTGCAGCCATCGATTAAGGGTAGGTCTTTTGGGGAAGTGAAAGTAAAGTTCTGAACACAAAGACACATATGCATAGTTGGACGAATGGATGAGTCTATGCGCCAACTTCTCATTGTCGCATGGGTTGTCCAGCCGCATGGGCATTCCATACGCATAAACAACCATGCCGTATGGAGAACCATGTCGCATAAACAACCCTGTCGCATGGTTTGGCTCGGCCGCATGGACAACCCTGCCGCATGAGTATATCACTTAGGAACCTTGATACTCCTCTCAATGAATCTGTCATTCCTCAGTCCCAAAATACATAGGACTAGGACATGTAAGCATGCCAACCGTATGGATATGACAACTCCAATATATGGAAACCAAAATCCACACGTACGCTGTAATATGAATATCAATCCACAAGTGGTATAAACATATGAAACAAATCACAGGATATAATCTAAATCTCATCCACGAAAATTAATTATAAATAAATAACCAGTGTCTATGAAACTAGATCTCAATATAAGTATCTAAAGAGGATAGTTGGATGGAAACAAATCCACTACCAACTCGAATGTAAAAGTACAACATAATAAACACAATATAAGAATACCAGCTAACGACCACGGGGCTCGAAGAGAAGACATCCTCGAAACATATGTAACCATCCAAATCTGTGCTCCTGCGAATACTCAAGAACAGATACGCCTGGAAAGGGACTAGGTCCTCAGAGGGACGTAACAAGATACATAGAAGCAAGCTAATTTGAATACAGTAAACATGCATAATGTTTGAAAATATGTAAGTACGGTGTACAGGACAATCTATATGAATGTAATAAGGACAACTTTTCAACATCTGGGCAAGGGTAGGCTACTCGATCTAAGCCTCACAACTCACACAGCTGTCTAGAACATCAGAAATCGACATACCTTGGGGGTAGCGACCAGCGCGACTCTACAAAAATCGACATACCTCGGGGGTAGCGACCAGCGCGACACACGCCCGTAGTGTAAACTATATACTACTGTTTACCAGAGTGGTTAAAAGCTCATACGCCTAATGATTGTCCTCTCATGATACTAAGTGCCGTGTGTGTGTCAACATATCTAATACATAGTAATGACTGAAAAAAAACTACACATGTAAGAATAAACATAATGCAATAAATATACAGAAATATACTAAGCATGCAAAATACTGTAAGCAATTTGGTAAGGTATCTTACCTGGCAAGAAAGCTGCAAAGTGTAACGTCCAGATGTCACGCGCACAGGATCAGAAGCTATGGCCTCAGAACAAATGTCTCTGAATGCTGAATTAGATATCACCAACGTTCCCAGAATAAGTAAAATAGCTAGAAAGCACTTCCCTTTCGTCCAATTTGGACACAGGGGCAAAACGGTAATTTTGGGTAAAAGTGGGGTCCACATTGGCCAACTTTGCACCGAATAGCGTGCCAGGAATAAAGGTCTCTAAATGGAACAAAATATAGGTCAAACAAACTCTAAATGTCAATACGAACCCAACGGTATGTCCAAATATGGATTCCGATGGGCCAAACACAAATTCGTCCAAAAAGTCAACCGTTTAGCCCGTCAATTGGCGACTTGGTCAACTGTCTCAGAATTGCGTGAAAATTGTATCATAGGACTACCGCGTTACCACGAGTCCAGTGGCATAAGTTTCGTCGCAATCTGACGAGCGTGCACAAAATGCGCACAACTTTCACAAAAGTTGCGATATAGTGTTTGTCCGCGGATACGAGCTGATTCCGACGCGCACATGCCTCGGAATCAGTTTCTACGAACTCTCACATGTCCGGGTACACTGTGCGCATCGTTTGGTAAACTTGGTACACGACGGGGCAGTCCCGTTTGGCGGGATGCGCTCCGTTTCACAACTTTTGAAAATCTGAAAAAAGTACGTTTTCGGGGTTTTCCAACGAATTTAATTCTACCTACAGCAGTTAATAATATAATATTAATTAACAGAAATTAAACTAGGTCAAGTGGTCTCCGCATACCAAAAAGAAAAATCGGATTCGGATCTCTGTGGTGGGAGATACGAATCCGGGAACATAGGTGGTCACCGTATTTTTCTGCGATCCCAGAAATTGTCATTTTCTTTCAACTTTGACGCTGTTTTCGCCTAGGGTTTCACGCTGTTCGAGATCTACTATCATACAGGTATTGAAGAGGGTTAAGGGGTGAGCGTACCGGTGAAGACGGGGTGGCATCTGGTTCTGCGAGGTGATGGGAGACAACGCTGGAACACAGGTAAGTTGCTGTTTGAAACTGCAGTTGCGGTGTTGCGCGGGTTCACGGTCATCGGGATCGGTTCTGGACGGATGGAGGCGGCTGAGGGTGGCTCTCCGGCTATCAGGTGGTGCGCGGTCGAGGTGAAGGAGGAAAGCTAGGGTTAGGGTTAGGGTTTGGGAGAAAGGGGTGAAGTATATATATATATATATATATATATATATATATATATATATATATATATATATATATAGCTAATTATGTGCGGCTACTGCTGCTTTCTAAGGTGCGGCTGCTGTGGGTTTCAATGGGGCCGGGTTGTAGGTGAATTAAATAAAATTTATTAAGCTAAAATAAAAATTATGTGCACGAACACCTAAGTGTTAAAGCATACAATTAAGCTGGCATCTGTCCAAAGGGTCTCCTACATTAAAATAAATTCGAAAAAATTCCCAATGGCCCCATAAATCCCCTAAGTGCACGAACACCTAAAATAAAAATTAAATAAAATCTATTTCTCCTAATTAGCACATAGTTACTATAATTAAATTAATAATTAACTAAAAAGGGTAAATACGATTTTCTAGGATTGGGGGTTTTACAGAATCTGACCAAGCTCCTTTGTGGTTTTTGCAGTGACTTTGCCCACAACACCATCTAGCAAACTTTTCCTTGGTCACGGTCTGCTTCCTTTGAACATGAACCTCAGGGACCCGATTGCGGCCATTAAGGCCCAGACTGACAAGGATCTCCCCCCTGAACGTCAACAGAAGATTGTTGAGCATACGCCTTCCTTCTTGTTTAGCCAGACAAACTCAGGGGAGTCACCGCTAAAGATGGGAAGCACTTCTTTAAGAAGCCGCACTTCTTGTTTGGGGATGCACTTAAGTTTTCTTAGTCCGAGATGGGGACGACCAGGGATAACTGGTCCTTTACTTTTTGCGGGACGGAGATGACATTTTCTTCGTTTGAACGTCACCTGTCTTTGTCAGACCTGAAGGTGATGATGGGACCACGACAGATGGTATGGAACTTGCCCCTGTGCCACAGGGGGCTCTCCTTGGCAATGTCCGGTGTGGGACCAAAAAGAACAAAGAGGAGTTCTATAGCACGAATAAGTCACCCTCGTACTCTTTGGTTGGACTGAAGCCTGACCTAGTCAAAAATGAACTGGGACCGAACTTTAGCATATATATGACGTGCACTTTCCTTCATCAGGTTACCATAAAGAGGATCTATCCCACAGGACAGTTGTAGGCTCTTAGCTCAACAGCACATTGAGTTGTACCAGGCACGCCTCTTAGGAGCCTTCAATAAATGGGTCAAGGAGAGAAATTTTCAAGTGGGTGACCTCGTCTTGACAGTAAGAAGGCCGATGGTTATGACCCACATGACGAAATACCTTGTTCGCCATTAATGTAAGTTTGGGAAACTTTTGTTTAACAACAAAAAAAGTACAAAGAAATCCTAGAGAGAAAACTTTTGTTCGCCATTACTCCGTTGACGGTACGACGAGAGAATGCTGATGGCCTATTCTTTTTTCTCTCTCTTAAGCTTGTGTGCATGTACGTAGCTCGCTTGGTACAAATTAATGCGTTGTTGAGATAAGAGTCACTTCTTGTCGAGTGCTTCTAACTCTTATAGCCGTCGGTGGTGATTGTCATCGACGGTGAACCGGTTGGAGAGAGCCACTCAGAGCGATAGAATTTGGATCCCGAGCGGGGGGACCGCTTCACTTTCGTAGACCAGGAAAATGGCATACTTCCAGTTGGTGTTATAACCTTTGTGCGGTAGGCCCAAAGCCACTCACCCAGCTTCTCATTCAAGTCGCTCTTATTGGATGACATAAACTTCTTGAGTAGCTTTATGATGGTCTTATTGAATGCTTCTGGCAGACCATTTGCTGCTAAGTTGTAGGCAGTCAACGCTATATTTTGGATTCAGTTTTTGTCACAAAACTGGTGGAACACGTGGCTTGCAAATTACAGACCATTGTTATAGATGATCCTCTGTGGCAAGCCAAATCGGTATATAACATAATATTTGACGAAGCTGATCATATTTGATATCTTTACTTCTGTGAGCATAATAGCTTCCGCCCATTTGGAGAAGTACTCTATGATAGCAAGGATAAACCAATGTCCCTTAGACAAAGGTAGACTAATCGGTCATATGATGTCCATTCTCCATGCTTCGAATGGCCAAGATGCTACCGTTGGGTGCAAAAATTCTGAGGGTTAGTGGATAAAGTCCACGTGGATTTGGCATGCTTGGCACTTTCTCGCATAGTCAACAACATTCGCTACAATTATCGGCCAATTGTAACCCATTCTCCGGAGGCGGTCCTGAAGCTTGGGTCTGGGCTGATGGGTACCGCAAACCCCGTCGTGACCCTCACGGAGTGCCTGCTTCACTTTCGCATTTGATAGGCATCACAGCATAAGTCCATCTTAAAATTGACGATATAATATTTTAGTGGTCGTATCATAGTAGAACCATAGGAATGTCTCCTGATAGAAGTGGCCTCCTTTGAGTCATCTGAAAGGATCCTATAGACATCATAGTCTATAAATGAGAGTCTCCAATCCCGGGGGCTGGTGTTTGTCTCTACTGAGAATCTCATACACAGACATAGGTTATTCTTCGGGCAGACTAGTTCTTACTCGATCACGGTGATCAGTTCATGAGTATTGACTGGAACAGTTAAAGAGGCTGTGAGGTCGGCCAGGGCGTTGGCCTCGATGTTTTATAGTCGAGGGATGTGCTCTATGAAGAATCCCTCAAAAGTGAAGATTATATCGAGCGCGGCTTGGTGGTAGGAAATCAAATCCTTATGCCGGACTTCGTACTCGCCCAGACCTGACTGACTATCAACATAGAGTCGCCGTAGGCTTCTAAGTAGTCCACTCCTACTTGTTTAGCGAGTTGGATCTCGATAATGGGAGCATTGTACTCTGCCACATTATTGGAGCACAGCTCTGTAAGAGAGTAAATGCAGTTGATGACCGGATCATATGGGAAAATTAATACTATCCTAACTCCATCGACAATATCGCCTTTGGCCCAGTTCTTGAAGCATCGTAGAAGAACATTCGCCAAACAACCTCTTCTATCGTTATATTAGAATCCAATACTTCGTTTGGGATCCCATCATAGGGTTTTGACGTTTCTGGCACCGAATGGGAAGCCAAAAAATCGACCAATGCTTGCCTTTGACTGCCTTCCATGGAATGAATACCATGTCGTATGGTGACTGCAATATTGCCCATGTAGCCAAGTAGGAATTAAGCGCCCCTGGCTTGATTATGAGGACCCTGAGAGGGTTAACTCGCCAAATCACATGGATTGTTTTCCCAGCCACGAAATGTCGAATCTTATGGATAACAAAGACCAGAGCAAGACATTTCTTCTCAACAGGGTTGTATTTGTGCTCTGTGCCGACCATCATTCTGCTGAGATACTAGATGGTCTGCTCATGACCTGAATCACTCTTCAGGACTAGTGGAGCACCAAGGGAGTGATCCATCACACATGCATATATTTTCTATTAAAATTGATTGCTTCAATAACAAACAAAAAAAGTATAAAAAGGTCCTAGACAGACAATCTAAGTATAATTTTTTGATTATGGGGTATGGCGATTGACAAAAAGCGCTATGGTGGCTCCTTTACTCTATTGACGATCCGACGTAGGATAAAAAAGCTCTTGTCTGTTCATTCTCCTCTTCTCTGCTGTTCTTTCTTTGTTTGTCTGTCCCTCGTTGTGTGTGTCTTGGGCATGTCACCCTGGTATATATAGTCATCCTTGGGTGCGCATATGTTAGGCCGCATGGATGCTAGAGGGTGCCATAAATACCTTCCTAACAGGGTACAGTTGTAATCATGAGCAGGCCAAGCTGCCACATGGGTGCTTGTTAGAATTTTTTGTTGATGAAGATCCGGGTGATTCTTGTCCTTTGCGGGCGTGTCTTAGTCAATTCTGACACGTGGCCCATACTCGGTTGGAGAGAATCACTCTGGTTGTAATATCAAGATTTGGTCTTCATGGAGTCTGAAACACATGTGGCCAGAGACGTATGAGACGTATGGAGTTTGGGACTGCTGGGGCCAAAGACGCATAGAACGCATAGAGCCTGGGAAGAATGGGACCAGGCACGCATAGGACGCCTAGAGTCTGGAAAGCATGAGGCCAGAGACGCATGGGGCCGCATGGAGTCCGGGACGAATGGGACCAATGACGCATGGGACAGCATGGAGCCTGGGACGCATGGGGCCAGAGACACATGGGGTCCGTTGTGTTGTACACATGGTGCTGCATATACATCGAGAGTAAAGTTCTGTACTGACTGTTGGGACAATATTTATATTGATTTTTTTGAATATGGCTAATCGATTAAGTTTAGCATTATGGTAATCAATCAATCACTATAGTATCTTCTACTTAAACTTAGTATTATCCAGATATATAATATTTGCTTATGTATATTTCCTTGTTCGTCTAACATGTACTTGTAGAAAGCAATAAGCAAGATCAACAATGGACATATGCTATATGACGATGAGCCAAAGATGATGTTATACCAGAAGAATTTGTCCAACCGCCTACGACTTATCTTTGGACAACTGCCGTCAAGAAAAAAATGTCTTCAAGTCAGTAGATATTTCAGAAGTTTGGCGTCATCAATGCTCTTAGTTTTCATATGTAATCTTTTATTTATTGAGTCTAGGATTGATGTAAGCTAAGTCGCACTGGCAAATCAAAGTACTTATACCTAGATACCCGGTCCACTCAAATAAACCATCGGACCTATCCACCAAATCAGGCCACATTCATTCACAAAGTCTATTATACTTAGCAACCGAACTCGGGCCGAATTTGCCCCGAATTCGTACCGAACTCGGTTACCCTTTTAGTATGAAATCAACCAGTTTAAATAGCTCCTAATTTTTTGGCCTCTAATGTTTGAAAATTCAAATATTCCCTACTGAATTCTGGATGAACTCGGTTTGGTAATAACCTATAAATAGAGTTAGATTTTTACATTCTTACTCACTCAACCATTCTCAATCTTTCTATCCTATAGTGACTAAATCCTCAGAGCTTAAACTTTCTTATCTCCAAGGTTAACTCCCAGCCTTCTGGTGCCAAGTGCGGTCTCAGTCTAGAAGTCTATAGAGTTGAAAAGAGCTTAGTTCATCAAGCCCCTGTTCTGTGTGAAGTTGTGAGCCTTCGGATCAAAACTCGTGGTGTGTGAAATTGCGAGACTGCAGATTAAATCCTGTGGTGTAAAAAAGTCGACAAGCCTTCGGATCAAAGCTTGTAATTCACTATTGGTGATAATAGTGGATAAAACTCTGAGCTTGAGTTCTAGGGACTGGACTAATCCTCTTAGAGAAAAATCAGTATACATCGTGGTGTTTGCGTTTGCTCTCTTACTCTTATTGCTTTACATTACTGTCTTGCATATACACTTCTAGTTAATAACTGCCTTCACTCTGCTTAATTTTTAATTGGATAGATTATTCCGCTGCACTCTATTCACCCCCTCTAGAGTTGCCTTACGGTCCTTCACTAACGTGAGACTTTTATCATTTAGTGTGTTTACGTCTTTTGAGGCACTAAAAAAATCTTTTTTGTCAGGATTCTATGTCAGAGATGTTCCTGTTGCTAAGATGACGTGTCAGGTCCATCTGCGGCCAAAGCTACTTTGGCTGATTGGGATTCATGTATGTTGCCTTTCTGGACCGCAGGGTGACTCTACAGCCTGATCTCTTCTGTGCTTTACTTTGGGGCACATGTCTGTTTGACGCGTGGATGCATATTTTTCATGCTTCTACAGGATCCCCTTCAAAGTTTTCAAACTGACAAGTTTAAAATACTTTGAATAAGAAGCATGGACATGGAGAACTTGGGCAGCATGGATGTTGGACCATATAGATGAGCACTTCCAAGCTATCAATTCTCCATTTAATGTAGGATTCGGCTCGATCCTTGAGTGAATTTCTTGGAATTTTTACTGGAGGTAATGTGGATGTGTCACGACCCGCACCCGGTGTAGGGATACAAGTCGGGAACAATGCTCAGCCTACGCCGCAGCATCGATAATAGAACATTGTCTTGGTCAACTATACTATCTAATTATCTCACAAAATGTATAATCCTCCAATAATATCTCAACTCCAAGAAGAGAGTAATAAACTTAGTTCAACACAATACTCAATCACATTTCTATGGCACGAGAGGATATCACAGAAGTCTAACATAACTATGCAGTTAAAAATATAGCAACAACAAATAGAAATGATATCCAAATCTCAAATATATGCCAGAAACAAATCCGGTACCAAAATGCTAAAGAGAACTAACTATACTAATTAGTGAATCCGGCTAAATCTCCCGGTAGTCACTCCAGAACTAGTGGGTCCAAGCCTGCACCATCTAAAGGCCGAGGTCCGTAGTATGTCGGACACCAATCTCCCGGATCCTCTGAAAAATATTTTTCAGTCAGGAATGGAGCGAAGTACAACCCTATAGCAGTTCCAATTAATTGACCAAAACTATAAAGAAGTAAAATAGAAGATGCTATCTACGATGAGAATATAACTGATAATCAAGAATAATAAGAGAATAGATAATACTAGCAATAGAATATAATCAATGCTTATAAGAATAAAGGAATGAACTGTAATATCAGAAATAGAACAAGGTAATTAATGAACTGAATATGAAAACTATAATATACTATGTGATTTGAGATACTAACAAAATATGTGATCGGCCTGGGAGATTCAATGATTACACTAAGGAGCTAACTCAACCATACGTGAATTGCATGGTTAGTTAGTAGCCAATAATTATACTACTAGTCGATAGTTTCTTGATCACATATTTAATTGGTATTTCTCCCGCCCCGACTGATATGATGGATCGAATCATGACACATTACTAGCCAATTTATCCAATGTTTAATCTATAATATTCAATGTTATCCAATACCAACAAGGGCAGTATCCAATACTATCTCCATAATCAAGGTAATATCCCATCAGTGATGATCCAATAACAGTACCAATCCGTGTACCATCGTGTCAAGAATCATAAGTAATATTTCTAAATACTTGAATTATAGTTGTAATCAAATAATAAAAACTATCAGAGAATATACTCGCCTGTGGTCCAGAGCAAATAATGAGAAATGATATCCGAACTGGTGTCACATACCTATATATGGAATATTGCATTAATACAGGATTTTGGGAATGGGAATAAATTAAACTAGTCAACTTCTAGGTCATAAAGCCATTTCTAAGTCAAAATAGCCAAACTAGGCCAACCCTATGCCAAACTAGTCAAACTTGGTCAAACTATCTATTTCTAGGTTGTATGAGTCTATCTCTAGGACATTGAGTCTATACACTATGCATCTAGCCCACACTAGCTATTCTAAGATACTCGGAAAACAATATGATACCGTATCCTAAGATACGCAAATTTTTAATATAAAAATAGTAATTTATATATATACACAAGGCAATATATATAGTACCTTAGTTAACTAATGCAAATAGGATACCATGGCTTTGAACCAAAGCGTATCACACTACCTACACACCCCTCCCGATAGTCAAACTTAAATACCTTGAGCATCCCTCAATACCTTGACATTTACCTTGGTATCACAAGGTAATGTGCTCTTAGTATATGTTATCTACCCAATCTCTAAAGCATAGGCTAAAAAAAAATATTTATCTAATACAAACTACTAGCTATATACTAATATGCATTATTTAATACCAATTACCATGCTATACAAACTACCCATGCAACTAATACATATATACATACATATACATACCTACATATATACATGTACATAGCTAGAGAAACATAAGTATGTATATATATCTAACTACTACTTATCAACAAGGATATATATATATAGATAGCTAATTAACTAGATAACTAACTAACTAACTATTAATTAAACTAACTAGCAAACTACTAATAACAATAGGTAACTACATATATATATATATATATATATATATATATATATATATATATATATATACAATAGGTAACTAGCTAACCATCACTGACTGCTGCTTCTACAGCGCTGCCTCGCTACAGCCGCGACGCTGCTATTCTGGTGAAACTACTACTGTTGCTGTCGGCCGCTGCTCCTGCTTCTACGGCAGTGCCTCGCTGCAGCCGCGGCTCTGCTGTGCTGGTGAACTGCTATTGTTGCTGCAGACTGCTGCTGCTGCTTCTGCGGTGCTGCCTCGCTGCAGCCGCGGCGTTGCTGTAGCTAATTAGTGTTGAGCCCCCCTCTCTTATATAATAACACACACATATATATACACTAATATATACCAACTATATATATATATACACACTCTCATCCATATATATATATATATATATATATATATACATCCATAATTGTATACATATAGTTAGATATAACATACACACATACACTCAAACACATATGAATCATATATCAATACATATAACTATATACATATATATATGAACCCTCCACTCACACACACATAACATATATAAATGCATAACTATACATACACCTATAAGTATACAACTAGATATATATATATCTATACACATATACACATACATATGTAAACATACACATAGCTATACATATATCAATATACATCTTCATACATACATATTTATATATATATAAACATACACGTACACATATACATATAGATATATATACTCTCTTATACTTATACACATATATACCACCATACACATATACACTTAGATATATTATGTACACATATATAACACATAGCTATATATATATACCTATATAAACACATATTCATATATCATTACTTATGTACATATATATAAATTATATTTTACATATATATATAGAACTATGCATACATATTTACATATAGATGCACACACACACACACACACACACACACACACACACACACATATATATATATATATATATATATATATATCAATATACATATATAAACATACAATCATATAGCTATATATACATAATTATATGATATAATATAAATACATACACACACACACACACACACACACACATATATATATATATATATATATATATATATATATATATATATATATATATATATATATATATAGTAATACACAAGTCAATTGAATTAAAAAATAATAAAGCAAACACGTGGAGTGCATCGCACCCGTATCACACTAGATCTGTGATACGCTTGCGATACGAGTCCACCACACAACCAAACGTACCCCGAAGGACACGAGCAAGTCTAAAATAATAAATATGAACAATACAAAGAGTCAATTACATATCTACGTTTTCGTGTCAAAATATGACATGCTCAAAGCCCCGTGTCGGAGAAAAAAATTCCCAAATCAACATGTATCACCAAATTGTTGGAATACGACCTACATGTACCCAATTGTGGACACGATACTAGCCACAAACACACAAACATATTCCAAATTTATCTATAGGACTAATTGACAAACACAACAAGTGTCAATCTCGGAATTCCCCCAAAATTGACACAAAAGCACCATAATTTTCTCAATATGCCTCCTATAAACTCAAATTCAGATCCTATTGGTATCCTATGTATATGGATTAATTTCTCATGGTTATATCTCATATTTAAAGTCTAATTAGAGGAAAAAAACTGAATTGTACCTATTGGGAGATGGATTTCTAATGAAACTTTCAATTTTGGGTGAAATGAGCCTTCAACTTATAGATCGTTGCTCCTCTTTGTAGATCCTTGCTTCCTCCTTCTAGATCCTTGCTCTACTAGACTCCAATGGTGATTTGGGAAGGAATTGGAATGAAATTTGGTAGTGATTTGATGGAATTTGGTTGAAGAAAATTCTAGATCTAGATTTGGAATAAAAAATAAAGAGAGAGAAAGTTTTTATCCCCTTTATACAGGCCTCACTTGCTCCCTCCCTTAAGCTACTATGTAAAGTCTAAAATATCCCTTGGGGCCTCTTATGAAGAAATTAATTAAGTAGGGAAGGTTCTAGTCTAATGGGTTTAACTTAATTAATCATCCTCCTAATGATGGGCTTACTATTGGGCTCAAATCTAACTAAAATTAAATGTTGGGTCCATAGATCTAAACTAACTAGTTAGTTCCACTAACATATGTCCAAAATAAATCTAACATGCTAAAAATAAATAAATAATATAATAAATAAATATTTAATATGCACAGTATTTAATTTATTATAAAATAACCAAAATATTATTTTCTAGAAAATATGGTAGTGACAGGACGTAGTACAATACCGTAGCCTTTTAAGGATATCCTACTGGGGGATCTTTGGTGGTCTTATTACTTCTTGTGCAAGAGAGTGTAAGTAATAAGTTCGAAATAGGCCTTGCCCGAGGTGATATGGATGTGGCAAGTTTGGTGGACTTAACACTGTTGACGCACTTAAATTTTAGCATGGTGATAAGTTACGATGATGACTGATGATAGTCGTAAGGAGAGGTTTGCTTAGAGATCACATGGATATGGCAAACTCTCAGGGAAGGATATGAGGATGATAGCTCAAGGGTGATGTAGACGTGAGCTGATCGGTAGTTATACCGAGAGGTTAGGTATGATCCCAGAATTTTTTAAGATAAAGGAAGCGAGCCAGAGGTAATATGGACATGGCTGTTTGCTTTCGTTGAGGACATCCCACTGGAGGACCTTTTATGGACTTACTACTTCTTGCGTAGTAGAGTGTAAGTAATAAGTTTGAAAATAATCCCTATCAGAGGTAATATGGACGTGATAAGTTTTTTGGACCCATTACTTTTTATCCATTTGAGTGCAAGTAATGGGTTTAACACAAGCCCTGCCAGAGGTAATATGGATGTGGCAGATTTTGATGGACTTAACACCGCTGGCGTACCTTGGCAAGAACTAGGAGGTTTGCTTAGAGTTAATACGGACATGGCAAACTCAGTCGGGGAAAAATATTAGGATGATATTTCAGAGTTAATATGGACGTGAACTGATGTCTGAGCAACTCACTAAGGAGTAATTTGTTGAGTGTGTTCTATTCGGGAGTATAGATAGACCTGAGGATTGCTCCACTGGAAAGATTGATGGGACGATAACTCAGAGGTAATATAAATATGGTTAGCGTCTAATAAGATTTTTTTGAGTGTTCACTGCGGAAGTGTGCCAGTGGACCTGAAGACTGCTCTACTGTGGAGACTTTGAAAATCAATCATCCGTTGCGTATCCAGGACCCCTGGATACAGATGATGGCTTTTACAAAATTTTTTAAAGAAGAGAAAATGCTGTACATAGGTACTTGCTGGGGTTGAAGAATCTAGAGTATAGAGATGTACATCTTGATTGTCTGGTTGGTGATAAGGGGTGTACAAGTCAAGTTTAGACGTAGTACTTTTTAAGGAACTTGTCGTTGATTGGCATCATGAGAAAGTCACTATTGGATTTCGTGAGCCGGTAGGCGCCGTTGGAGAATACTGATTCTACGACGAACGGGCCTTCCTATTTCAGTTAGAATTTGTCGGCCATTTTGTGGGTCATAACCATCGGCCTACTTACGGTCAGGACGAGATCACCTACTTTGTAGGTCATCTTATTCACCCGTTTGTTGAACGTTCCAGAGAGACACGCTTGGTATAGCTCAATGCGTTGTTAAACTAGGAGACATTTCTCGTCATGTTCTTTTAACTCTTGTAGCTGCCAGCGGTGATTATCGTCTATGGTTAATTGGTTGGAGAGAGCCACTCGGAGTGAAGGGATTTGAATCTCGAGCAGAAAAACTGCTTTGCTTTCGTACACCAGAGAGAAATATGTATTGCCAGTAGTTAACTGGGCTGTTGTACGATAGGCCAGAGGCATTCACCAGGTTCTCGTTCTAGTCATATTTATAGGAAGCACATAAATTTTTTGAGAAGTTTTATGATGGTCTTGTTGAAGGCTTCTGCCAGACCATTTGTCGCTGGGTTATAGGCAGTCGCAGTCGACGCTACATTCTAAATCCGGTTTTTGTCACAGAACCGGTAGAATGCATGACTTACGAACTGTAGACCATTTTTATGGATGATCTTTCATGGAAAGCCGAAGTGGTATATGACGTGATGCTTGATAAAGCTGATCACGTTGGGCATCTTGACTTCAACGAGTGGTACTGCTTTCGTCCACTTGGAGAAGTAGTCGTTGATGGCGAGGATGAACCGATGTCCCCAGGATGAAGGCGGACTAATCGGTCCAATGATGTCCATACCACAGGCTTCGAACGGCCAGGACGTAAAGGTTTGGTGTAGGAACTCCTAGGGTTGGTGGATGAAGTCTGCATGGATTTGGCACGCTTGGCACTTTCTTGCATAGTCTACAGCACCCGCTACCATTGTTGGCCAATAGTAACACATTCTACAGATTGGGCCCTGGCTGATGAGCGCTGCAAACTCCATCGTGAGTCTCGCAGAGAGCCTGCTTCGCTTCAGAGTTTAATAGGCATCACAAAAGGTCATCAGAGGATCGGTGATACAGTATTTTGGTAGCTGTATCATAATAGAACTAGATGAAACGTCTTCTAATGGAAGTGGCTCGCTTTGGTTTCTTAGAGAGAATTTTGTAGACCGTATAGTCGATGAATGGAAGTCTCTAGTTTTTTGAGTCAGCGCTCGTCTCTATTGAGTAGCTCTAGCACAAAGAGAGATTATTCTTCAGGAAGACCAGTTCTTGACCGATCATGGTGATCAGTTCATGGGTATTAACAAGAACAATGAGAGAGGCTGCGAGTCCGTCTAGGGCGTCCGCCTCGACATTTTACAACCGGGGGACGTACTTTATGAAGAACCCTTCAAAGGTCGAGATAATAACAAGTGCAGCTTAGTGGTAAGGAAACAGGTCCTCATTTCAGACTTCGTACTCGCCTCGAACTTGGTTTATTTTTAATTTGGAATCGCCGTAGGCTTCCAGGTGGTCAACTCCCACTTATTTTGCGAGTTGGAGTCCAATGATGAGAGCGTTGTACTCTACCACATTGTTTGAGCATGGCTTAGTAAGGGAGTATGCGTGGTTGATAACCAGATCATATGGAGAGATCAACACTATCCCGACTCCGGCGACGATATCGTCTTTGGGCCCTGTTCTCGAAGCACCGTCGAAGAATATTCACCAAACGGCTTTTGCGTTCGTCACGGTATTGGAGTCTGCGACTTCGTCGAGGATCTTCTCGTAGAGTTTTAAAGTTTCAGACAACGGGTGGGCTGCAAGAAAATCTGTCAACCCCTGACCTTTGACCAACTTTTGTGGGACAAATACCATATCGTATAGTGATAACAATACTGTCCAGGTGGTTAGGCGAGAGTTAAGCACCCCAGGTTTGGTCATGAGGACCTTGAGGGGGTTGACCCAAGAGATCACATAGATTATTTATCATGCCGCGTAATGCCGAGTCTTCTGGATTACGAATACAAGATCAAGGCATTCCTTCTCAACTGGGTGTACCTATGCTCCGCACCAATCATCATCCGCCTAAGATATTAGATGGCCTTCTCCTGGCTTTCTTTATTATTCTGGGCTAATAAAGTACTGAGAGAGTGGTCCATCGCATGCACATAGAGTAGGAAAGGCTTTCCTACGACTGGGGCTACCACTACTGAAGGGTTTGATAGGTATTCTTTGATGTCGTCGAAGGCGCGTTGGCATTCTTTGTTCCAGAAGAAAGAGACTCTCTTCTTTCTAAGCTGAATGAATGACCGACAACGTCTAGAGAGGTTTGATATGAACCTCCTGATGTTGGCCAGTCTTCTTTGAAGGTCACAAAGTTCTCTGAGGTTCTTCGGTGGGCGCATTTCAATGATTGCTTTAATCTTGTCGGGGTCTATGTAGATACCCTTCGATGTTAGGATAAAATCCAAGAATTTTTTGCTGGAGAATCCTAAGAAAGATTTAGTAGGGTTCATCTTAAGCTGGTGCGTACGCATGAGGTCGAAAACAGTCTTTAAGTCCATGAGGTGATCATTTTTGGAGCGACTCTTGACGATGATGTCATCAACGTAACACTCGACCATCTTACGTAGATGCTCACGGAAGATGGTGCTCATAGCTCTCTGGTATATAGAACCCACGTTCTTCAGACTGAAGGACATATCTGTGTAGCAGTATACTCTTATCAATGTTCGGAATGATGTATACTTCTGATCATTAGGAGATATCTTGATTTGATTGTAGCATGAGAATCTGCCCATGAAGGACATATGATCGAAGCCACAGGTGTTATTGATCATTATGTCTATGATCGAAAGGGAAACTCATCCTTAGGGCAGTCTGCAATTAGATCATGGAGGTCAATGTAGATCTGGATCTTTTCGTTCTTTTTGACGACGGGCACGATGTTGGTTACCCAATATAGATATTTTTCTTTGTGGACGAAGCCACTAGCTATCAGTTTGTTGACTTTAGCTTCGATGGCATTCATAATGTCAGGCCAGAACCGTCATTGCTGCTGCTTAACAGGCTTAGCGTTCGACGAGATATTGAGCTTGTGGACCACGATTTAAGGGTCCAGTCCAGACATGTCTTCCTAGCTCCAGGCAAAGACGTAAATGTATTCTCTGACGAGCTGTAGCAGGATTCCTGATCCTTATCAGTCAGACTGCTGCTAATGAAGATAGGTTTAGGGAAGGTTTTGTCGCCAATATTGACTTGTACGACTTACTCCTTAGTAGAAGATTTTCGTTGTTCGAAACACATCTCCTATTGTGCGTCTAGGCTTTGGGTCCATAGTTCTACTTCAAAGAGTTCTGGTGGATCCTCGTCGTCTTCCTCTTGTTTGGCTAACACATGTTGGCAGACAATATATGCTTGAGCATCTCTCCGATACTGACATCGGAGTCCCAAGAGAAAGACTTTGAAGAGTGAGAGTATAACTCATCTTCTTTATCCGAGCCCTCGGGGGTAGTAGGAGGCGTAACATACCTTAATCCATGCTTGGTCTTCTTGTAGTAATCCTCAATTTTGTCTGCCGGAGCAGTAAGGCGCAAAGGCAGTCGTTGACCTTTGCCGTAATTTATACCTCGGTTGCTTTTAAGATCATACCACATCTTCTGGATGAGGTGTTTGGCTTGACCACTAAATCGGTAGAGTTGTAGTTTGCTGGTATCAGTTTCTGGCACTTGTTCCTCCGGGATGAAGGAGCGGGGGCATTCAATCTTGCCGAAGATGATGGATTTGTCTTCCCTTCTGTTTGCTGGAACTGTAAAATAGGAACGTTTGCTGGGAAGGATCCGGTTTGCAGCATCAGTAGAAGTCACCTGCGTCCGCAGGCGCAGGCCTAAATCATGCTCCATAGAGTATATTGTACTTATGAGTACCACTTCAGCGTAGTTCAAAGATAGTCCTTTATTGAAGAAATGAGCTATCTCATTATCTGGAATTATATTGTCGAGAGAGGGACGTTAGCATGGGTAGCTACGTACTCCTCCAGCTCGTCTTTTTAGAAATCTACCCCAGTATGAGTGACAACTTTGGAGGTTCCCTGTACAACTTTACTACCAGAGGCTTGGACATTTTAGGAGGCAGTGGAGCATCCTTCGGAGGTTGATTCAGCCTGCGAAGGTGAACGACCAAAGGTTCAGATGAGGTAGATGGTGCTGACTCTCTCTTTGGTGGTCGATCTGTCCTACAAAGGCTGACGACCAGAGTTTTGGGTGCCTTTATACATAGTTTTACGACAAGATAAGGGGTTGTGTCGGGAGCGCATGCCTTTAGACGGACTCTTAAGGGTTCTTCTGGTGTTGTTCCAACCTCTATCTCATCATCGACGTTATTGCTATCTTTATTTTGGTAGACATGTTTGTAAAGGATTGAGTCAGAGTAATAGGCTTTGATCCCTTTGAATGGATCGACATCAGCAAACTCTATTTTGATCGCCGTATTCGTCGATGTACTTCAGGCACTATTATAGAGTCGATGATACGATCATATGTTCATGTATCTACGTTAATGACGTAGCAGGTAACCTCTATTTTTAAGTCGCCGATCTGAATTTTCAGGCAAATCTTGCCCAAAGGGTAGCTTCTTCCTACGTTGAAGCCAGTGGGGGCAGTATTAGTGGCTGCCGGGCGATGCATCAAAATGCCTAGGGTCTGAAGTAAACTTTGCGAGATGATGCTGATTAATGAACCAGGGTCGATGTGCATCCGGCCTACCTTAATAGCACCAATGTACCCTGTGAATACATGGGATGATATTGCCGGTTATTCTTTAGCAATATGTCATTTTGCGAGAATGTGATGTTGGGCATTGCCTCCATAATATTATTACAGTAGGGGCAAGCAGCTGGATCCTCGGCTGGTTGCTTGACCTGCGCCAGGTAAGTATCAATATTTTGTAATGCCTCGCTAAGATCAGCTCGAGTATCTTTGTTGTATAAGAGAAGCTCGAATAGAGACAACTTTGCTAGAGTGTTGGCGAACTGGGCCAAGATGTCAAAGTTGTAGGACTTTTCCAGCCCCTGAGCTGAATCTTCACGCAGTGGCTTGTCAAAGCGAGTGTCTTTTCGCTTAGACTTGTCTGCTGTTGGAGGCTGGGATAGACCCGGATTTGATGTTGCGAGTTCAACTATTAGAAGTATACCATCGTCAAGGATATCGTACTCTCATTGGTACGCTAGGCCTAACCTTATTTTTCCTTCTATAGATTCCTTCGATGGGAGGGAAACAGTGTAGCAGGGTTTGGATTTCTTGCCCTTATCTTGGTGCCAGACGGTGTTGTCTGCTGCATCAATTTTGGAGCAAGATCAGGGTGAACTCACATGACCTCCCCATGCGATGTGGTAAGAGGTATTAGCCCGGCCGATTGGTCATACGCTGGTGGAAGGTTGACGACTTCTGTCGTTGCCCGTAGGATCGGGATTACTCCGCCTTGGCCTCTGTCACCAAAAAGTTACTGAACTGGAGTGACACCATATTTGCGACTGTCTTGTCATCAATATCCAAGGTGAGAGCCTTGGTGTCGAGCAGATGTTGGATGTACTGCTTGAAGGTGTAGCAGTCCTTCATCACATGGTAGATGTAGCAATGGTAGTCGCAGTTCTTCGGATTATTCATCTTGGCTGCCTCAATCGGGCATTTGATATCGGGAACCCAGAGCTTACCACCCTTCATCAGTACGTTGAAGATGGGCATGACGTCTTCATATTCGAAGGAATAGGTCTCCTAGGGCTTCGGAATCTCAGCTGGCTTCTGCTCGGGCTTCTTGGTTAAGTTGGCCACCAAGGCCTGCTTTCCTTTTCCATCACGGCCGCTGTTGTTGTTGTTAGGATATTTTTCCCTATCGTCAGCGACAAGGATCTATATTTCCAAGAGTCGGGCATCTTTGACCTTCTTCTCAGCATTGACAACGGTTATGATGAACGATGTCCTATCTTTGTACTGATCGTCGCCCATTCAGAGGTTGACTGCCGGGAGTAAGTTTCTATGCCACATGTCCATCAATCTCGACTCTGGATTGCCTGGAGGCAACCTCAGTGCTATTTGTCGAAAATGCTCGATATAATTTTGGGCGAATTCCCTTTCCCCTTAGGCCACATCTATTAGGGAGGACATCATTATGTCGCTTCCTCCGTCATAGAATCTTTTGAGAAAAAGACTCTTAAAGTCATCAAACGACGAGATACAGTTATCTTGTAGGGTGCAAAACTAGTCGAATGCTACCTCGGATAATGCCCCCATAAATATCTTAGTGAGAAGTGCGTCACTGCGAGGTAGGTGCCCTGATGCAGTCTCAAAATAACTTATGTATTGATGGGGGGACATCTTTCCGTCGAATAGATTCAAGTTAAAGGGCTTATACTTCGGCGGGTATGGAACAACCCTTCACTCGCGGGGTATGGTTGTCGTATCCCGAGCTCGTACAGTGAATCCTGGCTGCCCATAAAATCTAGACGAGCCCGGAGTTCCAGACTTCCTTCATTGCTTATTTGGCTTTGTCTCCGACAGAAGGAGTAGATGAGCCCGGCAGAGGGTGATTTTTGCCTATAGGTGAAGTGGTTGCATCAACATATGCATTGGTCCCAGGGTCCAAGCTTACATGTCCAGAAGCCATTGCTAGTTGGGAAGCCATGCTTGATTTAATTTTTTAGCATCGCCTGAGTCAGGTCATACATCGATGAACTCACCGTCTGCATCATGGCCTCCAGAGCCTTGAGGCATTGCCGGTCGCTGGGGCCTTCGTGATCGTACCCTTCCATGTATACAACCCTCATATGGGGAGAAGAGATGGAAGGGGAGTGGACGCCACACTTTCTGTCTCCGATTCTTGTCGGGAGTAGTCATCATGTAGCGTGGCCTTCTCCTTGGATTCGGAGAGAGTACTACCCCCAGTGTAGGTGGCTAACTTATTTTGTCGAGGGTGGCCACCACCAGTTATATTAGAGTCCGTCCCATGGGAATCACCGCCTTCTCGGAATGCATACTTCGTACAGGTCCTGGGGTCCGGAAGAAGAACTACCCCCAGCAACTGATAGCTTTTTCTTCGAGCGAGTTCCTTAGAAAATAACTTTCGCAAGTCCCGCTATTGGTCCTCCTGGTAGTCATCTTCTAAATGCGCTGGTTGAGAGTGATGGACTGGAGGTGCTGGAATTCTTTACTGCTACGGTGGAAGGATCTTTTTGAGCAGAATAACATGAGGCGAATAGTAGCTCATCCTCCTCTGGTCTTTGTACCAGATCTCTGGGTCATTACCAGAGAGGTGCCTTCTGATGCAGTCGTTGGAATGCCGACTACCTGCTTGTGGGTACTGCCACATTGTTACAACAACAGTTGATGATGATTTTGGCATGGTGGTATCCTCCGGAGGACACTTCACTCGTCGCAGTTGTCTTCCTCGTCTTGCGATTATGACTATTCATATTGCGCAAGTCAAACAAGGGTTGATCCCCTTTTGTACCTTTTTTGTGAGCACGGGTAGACGGAGCGCGCGGGTGCATGGGTGTTAATTTTTTTCCTGATCTAGGGTTCGTATAAGAACTTTTCCCAGATCATCAGTGGAAGACTTTTAAGATGGACCCTTCCCATTTACCGCTATGGGCTGGACGCATGGACCAGTTTGTATGACTTTCCGTCAGGGGCACACCTGGTAAGCGGTGCCCGCTAGGGGTCAGCCAAATGGACAATTTCTTGAGCTTGATGAGCTCACACTGCCCAAGACTTCTTCGACTTAGCACGCGGAGGCGCATATTACGAAGAGTCCAAGTTCTGATTTTTCTCAAAGTGGCGTATAGAAGTACGACCAGATAAGTTTTTATCAAAGACAACTTCTGGGAGTGTTAGAGACGTATGCGGCTGAGTTGGAGGCCGCATACTGCTTTCTTCTCCGTATCCTTCGTTGTGGCCGCATGGGCTACGCATCGACCCATAAACTCTTGGCATCGTATTGTTTTCCTCTGCCAGAGTTCGGGTGCTGAGCATTCCCCATTTTAGGTAAGGAGATTTCATGAGCAAGGACAGCCTGAGCGGACGGATGCCATGCGTCTTCAGTATCAGAGAGAGAGAGAGAGACAGGGAGTACATGCTCCACAGTTGGGTGAGACACAACGGCCTTTGCTACCCACGTCATGCTGGTCTTCAAGTGGTGAGCACCCTTCTGGTTGGAAGAGGCTGCCGCATAAGTAGTGGACGCATGATGTTCAGTCCCTCGGACATAGAGACAGACATGGAGCACATGCTCCACAGTTGGGTGAGGCGCAGTGGCCTTTGCTACCCATGTCATGCGGGTCTTTATGGGCTTTGCTTGCCTCGAAGAAGAACTCGCGTTGTCCCCAGAGAGCATATCCTCGAAAGTATGTTGGTCAAAGCAGACCACCAGCATCCTTTGAGTGGACCTAAGCTTGGCTGTGTCAGATTATGCCACAGCTTTCTCATTAGAGGAAAAATAGTTCCCCAGCAGAGTCGCCACCTTATTTGCCGTTAAAATTGATTCCTTCAATAACAAACAGAAAAAAAAGATAAAGAGGTCCTAGACAAACAATCTAAGTACAAATTTTTGATTCTGGGGTGTAGCGATGGACAAAGAGCGCTATGGCACCTCCTTTACTCCGTTGATGATCCGACGCTGGGTGAAGAAGCTATTATATGTTCTCTCTTCTTTCCTCTGTTTTTCTATCTCTGTTTGTGTGTTCCTCTCTTTGTGTCTTAGGCATGTCACCCTAGTATATATAGTCATCCTTGGACGGGCATATGTTAGACTGCATGGATGCTAAAGGGTTCCATATGTACCTTCCTAGCAGGGTATAGCTGTAACCGTGAGCAAGCCAAGCTTCCACGTAGGCGCTTATTGGGATTTTCCATTGCTGAAGATCTGGGCGGTTTTCGTCCTTTGCGGGTGTAACTTGGTCAATTCTGACACATGGCCCGCACTCGGTTGGAGAAAATTACTCTGGTCGTAACAGCAAGATTTGGTCTTCATGGAGTCTGAAACATATGTGGCCAGAGCCACCTGGGATGCATAAAGTTTGGGATGCTTGGGGCCATAGACGAATGGAACACATGGAGCCTGGGACGCACGGGGCCAGAGACACATCGGATGAATGGGGCCAAAGATGCATGGGGTCGCATGGAGTCTAGGACGCTTGGGACCAGAGACTCATAGAAATGCATGGAGCCTGGGACGCATGGGATCTGAGAATCATAGGGCCGCATGAAGTCTGGGATACATGGTGTCAGATGTGCATATTTGCCATTAAATCAAAAGGACAACTAAAAGAACTTGATTTGATTAATAAACTACAAAAAGTACAGAGAAGTCCTAGAAGACAATCTAAGTACAAATTTATTTTCTAGGGGGTGACAATGGGGGGTTAGGAGTGTATCAACTCTCTTTACTCTGTGGATGATCATACAGAAGCACTTATCTCTCGCTAGATTGTAGGTTCGCAGATAGCCAGCCAGCCCTATGTATAGGTATGGTACCTTATTATTTATAGCCATCCTGTGGACGTACTATGGATGCCGTATATGTTCCTGTTTAGTGGCCGCATAGGGCTACTTCAACAGCATGCGATTGTAACTATGGCTACATGTCACGGGGATGCTGCCACGTGAGTTTAGTTCAGATATGTTGTTGATGAGATCTCGGGGTAGTTATCAACCCATTATGGGCGTGACTTGGTCAGCTAGACATGTAGTCAGCACCAACTGTATGAAGATCTCTACAGTTGTAACGAGAAGATCTTGTGAGCTATAGGCCTCATAACAACTGGGCCGCATAATGGTGAGGTTGCATGAGACTTGTAGCTGCATACGTGCTCTCGTTTGGGCCTTATTCGAATAGACACTCTAACCATATATTGGCGAGGCCACATATTTTCTCTCGTCTGCCTTTGGTCTGATGGACACTTTGGCTTCATGAGGACGAGGACGCCTAGAGTCGATGTCTTATATCTGCTCTCTTCTGGCGTTTGGTCTGATGGACACTTTAGCATCATGAGGGTGAGGATGCATAGAGTCGAGGCCGCATGTGTGTTCTGGCCGCATATGTGTCCTAGCCGCATATGAGTTTTCATCTGACCGAGGCCGCATATCATCGAGGCTACATAATATTGAATCCGCATAGGCGGGATACTTGGTACGGCTTATCTGACAAGGTCATTAATTATTGGATACGACTCTTTGTCTTTTTGTACGATGCCTTCTTGTGAGTCTCGAGGTCGTCAGGGATTTTTGTCAGGCATTGGAGAGTGTGTCAAGGATCCTTTATAAGGCCTCTTGCTACTTGGTTGGTCTGGCCGCATGAAGGATATTATGCGGATTCTGTTAGGTCGTATCTATCATATTTTATGCGACATGAGCTCTATGCGGCCTTTAATATTTTTATGCTTCTACAAGACCCCCTTCAAAGTTTCCAAAATGATGATTTATAAATACTTTGAATGATAAGCATGATCGAGCACTTTTGGCCGTATAGTAGAGGCATGCTGTATAACTCTGTGTTGCCGAATAGCACGTTCTGCCAGGCTGCCATGTTGTTAAATGAGTAGATTTGGTTCGATCTTCGTGGAGATCTCTTGGGATTCTATGCTGTCAGTTGATACGGAGTCCGAGGCGACAGGTTTAAAGAAGATAAAGTGCCTCAACCAACGAGAAGTTGCCGTCATTATTTTGACATTTCATGGATCTAGGCGTTAGGATTCGAACCACCGCCGCATTTATTCCCAGTCACATATCCCCACCTATGTAGGGGTCCTGAGAAGAGAGAAAGAAAATCTCTACTTTCTCCTCTTTTCCTCTTTCTTTTTTGCTGTGATTTTTTGTGTGAACTTTGGATATAGACGTAGTACATTACCGTGGCCTTTTAAGGATATCCAGCTAGGGAATCTTTGGTGGACTTATTACTTCTTGCGCACTATGGTGCAAGTAATAAGGTCAAAATAGGCATTGCCAGAGGTGGTATGGTTGGCAAGTTTGGTGGACTTAACACCGTTGGCACACTTAAATTTCAGTACAAGTGATAAGTTGAGATAACGACTGTGGATAGTCGTAGGGAGAGGTTTGATTAGAGGTCACTTGGATATGGCACACTATCGTGGGAGGATGTAGGGACGATAGCTCAGAGGTGATGTTGACTTGAGCTGATCAATAGCTATACTGAGAGGTTCGGTACGATCCTGGTATTTTTATGGAAGGAGAAAAAAGTGCGCTAGAGGTAGTATGTACGTGGCTGGTTACTTCCATTAAGGAAATCCCACTGGGGGCTCTTGGTGGACTTATTATTTTTTGCACACGTTGAGTGCAAATAATAAATTTGAGAACAATCCCTATCAGAGCTAATGTGGACGTGATAGATTTTGTTGACCTATTATTTTTTGTGCATGTTAATGCAAGTAATAGGTTTGAGATAAGCCCTGCCAGATGTAGTATGGATGTGGCAGTTTTTTTGGACCCATTATATTTTACGCATGTTAGTGCAAGTAATAGGTTTGAGACAAGCCCTGCCAGAGGTGATATAGACGTGGCAGTTTTATGGACTTAACACCGATGGTGTACCTTAGTGAGTATGGGTGATAAGTAGGGATGACAGAGGTAATATGAACGTGATAATCAATAGCCTAGACCCGGAGAGTTTTCTCAAAGGTAATATGGACGTGGCTAACTTAGCCGGGGAGAAATATGAAAAAAGTGGTTCAGAGGTAATATGGACATGAACCAATTTTCCAAGGACTTGCTGGAGAGTAGTTTAATGAGGGTGCTCCACCTGAGAGTGTAGATAGACCTGAGGGTTGCACCGATGGGTAGACTAGAGGGATGATAGCTCAGAGGTACTCGTAAGCTAATGGATACTGGTTTTTTGGGTGGTCCAAGCGAGAGTGCACCTGTGGACCTGAGGACTGCTCTGCTGGAGAGAATTTAAGTATCCATTCTCTGTTGCGTATCTAGGACTCCTGGATACAAATGATGGCTTTTACAAGAATTTGCAAAGAGAAGTGCATATTGTGCAAAATATAGGTACTGTATATTCTGTATTTGTTGGAGAATTTTGCCCCTGTTTAGCAAATCTTCCTTAGGCTATGCGAGCCTGTATACACCGTTGAATCGAGGAAACACTGTCCATGATGTCTTTGTCAGAAGGTTGGATCGAGAAAATATTTTCCTCGATGTCCATCTTGTCAACCATGACTAGAAGTTTATGGTTTTGGCACTCTAGCCCTACAGATTATGATCTTGTCGGAGTGATGATGCAGACTAGCATCTCTGTATCCTAGCCCTATGTGAGTAATGTTATAGTAACTATCGAATTATAAAGGAATACGCTGTCCTTCACCAAAGTTTAGAGCTTCAGCTTTTTTGGAGGTCATAGCCCATATTCGACATGAGATGGAGTAATTATTGGCTGTAATGATGGAACTGTGGAGCTCATCATTTGTTGCATTGAATACTATTGATGACTTAACTTGTGCATAATAAGAGGCTCTGTACACGGGAATACTGCCACGTATACACGAGAGAATTGGCTGAGTTATACGTGTAGGATCACTGCTGCTTGTGCACGATTATCTTCCACATCGAGGACCACCACTTGCCGCATATTTTTGTATATCGTGCAGGGGAACACTTCCTGTTTCCCATAAGGATTTGTTACAAAGATAAGTACTATCGTGTGCACTTGAAGTATAATACGTCCTTGCGCTGAAGACTTACTTGGATACATATAATGGAACGCTGCCTATCATGCACTATTGCTGATGAGTCATGCGGGACTTGGCTCTTGTGCACATGACGCCTTTTTGAGCTGTGCTGAGCATCCAAAGTCTATAGTTTATATTTTTTAAGGAAAGAATCATGCGGCCTGGCCTACATTGCTTTCCCTTTGACCTGGTCATTGAAGGTGCTTTGATATCGGACGCCTCGGAATCCAGCTGGTAGGCAAGGCCCGACCTGGTTTCCCCTGCCCAGGCCTCCTCAGTGGTTGGAGAAACAATGTGGCAGGACTTGGCTTTTCGTGTTTTAGGCCTGATGGCGGAAGGCACTGCAAGCTGTGTCAAGTCTGGGACAAGATTCGGGTGGACCCACATAATTTTGCCCCGAGGTGTAGTAAGAGATATCAGCCCAGCTGCTTGGTCGCGAGCTGGTGAAAGGTTAACAACTTCCATTGTCGTCGTGGGGATCGGGATCACTTCCTGGGCCTTTGTTGCCAGAAAGTTACCGAACTGGAGAGACACCATGTTGGCAGCAACAGTCACATCATCGAAGTCCAGGGAGAGTGCCTTGGTATCGATCAGATATTGGATGTACCGTTTCAAGGTGTAGAAGTCCCACGTTGGGTGGTGGACGTAGCGGTGGAAGTGACAATAATTTGGGTTATTTAACTCTGCTTCTTTCGGCTAGCGTTTGACTTATGGGAGCCAAACTTTACCTCTCTGCATCAATATATCAAAGATGGGCATGATATCACCATCTTCAAAAGAGTAGGTCTTCTTTGGTTTTGGAGCCTTCGCCTATTTTTGCTCAGGCCTCTGGGTTACGTTGGCGACCATAGCCTACTTTTCTTTTCCTTCGCGGCTGGTATTGCCGCTATTGTTGTTATTGTTATTGTTATGAGAACACTTTTCCTTATCGTCGACGACAGGGATCTGTATTCCCAAGAGTCGGGCATCCTTGAACTTCTTTTCGGCACTGACGGTACTTATGATGAATGTTGTCCAGTCTTTAAACTGGCTATTACCCATCCAGAGGCTGACAACCATAAGTAGGTTGGCACATCTCTATCATCCCCATCCGGAGGCAGCCTCAGTGCAGCTTGTCAGAACCGCTCGATATAATTTCATACAAGTTTCCTTTCCCTTGGCTGACATCCATCAGGGAGGACATTGTCATATCATTTTCTGCCTCTCGGTGCTCCGGCTGGTGCTGATATGGCTGGTTGTTGAATCATCAATGCTTTCTCTCGATGCTGAAGACAATCCTTGGCTAAGTGTTGACTGTTTCCGCAAATCAAGCATAATCCTAACTTGCGTCTGCATTCTTTTTGAATATGGCCTATCTTGCCACAGTAGTGACAAGTTGGAAGAACTAAGGCTCTTGGTGCTGCTCTCGGTGGTGGATTCATCTGTGGTCGCTTTGCAGCTCTTTCCTGTTGTGCTTGGTCCGGTGCTGATGCATACGGCCGCTTCTGGCTGGACTCTATCCTTGTGTTGCACTCCATGGGTCGTGCTGTAGCAAGAACATTCTCGTCTAAGGTAGTTGTAGTGGGGCTGATTAATCTCCGTAGCTCCGAGCTAAATCTGTCGATGAACTTCTCCGCTTGGATTTGCTGGGCTTCTTCCTGAACCTTCTGTTGGGCTTGCATCATCGCATAGAACATGTGAAACATCTGTTGTTCGTCCATAGCCTGCCCTTGTGGAATGGTAGGCGTCGGTGGAGCCAACTGCGTCGATGGTGGAACGTCATCTTCCGGGATTCTCGAGGCATGCTGACTTGCTTGCTGTGATGATGGACCTTCACTAACTGGTGTCACTTCATCTCCGTTGGTTACCACATCATCTCGTGGTGATCTGGCAGGAGTCTCGTTGTTTGTTCGTGAATCCATAACTCTGCAACCAAAATAAACAATAAGAGGCGCACAAGAATCGGCAGGATGCGAGTTAAGAATTTAAATTCGAATCTGATATAGATATCAAGAACGTTTCAAGCAAGTGGATGAGATCCTAGAAACTTATCCTATTCTTATTGCAGGCTTGCTCGGTCCCTAAGTTGAAACCGAACAATTTAGTCGTTGACCTGCATGGGCCACCACAAAAACCATGTCACGCCCCAGTCCCAAAATACCGAGGGACCGGACGCGTGGCAATGGCCAGCAGCACACACCGATGGACAAACCCAATTTAATGGATCCATCGGGGCATGCTTAAGCTGTAATATAAGAATAAGTAGGTCCAATGATACAAACCACAGTCTATACTAATCTCATCCACAACAGATAATCACAGATCAAATGCCAGAGTAAAAGCAAGTAAAAAGAATCTAGCATATCTCAATAAAAGTGTCTCGGAGAACAATCCGAGAACAAGTCTAATACAATAATGCAATAGACTGGAAGTAAAGTAAATAGGAACCGAAGTAAATGAGTATCACCAGACAATACCCAGGAGAAGTCCTCTAGCACAATCCCGTCCTCAGGTGTCGGTACAGCTCCTGTATCAGCTCCTGCTAATGCTCCTGTACTGTATAACTCTAGGTGGATCTCCTCTGCTAGTCCTGGGGACAAAGTCCGGATCCAGGTCCTCAGGGGACAGCAAGGTACAGAAAATACAAGCCAAAATAAATGCAGTGCAGCAGAGAATGAAATAAATAGGGTAAGCTATAACCATCTATGTGGATTGCGAGAGAGAACATCAAAAAGTACTCAGGTTGAAACAACTACAAGCTTTGTGTAGGGGAGCCGGTAGCAGTGATATCATGAGGTGGTCTAGCTCAGCGGGAGACTGAGTAGCCGGCATAATATAGTCAACCTGTAGCCTGCGGGTCTCTCCAGCAATAGATGGAACAACAAGGGAATACTAAAATAACCAGCTAAGTGATATGCAAGATGAGAGCAGCACTAGAACTCAGGCTGAAGAATACTACAAGCTCTGTGTAGGGGAGCCGGTAGTAGCAGTAATAATGAGTAATGGGCCAAGCTCGGGCTTCAGAGTCTTGTGCCTCACGATAATAGGGGTGTATATATATATGATCAGCCTGTAGTCTGTGCGTCTCTCCCCACCCAATGTAATCACACGTCTCATGTCCATGATGCCTCATGTCCATGTTACGCACGATCGTATCTAATGCAGAAGTCATAGAGTATCTAGGAATATAATGTCAATGCCATAAAGTCTGTATCCTATACAGAATCACCATGAATATCTCAGGAAGATCCTGTCTCATGAATAGTGTCAAGTGTCCTGGGTTATAGTGTACTTGGTAAGACAAGTACGAGAGTCTACCCATCGGTGCAACCCTCAGGTCTATCTACACTCTCTGGTGGAGCACCCTCATTAAACTACTCTCCAGCAAGTCCTTGGAAAATTGGTTCATGTCCATATTACCTCTGAACCACTTTTTTTATATTTCTCCCCGGCTAAGTTAGCCACGTCCATATTACCTTTGAGAAAACTCTCCGGGTCTAGGCTATTGATTATCACGTTCATATTACCTCTGTCATCCCTACTTATCACCCGTACTCACTAAGGTACACCATCGGTGTTAAGTCCATAAAACTGCCACGTCTATATCACCTCTGGCAGGGCTTGTCTCAAACCTATTACTTGCACTAACATGCGTAAAATATAATGGGTCCAAAAAAACTGCCACATCCATACTACATCTGGCAGGGCTTGTCTCAAACCTATTACTTGCATTAACATGCACAAAAAATAATAGGTCAACAAAATCTATCACGTCCACATTAGCTCTGATAGGGATTGTTCTCGAATTTATTATTTGCACTCAACGTGTGCAAAAAATAATAAGTCCACCAAGAGCCCCCAGTGGGATTTCCTTAATGGAAGTAACCAGCCACGTACATACTACCTCTAGCGCACTTTTTTCTCCTTCCACAAAAATACCAGGATCGTACCGAACCTCTCAGTATAGCTATTGATCAGCTCAAGTCAACATCACCTCTGAGCTATCGTCCCTACATCCTCCCACGATAGTGTGCCATATCCAAGTGACCTCTAATCAAACCTCTCCCTACGACTATCCACAGTCGTTATCTCAACTTATCACTTGTACTGAAATTTAAGTGTGCCAACGGTGTTAATCTGAGAGGCTGTATGTAAGCCCCCTGATTTTTCAGAATTTTAATTTCGGATTTTTCCCCAATTTTCTGAAATTTTCGGGAATCGTGACCTAGGCCTTTGTTGATTCAAGGATTTTTAATTGCGATTAATTCCTACTAAAATATTATGGAAATAATATTTTAGTGTGTAGAACGAAAAACCGGACATGTGATAATTTTCCGTGAATTTATTGGACTCCGGAAACCCGTTTAAAGTCCTAGAAACCAATTTAGAATTAAACCGAATTTAACCCGTGCCAACGCCCGACATCCCCATGAGAGCCGAAGCCCAGCCCAAGGAGCGTTGACCCGGCCCGAATCCTAGGTCTAACCCTAGTCCAATTCCTGTAATGTATAAATACATGATTCCCTAGGTTTTCTCCACAAAAGAAAAAAAAGAAGAAAACAAATTCCTAATTTCCCAATTTCCCAAAAATCCCTAAATCCCCAAATTACCTAACCCTAACCCTAACCCTAACCCTAATCTATCCGTCGGCTACCCCCCCGCCGGAGCAGCCGACCCCCTGTCGCACGACCACCATTATCACCGCCGTCTCCCTCTGCTCGAGCCCTCACCGACGACTCCCCTGATCTACCCCCGCCGGAGCCGCTGACCTCCCCTCCTCCGCCTCAAGCGCGACCCCGCAGCACCGCCCTCCGCCGCGAGCCGCCTTGGCCGGCCCCTTCCTCTTCTCCATCCTACTCCCCGCCGCCGCCGCATACTCTCTCTCCTTTAACCCTAACCGCCCGCGCAGCCGTCCTCTGCACGACTCTCCGCCCGCCTCGACCGAACCCTAGGCCTTGCCGACGACTCCCCTCCGCTCAGCCCGCCTCCTTCTCCACCCTGCCACAATCGATCTTCCCCCACCTGAGCAGGACAGCTCCACCCCGAGCCAGCGTCGACTTCCCCACAGCAGCCGAGCACGACCTCCCTGACCCCGTTCACAGTGACTTCAACCGACGACTTCCCCCTCATCTTCGCCTCCTTCCTCCACCTGAGTCCGCCCGCGCCACCGCAGTCCCTCGACGACAATCGCCCTGCCGCCCCGAGCAGCAGCTTCTCCGCCACGGTCGGCCCAAGCCACCCTAAACCTCTCCTTCTTTCCCAGCGCTGCAGCACCGACGACGGAGCCGACTCCCGGACCTACTACACTCAGTCGCCGCTGGCCGCCTGAACCCTAGCACGGCAGGATACCGTTTGTGTCGGACACAGCAACAGAAACCCTAGTCTAGACACGGACGCAGGACTCGAAGTAGACAACTCGGACACGTCTCGGACACAGGAAATCAGATTCACGAGGCCTTGTTCAGGTACCGTTTTCTTCCTCCTTGCAACTCCGTTTTCGATTCCGTCAGTTGCTACTCGTAGACTGTATGACCCCCTCGGTGCCCGTGCAAACCGCTCGGGGCATCGCGTCCTGTGGTGATCGCACACCGCGATCCAAAAACAGGAAAAACGACGACCCGATTCACTCCGGAACTGGGTACGTCCTGCCAAACGGGACGACTTGGTCGCACGCGGTCTTTACCGAATCGTGCGTGACGTTGATACGGACGTGTGGGATTTCGCAGAAGTCGATTCGGATGTGCGTGCACACCGGAATCAACGCGTATTCGCCGACACCACCCCGTATCCGTCGATTCTGGAACACGTTGTAACTTTGTGTACACACGTTGGATCGAGACGAAACTTGCGCCATCGGACTCGTAGCAATACGCTGGTCCTGTGGGTCAAGTTTGGTTCGATTCTGAGAACGTTGACGAAATTGCGTGTCGTGGGCCCCACAGGCCCCGCTCGACGGGCGATTTTGTGATCGGCTCATCGAAATCCAATTCTGCAAGTTCCGTTGGGTTCGTATCAGCGTTCCTGACCTGTTGACACTAAGTTTGGCAAATTTGGAGACCTTTGACCCTGACGCACTTTTCGGTGCAAAGTGGCCCACATGTGGACCCCGCTTTGGCCCAGAAATGTCATTTTTGCCTTTGTGTCCAAATTGGACTCAAGGACAGGCGTTTTTAGCTATTTGGTATTTTCTGAATCTAATGGTGATGTTTATTTCAGCAACCGGAGTATTACCTACAGATCACACTGAGACCAGAGCTACAGTTGGAGCCAGGACCCCAGGCAAGTGTACCTTGCCAAATCCTGCAGTTTTTGCTACTTATTTCCTTGACTTAGTTATACATCAGTGGGCAAGTATACCTTGCCAACTTTACAATTCTTGTTGCATTTCCTTGATTCATTATATTGCGGTGCATGGTTGACCTAGGACCGTGTGACGTACTTAGCGTCCGATTATCAGTCGGGTGCCAACACCGTATGCGGTGTTGTGTATTGTCACCTAGAGATGGACATTCATGACCCCTTTACATTCTCGTACTTGTCTTACCAAGTACACTATAACCCAGGACACTTGACACTATTCATGAGACAGGATCTTCCTGAGATATTCATGGTGATTCTGTATAGGATACAGACTTTATGGCATTGACATTATATTCCTAGATACTCTATGACTTCTGCATTAGATACGATCGTGCGTAACATGGACATGAGGCATCATGGACATGAGACGTGTGATTATATTGGGTGGGGAGAGACACACAGACTACAGGCTGATCATATATATATACACCCCTATTATCGTGAGGCACAAGACTCTGAAGCCCGAGCTTGGCCCATTACTCATTATTACTGCTGCTACCGGCTCCCCTACACAGAGCTTGTAGTATGCTTCAGCCTGAGTTCTAGTGCTGCTCTCATCTTGCATATCACTTAGCTGGTTATTTTAGTATTCCCTTGTTGTTCCATCTATTGCTGGAGAGACCCGCAGGCTACAGGTTGACTATATTATGCCAGCTACTCAGTCTCCCGCTGAGCTAGACCACCTCATGATATCACTACTACCGGCTCCCCTACACAGAGCTTGTAGTTGTTTCAACCTGAGTACTTTTTGATGTTCTCTCTCGCAATCCACATAGATGGTTATAGCTTACCCTATTTATTTCATTCTCTGCTGCACTGCATTTATTTTGGCTTGTATTTTCTGTACCTTGCTGTCCCCTGAGGACCTGGATCCGGACTTTGTCCCCAGGACTAGCAGAGGAGATCCACCTAGAGTTATACAGTACAGGAGCATTAGCAGGAGCTGATACAGGAGCTGTACCGACACCTGAGGACGGGATTGTGCTAGAGGACTTCTCCTGGGTATTGTCTGGTGATACTCATTTACTTCGGTTCCTATTTACTTTACTTCCAGTCTATTGCATTATTGTATTAGACTTGTTCTCGGATTGTTCTCCGAGACACTTTTATTGAGATATGCTAGATTCTTTTTACTTGCTTTTACTCTGGCATTTGATCTGTGATTATCTGTTGTGGATGAGATTAGTATAGACTATGGTTTGTATCATTGGACCTACTTATTCTTATATTACAGCTTAAGCATGCCCCGATGGATCCATTAAATTGGGTTTGTCCATCGGTGTGTGCTGCTGGCCATTGCCACGCGTCCGGTCCCTCTGTATTTTGGGACTGGGGCGTGACACTGTATAACCAATCGAAGGCTACCCCGGACAATGCCCCGATGAAGAGCCTAGTAAGAATATCATCATTTCGGGAAAGATGCCCCGTTGCGGTCTCAAAGTAGCTCATGTATCGACGGGGGGAGGACTTCCCATCAAATATGTCAATATTGAAAGGTTTGTACTTGGGCGAATATGGTACATCCCTCTATTCTAAAGGATATAGTTGCCGTACTCCGAGATCACGAAGTGAGTCCCGAATGCCCATAGTATCTAGGCGGGCTCGAAGTTCTCGGACCTCCCTCATCGCTTTCCTAGCTTCATCTGTCACGGGAGCAGCAAACGAACCTGATAGAGCATGATGGCCGCCAATAGGGGGAGCGGTTGCATTTGAATCTGTATTAGTTCTAAGGTCTTATCCTGAGGCCCTTGGTGGTTGGAAGCCTACTGTCGCCTTGATGTCTATCACTTCTTGGGTCAAGGTTTGGATTGACTCGCTCATAGTGTGCATCATGGCTTTGAGGGTTTCGAGGCACTGCCGGTCACTGGGCCTTAGTGGTCGTCCTTTGCCATATATCCCATTCTTACATGAGGCGAGTAGGAACGGATGGTTGACGTAGCACTCTCTGCTTCAGACTCTTACAGTGAATAGTCGTCGGGGAGAGATAGTAGTACTGAATCCTCTTCGGGCTCTGATCGAATACTAACCGCAATATAGGAGGCAATGTCTTCTCTCCGAGGGTGGCTACCCCCAGGGACTTCAACATCTATTCTTTGGGAATCCTCATCTTCTCGGAATACCAGATTATCATACAGGTCCGTTGGATTGCTACCCCTAGCTTGCGCAACCCCCAGTACTTCTGAGGAAGAACTACCCTAACGGTTGGGAGCTTCTTCTTCAAGCGGGTACTCTGGAAAATACCTTCTGCAGGTCCCGCTGCTGGTCCTCCTGGTAGTCGCCTTCGCAACACACTGGTAGAGAACGATGGACTGGAGGCACCTGACTACTTTCCTCTCTTGGTGGCGGAAAGCTTCTGAGTCGAGTAGCAGAAGGTGAAGGATAGCTCCTCCTTCTCTGGTATTTGCACCTGATCTCTTTGTTGTTGTCGGATATGTGCTTTTTGGTGCAGTCGCTGGAAGGCCAACTGCCTGCTTGTGGGTGTTGCCACTTTGTTGCTGCAGCAATTGATAATGATCCTGGCATAATTTATGGGCCACAGTTGTTTTCCTCGCCTTGCGCTTATGATTGATCATATTACGCAAGTCAAGCAAGGGTTATTCCACCTTTGTACCCTTTTTGTGGGCTTGGAAGGACCGAGCGCACAAGTACATAGGTGTTGTATTTTCTTCCTGATCCGGGGTTCATACAAGAACTTTTCTCGGATCGTCAGCGAAAGATTTTGAGACCGACGCTGTCCATTTATCGCTGCGGGCTGGACGCACAAGGCGGTATTATATAGCTTCCCATCATAGGCCTGTGTAACGGTTAACGGTGCCTGCTGCCGATCAGCTAACTGGACAATTTCTTGAGACTTGTGAGATTGTACTGTCCGAGGCTTCTTTAACTTAGCGTCGGCTGGTGCGTATTACAAAGAGTCCATGTTTGGGCTTTTGCCATTCTCGGTGAGCTGTATAAGATCTGTGCTGCATGAGATACGGTCAAAAAAAGAAGTTATGTTGCTGTCCGGGCCGCATGCGGCCGTCTGCCTGCAGTTGTGAGTTGGTGTTGTATGGTCAGTCTTATGCGGCCTCCTTCTTGGCCGCATAGAACCTGCCTCTGTACCAGAACATTTGGCATTAGTGCTTTCCTCTGCCAGAGTTTGGGTGTTGGGCAGTTTCTGTGTCAGACGGGGATGCCGCATAGACGTAGACGTCTTGGGTGTTCACCTGATGTCCATCATCAACAACAGAGTGAGAGGCAGAAGGCGTCTTCTCTGCAGTTGGGCGAGGCCCAGCAGCCTTTGCTACCTACATCCTGCGGGTCTTCTTGGGCTTGCCAGCCTTGGCGAAGGACTAGCACTTCCTTTCGAGAGCATTTTCTCGAACGCTTGCTGGTTGAAGCGAACTACCAGCATATTTTACGTTGAGCCGAGCTTGGTCGCATCGAATTACGTCACTAAATTCTTATCAAAGGAGAAGGACATCTCCAGTAGAGTCGTCATCTTATTTGCCATTAAATCAAGAAGAACTAAAAGAACTTGATTTGATTAACAAACTAAAAAAAGTACAGAGAAGTCCTAAAAGACAATCTAAGTACAAATTTGTTTTATGGGGGGTAACGATGGAGGGTTAGGAGTTTAGCAACTCTCTTTACTCCGTGGACGATCTGATGCAGAAGTGCTTCTCTCTCGCTTGAGTGTAGGTTCGTAGATAGCCAGCCATCCCTTTGTATGGGTGTAGTATCTTACTATTTATAGCCACCCTATGGACGTGCTATGGATGCCGCATATGTTCCTGCTTGGTGGTCACATCAGGCTACTTCAATAGCATGAGATTATAATGGTGGCCATACGTCACGGGGAAGCTGCCACGTGAGTTTGGTTCAGATATGTTATTAATGAGATCTCGGGATTGTTATCAACTCGTTGTGGTCATGACTTGGTTAGCTGGAAACATAATCAGCACCAACCGTGCAAAGAACTCTACAGTTGTAATAAGAAGATCTTGTGAGCTGGAGGCCGCATAACAACTTGGTCGCATAATGATGAGGCTGTATGGGTCTTATAGCAACATACATTCTTTTATTTGGGCCTTGATCAAATGGAAACTTTGGACGCATGTTGGCGAGGCAGCATATGTGCTCTCATCCGCCTTTAGTCTGATAGACACTTTGGCTTCATGAAAATGAGGATGCCTAGAGTCGATGTCGTATATGTGCTTTTTTCTGGCCTTTGGTCTGATGGATACTTTGGCTTCATGAGGACGAGGACTCATAGGGTCGAGGCCGCATGTGTGCTCTGGACGCATATGTGTCCTAGCCGCATATAAGCTTTCATCTGACTAAGGCCGCATATCATCGATCCCGCATAATATTGAAGTCGCATAGGCGGGACATGTGGCATGGCTCGTCTGATGAGGTTATTAATTATTGTATGTGACTCTTTATCTTTTTCCATGCCTCCTTCTTGCGAGTCTCTAGGCCGTTAGGCCTTTTTGTCAAGCATTAGAAAGTGTGTTAAGGATCCTTTATGCGGCCTCGTGCTACTTTGGTTGGTCTGGCCGCATGAAGGCTATTATGCGGCTTTTGTCAGGCCGTATCTATCATGTTCTATGCGGCATGAGCTTTATGGGGCCTGTAGTATTTTAAGCTTCTATAGTGTTGTACACGTGGCGCTGTACATCCATCGAGAGTAAAATTCTGTGCTGACGTGAGACGTATGTCGTTTAGTGTGTTTACGTCTTTTCAGGCACTCAGAAAATCCTTTTTGTCAAGATTCTGTGTCAGAGACGTTCCTGTTGCTAGGATAACGTGTCAGGTCTATCTGCGGCCAAAGCTACTTTGGTTGATTGGGATACATGGATGTTGCCTTTCTGGGTCGCAGGATGGCTCTGCGGCCTGATATCTTCTGTACATTACTTTGGGGCGCATGGATGCATATTTTCTATGCTTCCACAGTATATAACAAGAAGGGTCTTCCCATAATGGGGGCCACAAAGGCTGGGGAATTTGTAAGATACGTCTTGATGTCGTCGAATGCTTATTGGCATTCTTTGATCCATACAAAGGAGACTTCCTTCTTCATGAGCTGAGTGAATGGATGACAACATCTAGAGATGTTTGATATGAATATCCTGATCTATGCCAGTCTTCCATGAAGGTCACAAAGTTCTCTGAGGTTCTTCGGTGGATGCATTTCAAGGATTTCTTTAGTCTTGGCAGGGTCTTTTTGGATACCCTTCGAAGTTATAATTTTTTTTAGGAATTTGTCGTTGGAGACTCCCAGGAAGGATTTGGTAGAATTCATCTTGAGCTGGTGCGCATGCATCAGGTCGAACACATTCCTCAAGTTTTGGAGGAGATTATCTTTAGAGCAACTCTTGACATCGTTGTCATCAACGTAATACACCACTATCTTGTGCAGATATTTATGAAAGATGGTGATCATATCTTATTGGTATGTGGCACTTGTGTTCTTCAGATTGAAGGGCATGATTGTGTAGCAGTACACTCCTATCGGCATCCGGAATGATGTATGTTTTTTATCGTCGAGAAATATCTTGATTTGATTGTAGCCCGAGAATCCGTCCATGAAGGACATTCACTCGAAGCCACAAGTATTGTCGATCATTATATCTATGATCGGAAGGGAAAACTCGTCCTTAGGGTATATCGAGTTTAGATAAGGAAAGTCAATGCAGATTCAAATCTTCTTGTTCTTTTTTATGACGAGCATGATGTTGGCTACCCAATCCAGATGTTGTTCCTCGAGGATGAAGCCAGTAGATATCATCTTGTTGACTTTAACTTCAATGTCATTCATGATGTTCGGCCGGAATCACCATTGTTGTTGCTTGACCGGCTTAGCATTTGGTAATATATTCAGTTTGTGGATTGCGATTTGGGGGTCCAGTACTAGCATATCTTTGTAACTCCAGACAAAGATATCGATGTACTCCCTGACAAGATGTAGTAGAGATTCTCGATCCTCATCGAACAGACTTTTGCTGATGAAGATAGGTTTAGGGGAGGATTCATCGCCCAGATCGACTTGTATGACTTCATCCTTAGTGAAAGATTTTTGTTGCTCAAACCTCATCTCCCATTATGAGTCTAGGCGTTGGGCCCACGGTTCTACTTCAAAGAGTTCAGGTGGATCCTCGTCGTCTTTCTCAGGGTCAGCTGACACCATATTGACAGACAATGCTTGTTTAAGCATCTCTCCGATACTGATATTGGAGTCCAAGCGGAAGATTCTGAAGAGTGAAAGTGTAACTCATCTTCTTATCCGATCCTTCGGGGATTGTGGGAGGCGTGACGTACCCTAAGTCATGCTTGTTCTTATGGTAATAATCCTCGAACTTGCCTGCAGGAGCGTATAGATACAGAGGCAGCCGTCGGCCTTTGCCATAGTTTAAGCCCCTAGCGGCTTTCAGACTGTAGCCTATCTTCTGGATAAGGTGCTTGGTTTGTGTGTTGTACCCATAAAGTGGTATTTTACCGGTATCAATTTCTGGATTCAGTTTCTCTAGGACGAAGGATTCGAGACTTTCCGCTCTGCCGAAGATGATAAGTTTGTCTTCCCTCTTTCTTGCTGGAACTATGAAGTAGGAGTTTTAACTGGGAAGAATTAGAGGGGTGGTGGACGTTGCACTTTCTGCCTCAGACTCTTGTAGTGAATAGTCCTTTGGGAACGTTGGCAGCGATGCATCCTCTTTGGATTCGTAGAAAGCTGTATCTTTCCGATGTGGGTGGCTATCCCCTAGAATCTCAGCGTCGGTTCCTTGGGAATCTCCGTATCCTCGGAATATTGGGTTGTTGTTGGGTTCTGAGGGATCACTAACCTAGTTTGCAGAGTCATCTGGGGTCTCAAGGAAAGGCTATCCCAGCAGCTGATAATTTCTTTTCGAGCGCGTACCCAGGAATACTACTTCTGTGGGTACTGCGGCTTGCCTCCGGTTCTTTGACACGCCGATTAAGAGTGAAGGATTGGAGGTGGTTAACTTCTGACCTCTCCTTGTGGAAGGAGATTACTAAGCATAGTAACATGAGGCGAAGGACAACTTCTCCTCCTCTGGTGTTTACACTTGTTCTCTAAAATGCTTTCGGACGGGTGCTCTTGTTTACAGTCGTTGTTATGCTGACTACCAATTTATCGATACTGCTACTTTTGCATAGCAGCAATTGATGATAATATTGGCACAGTGATGCCCTGGAGAGGATACCTCACATGTCATAGTTGTTTCTCTCGCTTTGTGCTTGTGATTGATTACGTTGTGCAAGTCAAGCGAGGGGTGGTTCACCTTTACACCCTTCTTATGAGCACGGGAAGACTCAGCATATAAATGTGTAGGCTTTGAATTTGCTTCCTAACCTGGGGTTCGTACAAGAACTTTCTTCGGTCGTTTGTGGAAGAATTTTGAGACCGACCCTCTCCATTTGTCGCTGCGGGCTGGACACATGGGTCGGTTTGGTACATCTTCCCATCAGGGGCATATATAACTGTTAGCGGTGCCTGCTGACATTCTGCCAGATGTGCAGTCGCTTGAGCTTGGCGAGCTCGGACTATCCTAGAATTTCTCGTTCTAGGATACACCGGTGCATAGTATGAAGAGTCCAAGTTTATATCTTTTCCTTTCTCAACATGGCCTCTGGAACCATCGTCGCATGAGATCCGGTCGAAGACTGAACTTATGTTGCTGACGAGGTCGCATATAGCCTTCTGTTTGCGGCTGGAGCCTGATGCCAAATGAGCCTTCTTATGCGGCTTTTGCTGAGGCCACATGGAACATGCCTTAGCACTCGAACTCCTGATATCGTAGTATTTTTCTCTGCCAGAGCTTAAGTGCTGAGAATTTTCTTTGTCAAAATAGGTTGCTACATGAGTGGGTACAGCTCACGTGAACTCATGATGTGCATCTTCTACGGCAGGGTAGGAGATGGGGAGCACATGCTCCATAGTTGGACGTGGCAAATCAGCCTTGTCTACCCATGTACTGCGGGTCTTCTTTGTAATTTCTGGTTTCGGCGAAGCACTGTCCTCAAAGAGCATTTCCTCAAATGCTTGCTGGTCGAAGCGTATAACCAGCATCTTCTGGGTCAAAACTAGCTTCGATGCATCGGACTGCGTCACAGCCTTCTCATCAGAGGAGAAGGATATCCCCAGCAGAGTCGTCGTCTTTTTCGCTATTAATGTAAGTTTGGGAAACTTTTTGTTTAACAACAAATAAAAAGTACAAAAAATTCTTGACAAAAAATCTAAGTACAATATTTTCGATCTGAGAAATGTGATGATGGAGATCGAGTACTGCAGCGACTTCTTTACTCCATTGACGGTCCGATGAGGGATTGAGGATGCTCTCTTTTTTCTCTCTCTTGAGCTTGTATGCACGTACGTAGCTCGCCTCGGGTTTATGGGGTATGCTACCCTTGCTATTTATAGCCATCCTGCTGACAAGTTATAGATGCTGCATATGCCTCTGTTTGGTGGCCGCATAGGGCTCCTTCAACAGAATATGGTTGGAATTGTAGCCGCATACCACGGGTGTAGTGCCCCGCTCCACGTTGGCACAATGTACAAGAGATATCGGTTTGCTGACTAGAATGAAAGTCTTCTCGGAGAGTTCCTGTTCGAAACACAAGACAATTGATCTAGGTGAGTGGGCAGAACTTCATTCTCTGATTCTTGCACACCTTAATAATGAATCTGAGTTTTTGTAATGCTTATCTTCTTAATAAGATAACGATCGCATGAGAATGATAGAACGAGAACCTGCTTGTTTAACTAAAGAACTTGAATGCTTGTCTAAAAGAGATAGAACCATTGCTATGCCAAGTTAAATAATTGAATGTTGCATGCTTAATTACATGGACACCACTATCGAATGAACCGCTGCCATGATAATAACAAGAGTAAAAAAATATTCATATATTTTTATTATATGCTAAATAAGAGTAGAACTGCATGCTTAGCTAAAGAAGATAGAAGAATCGTGCCACGTTTTGCTTTGTCATTGATGCTGAAAGATAGAACTATTTGAATAACTTGTATAGTATGCTATTGAACATATTGATTGAATGAAAGAAAGAAGATTAAACCTATCAAAATGATCGAACCTATCAACTTGATTGAAAGAAGAGAATTGAGAGCTCTGGCTCTATCGCTTGATAATATATTTGCTTATTTATGGACATTCCATCATATAGTCTTCATCTGATAGAATTATATTCATGCATTGGTTTGACAACTTGTGCACAAGGTATCAGGTCTCTCGAACAGTACTTGGGGCACTGAGAACCGTTCGTCTTGGGAGAGACTAATCGAACACACTGAGGCTTGAAATCCTCGCGATTAGGGGGGTGTGGCTTTTAGTGTAGTGCTGAACCATGAGTCTCGGCTGCTATTTTGAGAGTATTTTAGTGGATAACAACCATGTGTCTCAGCAGCTATTAGCCAATTCGTTATTAGTTGTTAAGCCCCAGTCCCAAAATACACGAGACCAGACCACGTGGCAATGGCCAACTAATACGACTCTGAGGGATTACCCAATTTAATGGACCCGTCGAAGTATACTACGCTGTCCTAAAATACTAACAAGTCTAATATACTAACATACATTAGATAATGTCTAATCTCATCAACAATATAAACAAGAAGTACTGAAATAAATGCTGAAAAATAAGTGCGGAGTCTGAAATATCATAGTACAATCCAGATATGTCTGATAGGAACAAACCCACTACAATGATAAAATAAGAGTACTGAAAGACAGATAAGATAATGCGACTAGAGCATCAGCTAACTAGATAAGGATGCTCTAGCCCTAGGCGGAAGGCCTACCAGTGATCAAAGGAACTCTGATGATAGCACATCAAGCTCCTCCTCGGACGCGAACCTCGTCTCCTGCCCGGGCCCGTACACGGTAGGATAGTAAGCCTCATCCAAATCTGAAAGGGAACCAAGTCCTCAGAGGGACGTAAAAAGATAAAAAAATACATGCCAATATAAATACTGAATAAAATAAAGGTGGTGTGCTAACCATCTATATGAATGCAATATGAGGACAACCTTGGTACGTATGGGTAGGTGTAGGCATAACGTTCGCACTCCAAAGAGCGTGGTATCTGTACATGTAACGTCCATCATTCTGAAGAACGTGGAATCTGCATAGTATAATGTCCATATCGTTCCGTAGAACGTAGAATCTGAATAGTATAACGTCTATATTATTTCGTAGAACATGGAATCTGAATAGTATAACGTCCATATCGTTCCGTAGAACGTGGAATCTGAATAATGGGGGTCATCAGTCCTTGTAGTTTCGACGGATATGACGGGTACTAATGTGTATGTCCCACAAGTATTCACATTAAATAACCATATTTTTCTATTTTATTATGTGGTAAATCACTAACACTAATTTTATTCTAAAATAAACACACACACCAACACATTGTATTAGGGTTCACATTACACGTGTCCATTCAATAATACATTGACGTATTCGTACATGATGAAAAGAAGGAAGTATGTATACCTAGTAGTCGACGGCCTACCTCCGGAGGTGGAGACGGTGCTCTGGTCAGTCACAGCACACAGCAGCTACAGCCAAGACAGCAGCTTGCAGCGGCAGCGGCGACGACTGGGTTGGCGATGGCGTGTTGCTGACGGTGTAGGAATGGCTGCGGGGGTGGTTGGCTAAGGTGGCGCTGGTCTCCGACGAAGGTCGAGAAAGAATGGATGGGGTACGGTGATGGTAATGTTGGTGACAGGGACAACATATTAAGGTGGCGGTAGTTGCTGATGGTGGGGGAGACGGTGATGATGTTGGCGGTGGAGATGGTGATGCTGTTGGCGGTGGAGATGGTGATGAGGGTGGCGGGCTGAGATGAACGGGGAAGAAGGAAGTCGGGTGCAGAGTCAGGATGGTGATGGTGATGGTGATAAGGTGAACGGTGATATAGGAGGAGGTGGCTGGCGGTGCTGTGGTGGCGGTTGGCCGTGGTCGGGGTCGAGGGGGGGAACTAGCGGAGGAGGAAGGTCGTGGCTGAGGTGGTAGGACTGTACAGTGGGAGGTGGTCGGGTCGAAGGTAGGTGACCGGTGAATGGTGGTGTAGTATTTTAGTGTTCGATTTGGTGATGAAGTGGCTGCGGTTTTAGGTTTTTGGAGAGAGAGAGTTGTATATGTAGGAGAGAGAGAGAGGGGGGGGGGCTCTCCTTGGGATTAGGGCCCGCTGGGGTTATTTTCTAGGGTTGAGGGAAGCCTCCACATGATGAATATGTGGCTAGGATGATGGGGATTTGAAATGGAGGGTGGAGATATAAGGGGATAAAGTTGTATGAAGTACAACAAATAGGAGAGAAATTTGGGGTGGACCGGTCAAAGAGAAGGGAAGGGTTTCTTTAATTTTTAGGTCCAATGAGGGGTGGACACCTCACTACACTTTTGCATAAAAGTCCCTTAACAATTAAGAAATTGCACAATTAATGGAATTTGGGATTGGATGAGGCAAAATACCAAGTTTGTTGTGATATAGTGCGCTAAAATGGTGTGAGTGGGGGTTTGAGTTGGAGTTGGGTCTAGTTATGGGTGAGGTTGGGTCCTTACACCAATTTAATTAAAATTAGTGTAAGTGGTGCTCTTTAATTAATTGGAAGTACATGGGATTTAAATTGGGTGGGACACAAGTGTCATAGATGTAGTAGACTCAGAATAGAATATTTTAATAAATTTGGTGAGACAAAACGGGTTGAGGTTGTGTCTCCAATTTTGATTAGAACGGACAAAGATGCAAAGTTGGATTTATTTGGATTTAAACATGGACGTTTGTAACGAATATTGTGCAACTAAAATGAAGCACAAAAGAGAGTAACTATGAGTTACACAAGGGTCAGAATAGAAGGCTGGCATGTCTAAAAAAATGTATGAAATTTGTTTGAAGGTAAATGCTAGTGTAGCGCTCCAAGTATCGAAGCAACGGTAAGGTGAACTAAGTGATACCAATATTGCACAATAAATCTAAAATACTGATTTCTAATTCTAATTGGCTCCAAATTAACCCTATTCTTTCTATCTAAGCTAAGTAGGCCTAAAAATTGGTCGAGAAGGTTTACATTCTACCCTCCTTAGAGCATTTTGTCCTCAAAATTAAAACATACATATGGTAAAAACTATTAACTGAAATTAAATGCTACTTCATACCTAGGTCTTCGAAGAGATGGGGAAAACGTTGTCGAATATCATCCTCTCGTTTCCAGGTCGACTCGCCTGGTACATTATGCCTCCATGCGACACGAACTAGAGGGATAGTCTGACCTCATAATACCTTTTCGCTTCAGTCCAGAATCTCTACAGGCTCCTCCTAATATGACAAACTAGGCCCGACTATGATCTCTCAGTGGTCAAGTACATGACTCACATTTGGCATGTACCTCCTTAGCTGAGATACATGGAAGACGTTATGAACCTCTTCCAATGTCTGTGGCAACGCTAATCTGTAAGCAACCTCTCCGATGCGCTCCAACACATCGAATGGTCCAATGTACCTCGGACTCAGCTTTTCTCTGCCTACAAACCTGATGGTTCCTCGGGTAGGCAAGATTTTCAGAAACACATGATCTCCAACTTGGAACTCTAGGGGTCGTCGATGTGCGTTTGTCCAATGCTTCTGTGTGTCATGTGCTCTCGCAGGTGCCCTTGGATCTTCTTTACCTTCTCTACTGTACTAACAACCAACTCTAGTCCAAGAATCTGCCTCTCGCCCATATCGCTCCAACACACGGGGGAACGACACTTCTTGCCATACAAACGCTTCATAGGGAGCCATCTGAATGCTTGCTTGATAGCTATTGTTGTAGGAAAATTTGACCAAATATAAATGGTCCTTCCATGATCTACTGAAATCAAGCATGCACCCCCTCAATATATCTTCCCATGTCTGAATGGTGCGCTCCGACTGGCCATCTGTCTACGGGTGATACGATATGGTAAACTTCAGGCGGGTACCGAGACTCTCTTGTATACTCCGCCAAAAGTAAGATGTGAACCTCGTATCCCTGTTAGACACTATACTGACTGGCACTCCATGCAGTCGCACGATCTTCCTCATATACATATCTGCTAAGACCTCTTTAGACTACCCAACTCTAAAGGGTAAAAAGTGCGCAGACTTAGTGAGTTATTCTACGATCACCTTTACCGTATTGTGACCACTTGGACTCCTCAGAAAGCCTGTAACGAAGTCTATAGTGAGTGCTCCCATTTCTACTCAGGTATCGGGAGCGGCTGAAGTAAACTTGCAGACCTATGATCCTCAGCCTTGACCTGCTAACACACCAGGCACTTTGCCATAAAGCGGGCTATCTCCCTCTTCATTCCATGCTACCAATAGTAATATCTCAAGTCTCTGTACATCTTTGTGCCTCCTGGATGAATAGAGTATGTTAAACTGTGTGCCTCCGACAACAGCTCCTGACGAAGTTCTCCATTCGGAACATAGAGACGATCTCCATATCTCAAAGTCCCGTCCTCGTGTATGCGCAATCCTGTCTGCATCCCGGCCTCTGTCCTCTATCGAAGCATCTAGAATCTGGCATCTGTTGGCAAGGCAGCCTTGATCCTCTCAACCAATGTTGATTGCACCTAGAAACTCGACAACTGGTCGTCTGCTCCAGGCATAATGACCTTTATACCCAACTGCTCTAGATCTCTCAACAGATGTTGCTGGGTAGTAAAAAAAATGCCATGGGCCTCCGGCTCAATGCGTCAGCTACCACGTTGGCCTTTCCCGGATGGTACTGTAGCTCAATCTTAAAGTCTGTCATCACCTCGAGCAAACTTCTTTGTCTCTGGTTCAGGTTTTTCTGAGTATAAACGTACTTCAGGCTTTTGTGATCTGTGAATATCTCCACTCGTTCCCCATATAGGTAGTGCCTCCAAAGCTTCAGGGCAAAGATGTCACTACCACATTCTGAAAACAGGGGTATTTTCGAATTTTTTTAATATTTAATATTATTGTAGTTATAATTAATTAATTGCATGATAGTGTATTTGATTTAAATAATTTTGTGCGATGTGTAATTCAATATATAATTATATGCTGTGTTAATTATTTTATTTTAGCTAGCAGACTAGACCTAGAAGCCCAGTAGACGAACCCCTGTCCGAATTAGGGAGTTCTAGATTTTATTATTTTATTTAGAATTTGATATTTGGAGATTGTAATTAATTACTGTATCTTATTTAATATTTTTGCGCTTTGCCTTTGCTTCGATATTTGGAGCGCTACCCTGACTTTTGTCTTCCAACAAATTTCATAATCTTGCTCTAGACATGCCCGCCTTCCATTCTGCTATGTTTGCAACTCATAATTTTTGCTCCCTGTGCATTATTTTTGGCCGCACAAAAATCGTCGCGGACGTTATTTTTAATTTCCTATTTTTGTATCGTTGTGCGTTCCAATCGAAAATTGGCGGCCATCTTGACCTATTTTTTGTGCGACCCAAATTAGGGTAATATTCTGTTCTGAGTCTTCTTCATTATTGGTATTGATGACTTGATCTAATTTTGACTCCAAGTACTCCTAATTAATTGCTGAACACAACTTGCATTTATTTCTATTTAATTTGAAGATACCATTTTATCTGATTCTGAAATTCCAAATTAATTCCAGTGCCCTGCAAATTCAGCCCATACCCATCTTACAGCGTCCCCTGACCCTACAAAACATCGGACCCCGAATCGCCCGTCCAATTTTTGTTATTTTATGTGTTTGTGTAATTTCCCGAATTTAAGGGGCTAAGTTGCAATTATTCAATTGTAGGTGCCAACACCTAATTATTTTAACCAATAAGGGAGCCTATTAATTTTTAATTAAAAACCCTCATCCCTACATGAATTAATTTCCTTCATGAACCATCATAGCCACTCATTTAAGTGGCTCAAATCCTCACCCTACATCACACCCTCTCTTTTCCTATATAATGACATGTCCCATCCTAAACCCTAATCCCTAGGCAACCTAGAAAACACCCCCTCCTCACAAGCCCCCTCTCTCATACGTTGTAATTTCTTTCCTCCTCCTTTTTCTTCTTCTCTTTCCCTTCTTCTTCTCCTTCTTCCTCTTTATTGTTTTCTTTTTATTTTATTTATTTGAAGATTTGAATCTTCATGGGGGGGAGGGAACACTGTTCCTCCTGAGTACTGTTCCTCCGGCGGACTGAAACCCGGCCGAGCCCGCTGCAGTCCGGCGGCTGCTCCTCCAAACCCCACCTCCGGCGGATCCAGCCACCCCGCTGGCCTGTCCTCCCCGACTCTCCCATCTCCTCCCTGCTGCATCCGGTCCGGTGGCTCTCCCCTCGGCCGCTGCTCCTCCACCTCTCCCTCAACGATCTCCGGCGGCCCCTCCACTGCCTTCACCGACCCCGGCAGGCGGCTGCTCCTCCCCCATCCGGTCCGGCGGCCTCACTGCTGCTGCTCCCTCCCGATCTCCCTCCTTCCACCACCATTATCACCATTCACCACCATCACCTGATCAGTTCCTCCGGCGGCCCTCTGTCCCTCCGGCGGCCGGCCTAGCCCAGTCCGACGACCCCCTCTCTGTAAGCCTTCTTCATCTCCCTCTTCCCTGTTTATATATATATATATATATATATATATATATGTATGTATATATTTATATACGTACGTATATACGTATATATAAATGGTATTATCTAATTAATGTTTTAAATACGTAAATACGTATAGCATTTATTAATTCATATTTAAACACCTAATGTATAGTATAATTAAAGTATGTATATATCTAATTAATGTGTACATAATGTGTATATATAATTTAATATATCTTGTATAAGTAATTAGTATATTCTTAAAATGTATATTTTGTATAAGCATTAGTATAATTCTTAATATGTAAATTTGTATATATTTATTTAAATGCTATATATATAATTTGAATATTGTACTGTATTCTCATATAGAAATATGTATCAAATTAATATTTTAAATACATGAAAATGAATAGCATTTATTTAATTAATCTTTAAAATACATAATGTATAGTATATATTTTTGTATTAGTATATAAATATATTATTGAAATTCTATTGTATACTTAATATTGTAGATATATAATGTATGTATGTATGTATGTAAGTAATTAATATATACGTATATGTGTGTGTAGATGTATACGTGCATATACATATTAAATAATGTTTTTATATAAATTTTTGGTATATATATAATGTATGGGTATATGTATATATATATATATACATTGGGTTATTTTTATAATATCTATTAAATAAAAAGTATATGCTAGTATAAATCAAATATGTAATTTTAAAAGGAATATATATGTATATATTGTAAATACAATTAAATTGGTGCATGTATAAAATGTTGTAAGTATAAATTGTATGTTTATATATACATACAAGAATCATTTATTTTAAAGTATATATATTTATACATATATTTATAATTGTAATGGATGGAAATTATATATACTAGTTAGTGAGATGTTTATATTTATATATCCCCACTAGATGACCCTAGTTGACTAGTGCCCTGCCTGGCATAGCCCTAAGGCCAGTGTATTTCTATTGTGTGTTAGTATAGCCCCTAATACAAATGTTATATTGTAATGTGTTTATAGGACTGTTGGTTTTACCCAGGGGATACTCTGGAACAGGACATCCATAAATACCAGCTAAGGACCAAGGCAAGTACATTCTCTGATAATTTCCAATTCTTGATAATAGCTATAAGTTCAATGATCTTGAAATGTTACAACTGAATCTTTGACACTGTGCTACACGAACTAGTATAGCTTGGATCTGCAGTCATGAGATGTTACCTTGATTATCGTATTGACATTATACACGACATTTACATTGACATATACATGACATTGACATTAGACATTGATAATTAGACATTGTACATAATATATTAGACAATGTTCGTGTATTCGTGACGTGTCATGATTTGATCCACAGTACTAGTTGGGGGCGGGGAAATTGCTAGTGAGAGATGTGATCAAATACCCATTGTATAATTAAATATTATTGGTGTTAATCATACCCCCACGTATGATTAGCCAGACTGTAGCAATCGTACATGTTCCCAAGCCGATCATATTTCAAAACTATAATTTCAAACACTTAGAATAGATTACAGTTCCCTATTTTAAATCATATACTACATCACCCGTATATGATACTGTTCCTTGTTCTTTTATTTCCATACATGCACTGACTGTATCATATTGCCTATTGCCTGTCTCTCTTAAATTGCCATCGCAGTTATTTCACTATCTTCTCAGTAGCTAGCATGACATATTTTATTGTATTATAGACATTATCAATTAATGAAACTGTTATTTGAGAGTGTTGCTTTGCTCCTTCCTGACTGGAAATATTTTTCCAGACTATGCCTTAGAGGACCGCTGTCCGACACTTTATGGACCATATGGTGAGTAGCTGCAGACTTGATAGTAGTTGTGATTCCAGGAGGTCTAGCTGGAAATTACTATTTTTAGTTAGTTCTTTTAACAGTCATTTTGGTACCGGATTTGTCTCCGGCCTTTTGATGAGACTTGGATATTGTTAAGTTAGAATATTACTTGTAGACTTGTGTTGTGTTTAATTTTAATTTCTGTTTTGAAATCTTATCGTGCTGTAATCCTGTGATTGAGTATATGTTCATCTTATTTCTGTCATCCGTATCTCCTAATGGAGATTGGATGCTTGCGTGACATTAGTTGGATAGTATCAAGACCTTGACAGCGTTCTACCGCCGATACTGCGGCGTAGGCTGGACGTACCCACGCACTCGTGCCCCTAAACCGGGTGCGGGTCATGACACGTTTTTAGTGGTGGCCCATGCAGGTCGAGACTTCGCAATTAGAGTGATGTCGTAGTAGTGTGACATCCTTGTTATACTACTGTGTGCCTGCTATAGAATCTAGGACATAGGATACTAGGACGAGAGCAAATACTCAATCACAATTCCTTGAGAGATTCCTGGGATGACCCCTGAGAATCTTTTTAAAACTTCCAATTTAAATTCATTCCCTTGTTCTGTCCATTCTCACTTGTTGATATTGATTTGATTGTTGTTAATTAGGTATTAATTTAGGATTTTTGCTTCAGTATAGAGTTGATTTCATATTAAGATAATTTTGTAGACTGATTTATGGTATTATCTGATGACACATGTCGATGAGGACAGTGAAAATGATTAACATTAGGGTTATTGGACTACAAAAGGTGGATTTAAATTTTAAATTTGAGGATTGAAAATGAATTTCAAATTTTAAGAATTTTGAGAGGATGAGATATTATGTTCTTATTTTGAAGATTTCAATGAATTGCAAAAACTTTGAAATTGAGGAGTGAAATATGGTTATTAAAATTTTATTTTGAGGAATTCAGATTCAATTCAATGAACCTAGACAAGTCTGTAAGGATTTGGTGTGATTAAGTTTATTTCAGTATTTAAACAATTAACCTTGAGGAAAGTGTATGCAATTTACTATAAAAATTTATTCGAGGAGTTATTTGAGGAATTTTATTGAGGATAGGATTTTATAATGGGAGAGATATGTTATAAGTAGGTAAGATGCATGTGTAAGGATATGTTGGCTTGAGCATGATTGATATTTCACTGCCAACTGGCTTAGGTGTTCATCTAGGATTGTATTAGAGAGAGAGAGCAGTAGTTAGTCTGGTGTGTTGCAACTGTTATGCACTTGAGTGATAAGAATAAAATAGTATCAGCGATTGCAGTAGATAAGGAAGCCAGCAGTGAGTATACTTCAAGAAGAACTGCGGTACCTAGGGGATAGAGGTATCAACCATGGATGCATCTTTGATCTGTGCAATCAACTAGGATTATTCAAATCTTTTATCTTGAATGTTGTTCCTTAGAACTGTACTGTCCTTCCTTGATGATATCGTATTTTGCCTAAATTGAATCTTTGGGATCTGTCTTCAGGATGTCGCCGCAGACATGGTCTATGAGAGCGGGAACATCAGCTTTAGAGGGGTCTGCCACCTCTCCACCTGAGGGACAGACAGCAGTAGTTCCTCCTACATCCCCGATGCACGTAGGTGATCTTCCTCCCCCACCTGTTCAGAAGATTGCCGCAGCTGTGACGGACAACCTTCCTCCTCCACCGACTCCGATTCCCGGAGGTTTGCCCATTGACGGAACGCAGATGTTTACCTTGATCCAAGGCATGGTAGATGCCCAGAGAGTAACCGCAGACGCTCAGCGAGTTCAAGCTGAGGCTCAGAGGGTGCAAGCAGAAGCGCACCAGGCTCAAACCGAGCTGATGAGAGAGAGCATGGAGAACGCTCACCAGATGGCACTACAGGCAGTTGAGAGAGTTGCCCAGCAGTATCCTGGCCAGTGGCAGCCGAGGGCATTTCAGTATCAACAGCAGTACCAGGCACCAGTTCATATTCGGCAACAACCCTGGGCATTTCAGTATCAACAGCAGTACCAGGCACCAGTTCATATTCGGCAACAACCCTGGGCATTTCAGTATCAACAGCAGTACCCGGCACAAGTTCCTGTACAGCAGGATCAACGAACTTGTCATTTCTGTAAGAAGCCAGGTCACCTTCGGAAGAGCTGTAGAACGAGGCTGGGACTTTGTTTGCACTGTGGCGCTGCGGGACATCGAATAAGGGATTGTCTTCGAGTTCCTTATCCTTCCAACCAGCGTGCGGCTCCAAATTATAGAGATCCAGTTAGGCTACCTGTGGAACCGTATATTGCTCAGCACCCGCAAAGGGAACCACCCCAGCAGGGCGAGCATTTGCGATGACGGTCGAGGAGACCGATACTGCAGGTAATGTGTTAGCAAGTTCTGTTCTTTCTTTCATTCTGTTCCTATCTACTTGATTGATTGATTGATTCCTTAGTACCGTAGTTGCATGCATGATTTCTTGTTATAATGTAGTTAGTAGTACCCCTGATACAGAGACTGCAATACCCTGACGAAAGACACCATGATCATACATATTTCCCTTAGGTTGCATGTTGTATGAGTATAGGTAGATTTCTCTTAGACTTTGATTGTTGAGGATTTAACTGTAATAAAGATTAACGAAGAGGTTATGACTTGACAAAGAGAGACAAGGTGCCTAAAATTTTGAGGAAAAATATTAAATTAAATAGAGAGTTGGGAATTTAATATGGCGTAATTAAAGTTTTGTTAAATCATTGATTTTTGAAAATTTTGAAATGATTGAATTTATTATTAAATTTGAGGAATTTAAGAAGGCCATCGATATATTTGTTGGACTGCAAGTTGAGAACTTATATTTTGAGTATTGTATTGGAGGTTCCATAAGTATTACATCGTTGCATATTATGGAAAAAAAAAAAAAAGATCGAGGGATAAGAACACCAATGGATTAGTGTTAAATTCAAATTTGGGACGAGATTCAATTTTTGAAATATGTACTGATTGGATTTCAATTAGTGGATGGAATATTAAATTCTTGTATTTCGTCATTAACTTAAAATTTTGGAGGATATTGTGATAAGAATGTGATTTGATTTATTTTTGAAGATTTTTAGGGATATGCTATTTATAGAATTTTTGAAAAAATTTATTGTGAAATAACAATATGGAGTAGTTCATGATTATATGATTTGAGGAATTTAATTTTGATGGTAGTAAATACATAAATAAAACAATCGAGGATTTAAAAATTCGCGGATAAACATTGATTTAAATAAAGGGTCAAGAATTTAACATGACAGAATTTATGATGTATTAATTCCAGGAAAGATTATGACATGTTTAAGTTGGTTATTAATTTAGAAATTTTGGGAGATTTATCAATGTATTTATTTAATTGCAAGTTATGAATTTTAGAACTTTATAATTGGATGTAACATTTGGAGAATCCTTAAATATCATATTGTTGAGTATTTTGAGGAGTGGATATTAAATTCCGGGTATTGAATTATTAACTCAAAACTTTCAAGGAAATTTTTACAAAAAGGGACTTTGATTTTTACTTTGAGGATTTTCAGGAATGAAATAATTACATAAATTTATTTGTGAAAAGACATTGCGGATTATAACCTGATTTCATGGTTAATGGATTTAAATTTTGAGGGAAATAATAATGTGTATGATTAAACACTAATATGAGGATTTTAAATTTCGAGGACGAAATTCTTTTAAGGTGGGTAGACTTGTCACTACCACATTCTGAAAACAGGGGTATTTTTGAATTTTTTTAATATTTAATATTATTGTAGTTATAATTAATTAATTGCATGATAGTGTATTTGATTTAAATAATTTTGTGCGATGTGTAATTCAATATATAATTATATGCAGTGTTAATTATTTTATTTTAGCTAGCAGACTAGACCTAGAAGCCCAGTAGACGAACCCCTGTCCGAATTAGGGAGTTCTGAATTTTATTATTTTATTTAGAATTTGATATTTGGAGATTGTAATTAATTACTGTATCTTATTTAATATTTTTATGCTTTGCCTTTGCTTCGATATTTGGAGCGCTACCCTGACTTTTGTCTTCCAACAAATTTCACAATCTTGCTCTAGACATGCTCGCCTTCCATTCTGCTATGTTTGCAACTCATAATTTTTGCTCCCTGTGCATTATTTCTGGCCGCACAAAAATCATCGCGGACGTTATTTTTAATTTCCTATTTTTGTATCATTGTGCATTCTAATCGAAAATTGGAGGCCATCTTGACCTATTTTTTGTGCGACCCAAATTAGGGTAATATTCTGTTCTGAGTCTTCTTCATTATTGGTATTGATGACTTGATCTGATTTTGACTCCAAGTACTCCTAATTAATTGTTGAACACAACTTGCATTTATTTCTATTTAATTTGAAGATACCATTTTATCTGATTCTGAAATTCCAAATTAATTCTAGTGCCCTGCAAATTCAGCCCATACCCATCTTACAGCGTCCCCTGACCCTACAAAACATCGGACCCCGAATCGCCCGCCCAATTTTCGTCATTTTATGTGTTTGTGCAATTTCCCGAATTTAAGGGGCTAAGTTGCAATTATTCAATTGTAGGTGCCAACACCTAATTATTTTAACCAATAAGGGAGCCTATTAATTTTTAATTAAAAACCCTCATCCCTACATGAATTAATTTCCTTCATGAACCATCATAGCCACTCATTTAAGCGGGTCAAATCCTCACCCTACATCACACCCTCTCTTTTCCTATATAATGACATGTCCCATCCTAAACCCTAATCCCTAGGCAACCTAGAAAACACCCCCTCCTCACAAGCACCCTCTCTCATACGTTGTAATTTCTTTCCTCCTCCTTTTTCTTCTTCTCTTTCCCTTCTTCTTCTCCTTCTTCCTCTTTATTGTTTTCTTTATATTTTATTTATTTGAAGATTTGAATCTTCATAGGGGGGGGAGGGAACACTGTTCCTCCTGAGTACTGTTCCTCCGGCGGACTGAAACCCGGCCGAGCCCGCTGCAGTCCGGCGGCTGCTCCTCCAAACCCCACCTCCGGCGGATCCAGCCACCCCGCTGGCCTGTCCTCCCCGACTCTCCCATCTCCTCCCTGCTGCATCCGGTCCGGTGGCTCTCCCCTCGGCCGCTGCTCCTCCACCTCTCCCTCAACGATCTCCGGCGGCCCCTCCACTGCCTTCACCGACCCCGGCAGGCGGCTGCTCCTCCCCCATCCGGTCCGGCGGCCTCACTGCTGCTGCTCCCTCCCGATCTCCCTCCTTCCACCACCATTATCACCATTCACCACCATCACCTGATCAGTTCCTCCGGCGGCCCTCTGTCCCTCCGGCGGCCGGCCTAGCCCAGTCCGGCGACCCCCTCTCTGTAAGCCTTCTTCATCTCCCTCTTCCCTGTTTATATATATATATATATATGTATGTATATATTTATATACGTACGTATATACGTATATATAAATGGTATTATCTAATTAATGTTTTAAATACGTAAATACGTATAGCATTTATTAATTAATATTTAAACACCTAATGTATAGTATAATTAAAGTATGTATATATCTAATTAATGTGTACATAATGTGTATATATAATTTAATATATCTTGTATAAGTAATTAGTATATTCTTAAAATGTATATTTTGTATAAGCATTAGTATAATTCTTAATATGTAAATTTGTATATATTTATTTAAATGCTATATATATAATTTGAATATTGTACTGTATTCTCATATAGAAATATGTATCAAATTAATATTTTAAATACATGAAAATGAATAGCATTTATTTAATTAATCTTTAAAATACATAATGTTTAGTATATATTTTTGTATTAGTATATAAATGTATTATTGAAATTCTATTGTATACTTAATATTGTAGATATATAATGTATGTATGTATGTAAGTAATTAATATATACGTATATGTGTGTGTAGATGTATACGTGCATATACATATTAAATAATGTTTTTATATAAATTTTTGGTATATATATAATGTATGGGTATATGTATATATATATATATACATTGGGTTATTTTTATAATATCTATTAAATAAAAAGTATATGCTAGTATAAATCAAATATGTAATTTTAAAAGGAATATATATGTATATATTGTAAATACAATTAAATTGGTGCATGTATAAAATGTTGTAAGTATAAATTGTATGTTTATATATACATACAAGAATCATTTATTTTAAAGTATATATATTTATACATATATTTATAATTGTAATGGATGGAAATTATATATACTAGTTAGTGAGATGTTTATATTTATATATCCCCACTAGATGACCCTAGTTGACTAGTGCCCTGCCTGGCATAGCCCTAAGGCCAGTGTATTTCTATTGTGTGTTAGTATAGCCCCTGATACAAATGTTATATTGTAATGTGTTTATAGGACTGTTGGTTTTACCCAGGGGATACTCTGGAACAGGACATCCATAAATACCAGCTAAGGACCAAGGCAAGTACATTCTCTGATAATTTCCAATTCTTGATAATAGCTATAAGTTCAATGATCTTGAAATGTTACAACTGAATCTTTGACACTGTGCTACACGGACTAGTATAGCTTGGATCTGCAGTCATGAGATGTTACCTTGATTATCGTATTGACATTATACACAACATTTACATTGACATATACATGACATTGACATTAGACATTGATAATTAGACATTGTACATAATATATTAGACAATATTCGTGTATTCGTGACGTGTCATGATTTGATCCACAGTACTAGTTGGGGGCGGGAAAATTGCTAGTGAGAGATGTGATCAAATACCCATTGTATAATTAAATATTATTGGTGTTAATCATACCCCCACGTATGATTAGCCAGACTGTAGCAATCGTACATGTTCCCAAGCCGATCACATTTCAAAACTACAATTTCAAACACTTAGAATAGATTACAATTCCCTATTTTAAATCATATACTACATCACCCGTATATGATACTGTTCCTTATTCTTTTATTTCCATACATGTACTGACTGTATCATATTGCCTATTGCCTGTCTCTCTTAAATTGCCATCGCAGTTATTTCACTATCTTCTCAGTAGCTAGCATGACATATTTTATTGTATTATAGACATTATCAATTAATGGAACTGTTATTTGAGAGTGTTGCTTTGCTTCTTCCTGACTGGAAATATTTTTCCAGACTATGCCTTAGAGGACCGCTGTCCGACACTTTATGGACCATATGGTGAGTAGCTGCAGACTTGATAGTAGTTGTGATTCCAGGAGGTCTAGCTGGAAATTACTATTTTTAGTTAGTTCTTTTAACAGTCATTTTGGTACCGGATTTGTCTCCGGTCTTTTGATGAGACTTGGATATTGTTAAGTTAGAATATTACTTGTGGACTTGTGTTGTGTTTAATTTTAATTTCTGTTTCGAAATCTTATCGTGCTGTAATCCTGTGATTGAGTATATGTTCATCTTATTTGTGTCATCTGTATCTCCTAATGGAGATTGGATGCTTGCGTGACATTAGTTGGATAGTATCAAGACCTTGACAGCGTTCTACCGCCGATACTGCGGCGTAGGCTGGACGTACCCACGCACTCGTGCCCCTAAACCGGATGCGGGTCGTGACAAAAGATTACTGCGGCAAGCTCCAAGTCATGAGTGGGATAGTTTTTCTCATGGGTCCTCAGCTGCCTAGAGGCATAGGCCACAACATTCCCGTGCTGCATTAAGACGCATCCTAATCCCTTCCCAGATATATTCCTGTAGATCACGAATCTCCGGGTCCAGAAATTATAGTCAAGATAGGTGCCATAGTCAGACGCTTCTTCAGCTCATCGAACGCCGTCTGACACTCCTCTGTCCAAATAAACTCCTGTTCCTTGCGGGTCAAGTGGGTCATTAGCTCTGCGATCCTTGCGAAGTTCTCTACGAACCTCCAGTAATATCCGACAAGTCCTAGAAAACTCCTCACCTCCGAGACGTTGGTAGGGGTCGGCCACGTCTCTACTGATAAAATCTTTGCTGGATCTACCGAAATACCATCTCCTGAGATAACGTGTCTGAGAAAAGAGACATGATCTAGGAGAAACTCATACTTGCTTAGCTTGGCATAGAGCCTCTCATGCTTCAGCATCTCAAACACTAATCTCAAGTGCTCTCCGTGTTCCTAGTGGCTTTATGAATACACCAAGATGTCACCGATGAAGACTACCATGAACTGGTCCAGATACTGATGGAAGACTCTGTTCATCAGGTTCATAAATACTGCAGGCGCATTCGTCAGTCCAAAAGGCATCACCAAGAACTCGTAGTGACCATAACGAGTCCTGAATGTCATCTTTGGAATATTTTCTCTCCGCACCTTTACCTGATGATAACTCGATCTCAAGTTGATCTTCATGAACACAATTGATCCCGTCAGCTGATCGAACAAATCATCAATCCGCGGCGGGGGGTACTTGTTCTTGATAGTCAAAGCATTAAGGGCTCTGTAATCAATGCACATACGGAATATCCCATCTTTCTTTGGTACAAACAATACTGGTGCTCCCCAGGGTGATGCACTAGGACGGAAAAATCCTTTGATCTGCAACTCCTCTAACTGTAGCGTCAGCTCATCCAGTTCCTTCTTCGCCAACCGGAACACATTTGAAGATACCGACGCTACTCCGCGTAACAGCTCAATAGCAAACTCCACCTCTCTATCCGGCGGTAGGCCTGGCAACTCCTCCGGGAAAACATCCTCGAACTCTACAACAATCGGTAGGGGTGCCATCTCCATAGCCATGCAAACTCCAGTTGTCTGTCCTATTCCTCGCTCGATGGTGCCAAGCATGTACTCGAACTCTGGTGATCTGGCGGTCTAAATATGATTCTACCCCTCCGGCAATCCAGCATGGCATTATACTAGCTCAATCAGTCGATGCCTAGCACAACATTGAAGTTTGATATCGGGAATATCAAAAATCACGCTCTCATCTCCCGACCCTACACGACTACCGAGCATGTTCTAATAGTGTTGGTAACCGGTACGATAATTCCTCCGGTAAGAATCTTCCATCTCTTAGGTAAGGAGGAAGTAGCAACTCTATGGATAACTATAAAACTACTAGATATGAAAGATAGTGTAGCACAAGAATCAAATATCGCAGTCGTAGGTAATAATGCAACTAAAATGGTACCTGTGATAGCTTTCCCTTCTGGTTCCTCCTCAATCGCTGATAGTACAAAGGCCTACCTGCGACTCTACCCTCCGGCCTGCTATCTGGCTCGATCAAACTGTGCCTCCTGTGGGGCCAAGGGTGGTCCCCTCTGAAATCTTCCGGGTGCTGGTGGACGCTGACCTCCTGTCGGGGGTAGTATCCTATGGACTGGTGTTGCTGGCCTCTATCCCGCCTGCGGTGCTGCATCCCTGTACTGTAGGCAGTCTCGGGTTGGTGCTGGTTCACTCTACAAATCATGCATGTCCCCAGTCTCTTTTGACAGTCCTTCTGGACGTGCCCTCTCTTACCACAGTAGTGGCAAGTCGAAAGCTCCTTAGGCGGGTACTGTATTATCCGCTGTTGTGTCTGCGCTCCCGGACGACGGATCGAACTGCCTGCTCTGGGCCGAGCTCTGGCTGGTACGATTGTGCTGGAACGTCTCAAGCCTCTGCCAATAGCCACCTGGATCCTCGCCTCTGACAGAACCTCCTCATAAGAGATCCTCGCCTGGGTGATGGTGTATCTCTGCAGCTCGAAAGTCAGGCCGTGATGGAATCTCCTGGCCTTCTCCAGGTCGTTGGGTATCAAGGCTGCACCAAATCTGCTAAGTCGACTAAACTCTGCGTCGTACGCGCCTACGGTCATATTTCTTTGCTCCAGATGCAGGAACTGGGAGTATAGGGCATTCTTGACCGTAGTCGAGAAATACTTCGTATTAATGTACTCTAAGAACTGGTCCCACGTCTGCTTCTTACCGATGCTATGCTCTATGGAGTCCCATCAGTGATGGGCATTGCCTTTCAGTTGGGCCCTCACTACGGTCATCCAAAGGTCTGGATGTAGCTGAGAAGCCTCCAGTAGCATCTCCGTGTTGGCGACCCAATCGAAGATATCCTCTGCGGTCTCGTTGCCCGAAAAGGTATCCGGGCCTATCTGGCAAAATTCTCGAATTGTAACAGCTGGCTGAACAGGTGCATGTGCTAGTACGGGTGCTGGGGCAGGTATCCTCTCCAGAAATATCATCAAGCTCTGTCTCAAGGTCTCGATCTGATGCCATTGCGCCTGCATCATACCTGGAAGAATTGGAACATCTGTGGTTGTCCCTCTAGATGCGGCATCTGAGGTGGAAAGGGTGGAGGTGGTGGCAGTGGGACCTCTGGCTGCATCGTAGGTTTCTTCTCAGATATCGGCCTCTCGGACTACGGCATCGGCGTAGCCCTCAAAGTCTGGCCCTCGAGGTGGTGCGTCGGAATGGTCTGAGAGGTCTGGCCTTCGTGCTGCTGCGTCGAGTCGTCAGGAGAAGTCTGGTGCCAATGTATCAACGGTACCTGTTGGATCACCGGTGCCTGTGGTGGTGGCCAGCGATGCAGATATTTAAAAATATGAAGGAGGTTCAAAGACGTAATCAAAGTGGATGAGATCTAGTAATTTATATCCTATTACAGGCTCGCTGGGTATGTTATCATACCCCAAGCAATAAACATGACCTGCATGGTCCACCACTAAAACCATATCATGCCCCAGTCCCAAAATACACGGGACCAGGCCATGTTGCAATGGCCAGCTAATACGACTCCAAGGGATTACCTAATTTAATGGACCGGTCAAAGTTTACTAAGTTGTCCTAAAATACTAAAAAGTCTAATATTCTAACATGCATCAGGTAATGTCTAATCTCATCCACAATATAAATAAGAAGTACTAAAATAAATGCTAAAAAATAAGTGCGGAGTCTAAAATGCCATAGTATAATCCAGATATATCTGATGGGAACAAACCCACTACAATAATAAAATAAGAGTATTGAAAGACAGCTAAGAGAATACGATTAGAGCATCAGCTAACTAGATAATGATGCTCCAGCCCTAGGCGAAAGGCCTACCAGTGATCAAGGGAACTCTGATGGTAGCACCTCAAGCTCTTCCTCGGACGCGAACCTCGTCTCCTGCCCGGGCCCGTACACGATAGGATAGTAAGCCTCTCCCAAATCTGGAAGAGAAACAGGTCCTCAGAGGGACGTAAAAAGATACAAAAATATATGCCAATATAAATACTGAACAAAATAAAGGGGGTGTGCTAACCATCTAAGTGAATGCAATATGAGGACAACCTTGGTACGTATGGGTAGGTGTAGGCATAACGTTCGCACTCCGAAGAGCGTAGTATCTGTACATGTAACGTCCATCATTTCAAAGAACGTAGAATCTGTATAGTATAACGTCCATATCATACTGTAGAACATGGAATCTGAATAGTATAACGTCCATATCGTTCCGTAGAACATGGAATCTGAATAGTATAACGTCCATATCGTTCCATAGAAGATGGAATCTGAATAAAGGGGGTCATTAGTCCATGTAGCTCTGGCGGATACTATGGGTACTAATGTGTGTGTCCCATAAGCCTACCAGCTGTCCTCTCCACCCAATGCAGATATACAAGTCGAATATACGACGTGCATACCACGTAACTATATGCCAAGTCTCAACTAATTAGATAACCCTGATTATGTACTAAACCGTGATGCTTGTCACACGCACCGATAGCTAGTCGGGTATGCAAAATTGTATCACAACATGAGTTTATCATCGTAATGCGTGTAAAAGTGTCAGGGTCCAGAAAGATATCAAAATATCTTCACAATGGTAGGTGAGTCTACTAGTGACTAAGTCAACTATACTACACATCGACGCATTCGTCGACTGCACCCGAGTCGTTCTCGGACGTGCACAGTTCTATGTAATATTTTAACAAGATATCATACAACATTTTATAATTTAAATTAAACAGTAAAACAGGCAAGGTATACTTGCCTGGGTCCTCAAGCTGCGAGTACCAAAATCCTGCTCCCGATGTCTCGCTTGAACGGTCCAGCGACCCTATACATATAATATAATATAATAAAATATAAAATAATCACCATTCATTACTATAATACGTACAGGAACACAACTACGTTGTTCTTAGAAAATGACACAAGGGGGTCACGACTGGTCAACTAGCAGGGTCGCGTGTGCACACAGCTAAGATGTACACGTGTCATATCCTCAATTACCATGTACAACAAGACAACAAATTACCAAATATGCTACAAAACTAAATGACGTATAACACAAAAATATAAGTCCTAGTTAACATGTTAGTATGCACAAAGCCAGTCGTTTAAACCTTAGGTCAGCACAAGTATTCACATTAAATAACTATATTTTTCTATGTGGTAAATCACTAACAAATTTTATTCTAAAATAAACACACACCAACACATTGCATTAAGGTTCACATTACACGTGTCCATTCAATAATACATCGACGTATTCGTACATGACAAAAAGAAGGAAGTATGCATACCTAGTCGATCATGGCCGAGGGGGAGGGTGTCTGCGGCTTATCGCAGCCTGCCTCCGGTGGTGGAGGCGGTGCTCCGGTCAATCATAACACACAACAACAGTAGCACTGGCAGCAGCTGCGACCAAGACAGCAGCTTGCAGCGACAGAGGCTGCGGCTGGGTTAGCGGTGGCGGGTTGCTGACGGTGGGGGAATGGCCACGGGGGTGGTTGGCTAAGGTGGCGGTGGTCTCCGGCGAAGGTCGGGGAAGAACGTATGGGGTGCAGTGATGGTGATGATGGTTTTGGTGATGGTGATATTGGTGACGGGGACGACGTGCTAAGGTGGTGGTGGTTGCTGATGGTGGGGGAGACGGTGATGATGTTGGCGGTAGAGATGGTGATGCTGGTGGCGGTGGAGATGGTGATGAGGGTGGCGGGTTGAGATAAACGGGGAAGAAGGGAGTAGGGTGCAGAGTCGAGATGGTGATGGTGATGGTGAGAGGTGAACGGTGATGGAGGAGGAGGTGGCTGGCGGTGCTATGGCGCTGTGGCGACGGTTGGCCGAGGTTGGGGTCGAGGGGGGAACAAGCAAAGGAGGAAGGTCGTAGCTGAGGCGGCGGGGCTGTGCAGTAGGAGGTGGTCGGTTGAAGGGTGGTGACCGGTGAAGGGTGTTGTAGTGTTTTATGGTTCGGTTTGGTGATGAAGTGGCTATGGTTTTAGGTTTTTGGAGAGAGAGAGTTGTATATGTAGGAGAGAGCGAGGGGGGATCTCCTTGGGATTAAGGTCGGCTGGGGTATTTTTCTAGGGTTGAGGGAAGCCTCTACATGATGAATATGTGGCTAGGATGATGGGGATTTGAAATAGAGGGTGAAGATGTAAGGGGATAAAGTTGTATGAAGTACAACAAATGGGGGGAAATTTTGGGTAGACCGGTCAAAGAGGAGGGAAGGGTTTCTTCATGTGTTGGGTCCAATGAGGGGTGGACACCTTACTGCACTTTTGCATAAAAGTCCCTTAACAATTAGAAAATTGCATACTTAATAGAATTTAGGATTGGATGAGGCAAAACACCATATTTTGTATGATAGAGTGGGCCAAAATGGTGTGTGGTATTTAGTATGAAACTTGGGGTTGTGAGTGGGGGTTTGGGTTGGAGTTGGGTCTAGTTTTGGGTGAGGTTGGATCCTTACACCAATTTAATTAAAATTAGTGTAAGTGATGCTCTTTAATTAATTGGAAGTACATGGGATTAAAATTGGGTAGGACAAAAGTGTCATGGACGTAGTAGACTCAGAATAAAATATTGTCATAAATTGAGTGGGACAAAATGGGTTGAGCTTGTGTCTCCAATTTCGATTGGAACGGACAAAGATGCAAAGTTGGATTTATTTAATTTAACCATGGACGTTTGTAACGAATATTTTGCGACTAAAATGAAGCACAAAAGAGAGTTATTATGAGTTATACAAGGGTCAGAATGGAAGGCTGGCATGTCTAGGAAAAGTGTATAAAATTTGTTTGAAGGTAAATGCTAGTGTAGCGCTCCAAGTATCGAAGCAATGGTAAGGTGCACTAAGTTATACCAATATTGCACAATAAATCTAAAACACTGCTTTCTAATTCTAATTGGCTTCAAATTAACCCTAATCTCTCTATCTAAGCTAAGTAGATCTAAAATTTGGTCAAGGTGGTTTACATTAGTGAGAAGGTTTTGCACGTGCTAATTGCTAATCCCGAGAATCCACACTCGGGGGACATCATATAGTTAGGGCGCATGCTAGGCTAGCCTTCTTGCATACCTAACTGTTTGATGCAGAGACAGACAGGTAAGGAGAACCTAGTTTATATATGCATATGTTGCTAACTTGTATGTCTGCCGTAGGGATAACCGTTCGACAAAAAGGGGTAAGAATCACTATATAAGTGATATATTATTTTGCATATTGTCTTGCATCGCACCTAGAATTGCATGATTGCTTGAATATTGATGATCGCCTTGAATAATATAAGAAGATAGTCTACTAGATGCATGCTAGAGTCTTTAGAGAATGGATATGACTCACGAGACACGCTGCGCACCAGTGATAGTAATTGAATTTGCTTATCGTATATGAAAAACTTGCCTGCTTGCTTGTATATCGAACATGAACTCTGATTTCAAAGATATTTCCAAAAAGAAGTAATATGACTTCGTTCCTGTACTGCACATAATCAAGCTAGGTAAAACTAGAAAGATCACTAGTAATGTTATATTTTATAACATAATTACTTAGTGTTGGTTTTAGTGGATGTTGATTCTGTTCGTTGATTTTATACTCACTAGTACTTTCTCCAAAGTGCTGATCCACCAACAGTTTGCTTGTTCGCAGGTGCTGGATCATCCGAGGAAGCGATAGACGTGCCTCATCCCCAACACCCAAAAATCTGGTATCGATGCCTTGAGTCGTATCAATTATTTTGAGTTGCTTTTGTATAGAGGGACATAATGTATGGAACAATGCCATTGTATTCAGAGAACCTCGTGCCTTGATCATTGCCTCATATACTCAGATGGATTATTGTTTGCAAAAATGTCCCTCTACTGCATACTTGATCGATTCGACAATAGCAACAACTTTAATGATGTTGCCTTGTACGGGCGTAACCCCAGGTTCGCACGACATCACGGCCTAATGGAAATGATCGTCCATCGAAAGCGCTGGCGTGGTGATTCGTGCCCGGTGGAGACGGTTGATTCTTGTGGGAGACCGGGATGTGACATAATGGTATCATAGCAACTCGATCCTCTGGCCTTACACCCATTTCTTTGCTGTTCTTCGATGGCGATTCCTTGTATATTAATATCGTTGCTGAGTTGAGCATTCCATACAATAAGTCCATAGATATTCTCAAAGATGTGTACAAAAATTTTCTGGATTTGATTTATTTTTTGAGAGTTATGGCTTCTGATTTCTGTTGCTTGAGTGATTGTTATTGATTGCTAGAGTTTTCGATTGACGATAGTAAGGGATGAGGACTATCGCTACTCTGGATATTGAAAGTTTCTCCTTGAAGTTTCGAGGACAAAAATTTTTCTTGGTGGGTATGTATGTAGTGTCCCGATTCGCGTTGGTACTATATACAAGAGATGTCGGTTTGCTGACTCGAGTGAAAGTCTTCTCGGAGAGTTCCTGATCGAAACACAAGATGATTGATCAGGTGAGTGGGCAGAACTTCATTATATGATTCTTGCACGCCTTAATAATGAATATGAGTTTTTGTAATTCTTGTCGGCTTAATAAGATAATGATCGCATGAAAATGATAGAATGAGAACCTGCTTGCTTAACTAGAGAACTTGAATGCTTGTCTAGAAGAGATAGAACCATTGCTATGCTAAGTTAAAGAATTGAATCTTGCATGCTTAGTTACACAGACACCGCTATCGAACAAACTACTGCCATGCTAATAACAAGAGTAAAAGAATGTTCAAATATCTTTATCATATGCTAAACAAGAGTAGAACTGCATGCTTAGCTAAAGAAGATAAAAAAATTGTGCCACGTTTCGCTTGTCATTGATGCTAGAAAGATAGAAATATTTGAATAACTTGTATAATATTCTATTGAACATATCGATTGAATGAAAGAAAGAAGATTGAACCTATCAAAATGATTGAACCTATCGACTTGATTGAAAGAAGAGAATTGAGAGCTCTGGCTCTATCGCTTAATATCCTATTTGCTTGTTTATGGACATGTGCATCATATACTATTCATCTGATAGAATTGTATTCATGCATTGGTCTGACAACTTGTGCACAAGGTATCGGGTCTCTCGAACGGTTCCTGGGCACAGGGAAACGTTCGTCCTAGGAGAGACTAATCGAACACCCTGAGGCTTGAAACTCTCGCGATTAGGGGGTATGGCTTTTATTGTAGTATTGAACCATGAGTCTCGGCTGCTATTTTGAGCATATTTTAGTGGAAAGCAACCATGTGTCTTAGCAGCTATTAGCCGATTCTTTATTAGTGAGAAGGGCTTGCACGTCCCAATTGCTAATCTCGAGGATCCACACTCAGGGGCCATCATATAGTTAGGGCACATGCTAGGTAAGAATCACTATATAAGTAATATATTATTTTGCATATTGTCTTGCATCGCACTTAGACTTGCATGATTGCTTGCATATTGATTATCACCTTGAATAGTATAAGAAGATAGTCCACTAGATACATGCTAGAGCCTTTAGAGAATGGATATGACTAACGAGATACGCTTCACACTAGTGATAGTAATTGAATTTGCTTATTATATATGAAAAGCTTGTCTGCTTGCTTTATATCGAACATGAACTATGATTTCAAAGATATTTTCAAAATGAAGTAATATGACTCCGTTCCTGTACTGCATGTAACGAACCTAGGTAAAACTAGAAAGATCACTAGTAATATAATATTTTATAATATAATTACTTAGTGTTAGTTTTAGTGGATGCTGCTTCTGTTCGTTGATTTTATACTCACTAGTACGTTCTCTAAAGTGCTGATCCACCAACAGTTTGCTTGTTCGCAGGTGTTGGATCGTCCGAGGAAGCGATAACTGTGCCTCAACCCCAGGACCCAGAAATCTGGTGTCGATGCCTTGAGTCGTATCGATTGTTTTGAGCTACTTTTGTATAGAGGGACATAATGTATGGAATGATGCCATTGTATTCAGAGAACCTCGTGTCTTGATTTTTGTCCCATATACTCACATGGATTATTGTTTGCAACACTGTCCCTCCATTGCGTACTCGATCGATTTGACAATAGCCAAAACTTTAATGATGTTGCATTGTGCGGGCGCAACCCCAGGCTCGTACGACATCACGTCCCGATGGAAATGATCGTCCTGCGGGAGCGCTGGCGCGGTGATTCGTGCCCAACGGGGATGGCTAAATCATGTGGAAGATCGGGACTTGACAACGGATATGCTGCCATCTGGCCTCGGTTAGGATATGTTGTTGATAAGATCTCGAGATTATTTTTAACTCTGTTGTGTGTGTGACTCATCAGCTGGACACGTGGTCTGTATTAATTGTGTATGGATCCCTTCGGTTGCAATGGAAAGATCTTGCATAATATCTTGTCCGCATAATGTCTTGGCTGCATATGTGTTATCCTTTGGCCTTGGTCTTATGGACACTTTGACCACATGGCGTTGTAGCTGCATGCGAGCCCTTTTCTGGCCTTGGTCGGATGGACACTTTGGCCGCATGATGACGAGGCCGCATAGGGCCGTAGTTGCATATGACGGAACACGTGGCATGGCATATATGACAAAGTCATTACTGCACTGATATAACTTTTTGCCTTTTATGAACCTCCGTCTCTTTCAAGATTCTCGAAGCGCTCTGGGTGATGAGTGGTGTGTCAAGCTTTTTGGCAGGCTTTGAATGTCGTATCAGCGAAACTTATGTGGCCCTTACTTCATGGTTGTTCAGTCTGCATGGTTTCTTCTTATGCGGCTTCCAACTCCTTAGTTGTATAGGCCACATGGGCTCTATGTGGCCCATTTGCGGCCTGCTTTCGATTTGATGGGGTATGAGCCCTATGCGGCCTTCATGATTTTCATGCTTCTGTAGTTCGGTCCGACAATGGCGAGGATTACATTTGTCCCTTTGATGCGTATTACAGAGAGCAAGGAATATGACACCAGAAGACTCAGCTAAAGATACCTCAGCTCAATGGTATAGCGGAGCGCATGAACATGACACTAAGGGAGAGGGTATGGTGTTGCTGTCAGAAGAAAACTTACTAGGTAGTTCCTTGGGTGAGGCTATCAACACTGCTGCTTATGTTATAAATTTATCTCCTAGTTCTCCTTTGTAGGATGATGTGCTTGGCAAAGTAAGGTATGACAAAGATCCATCATATAATCACCTATGAGTGTTTGGTTGTAAGGCCTTCGTGCATGTACCGAAGGACAAGAGATCCAAACTTGAGCCAAAGACGAGGTATTATGTCTTTATCGGCTATGGTCAGGATGAGTTTGGCCATAAACTTTGTCACATACCATGCCCGGTTGATTTGGACACGAGTTGTTAATGCCTAGCCTATATCGCTGTATCGGCGGTAGTCAGCTGTTCTAAATCTCATTTGTCGTCAAAATCCTATATTAATCAATCATGCTCAATCACAAAAAATAAATAAGAAACACTACCGATACACCCACGCAATCACCACGTCCACTATCATGATTCAGTACGTCATACAAATCAACTCCTGAGACAAATTTGATAAATCATCTTAATCAGATACAATACACTGATACATCATCAAATACACTATATAATACATCAAATACATCCAAATATGCAATCTAACTAAGTCTTCTAGGATCCACCGAAGTCATCATCCATGCTAATCTGTCATCCTCTAATAGTCAACGATCCAGTCAGGAAAGGAGCAAGTAAACTACATAATGCTTAGAAGTATAATAATTAAATGAATAGAAAATAATAATGAATAAGTACAATAAAAATCAATATGCACGAGAAAAACAACACATACCTACTACGTGATTTGAATACCTTTGTTGTGGTATGTCATGTCCCAATCTCTTGAAAGTTTGATCGTCTATGCTAAACGTGAATCACCACGTTCCAGCTCTCCTGCGGGACAATCGTTCTCATTGGGACGTTATGTCGTACGAGCCCGGAGTTGCGCTCGTACAAGACGATGACGTCAAACATCATGGATATCATCGAAACGACCAAGTTGCAGCAAAAGTCAAGTATTGTGTGCCAAGCACACATTAGACTATACGTAGCAAAGCTCTCGAAAGGTCCAAATGAAGATGCCACAAAAGAGAATACCACAATGGTGATACAACACTCTTTCTCATGCCCACAAAGGTACTTACTGTTCCATATATCTTGTCCCGTATATCTAAGCTGTGCCACTAGACCTGCGTACCTAAAAATAATGCCATAAATGCGGGTCATTACACATTCATACTGGTGAGCGCAGTAACCCACTCATCTAAACTGACACTAAATAGATAGTGAATGCAAGTAGTTATATGGTAATCTTTCTACTTGAATCCTAGATTCATTTCCTGAAAGAGGCATGACATGTTAAGGAAAGTAGTAAATCAGTTTAAGAATGCAACAACACAACTCAAGCAAATATACTAGAAGTTATATCCAAACTCAAAATGAAACTAAGCATGCAATCCGTCTACTAAAACCCGAAGCAAAGCATGAACCTATTGAACCATATTGCACTCCAAGTCTCAAACCTATCGCATCACGCCATAATCCAAGCCATTCTAATCCAATCATTAATGCACACACTCTTTCCCAAGGCAAGGTGGTGCCACCGCCTACACGAATGCATAATCTCAAACCGAACCAAACTTATCTATATAAAGGTCATTGGCAAAGCCATAATGGACTATCTAACAACATATCGACCTGATCCAGCGCTAAGTAGCTAGCCCGCATGGTGGTCTCAAACTATAAGTACCGTGCTCAAAGCACGTTACCATTTGTTTACTTTCTGGCGGAACGGTTCCAGTGCCCCAGAGCCTATCCCGTTCGAGGAAATAAAACCCTTCGTGCAATAGGTTGTCCGTGACCAATGCAATACTTGAACAAGTAGGTATGATGAGAAATCGAGCCTTCTCGTCCCACCAAATGATACTCGCCCCGTCCATCCAATTCACCATAATCATTCTCAAACTATAGCCCAAGGCACCATTCTCCAACTATCTCCATTAGGCACCATGCTGCTTCTCGACATAGTGCTCTGATTGGTGCAATACCTTGCTCTGAATGCTCCATGGAACAATGTGCCAACTGTGGCACAATGCCCTCTCTGATGCAGTTGTCCAGTTTTGAACCACAACTGTACGCTTTGCTTGACAAAGCATCCAACTTGATACTCGTGCATGGATGTATGCTAGCTCGCTCGCTCGCTCACTGATGTGCGTCGATGTTCCTACCAAGATAATCCACTCAAAGCCCCTACTGCCCAAACATAAGTCCAACTCAAAGCCTATACTGCCCAACCGTAAGTCCAACTCAAAGCAATTAATTCTATTCATCCAAACGACGCACACTCTATGCACGCCACAGTGCGATAATTTTCAATGTTTCAGACCAAGTGTTCAAACTATTACGTGTGTTCCATATTATTAGGCATGAAGGAGTAGAGGAGAAGGAAAATAGCCCACTCACCAAGTCGGAATCCGCTAAGCACTTTGCCTAACTGATACGGCCGATTCTTTGAATCAGTGGTTCGATTCGAAGCACGATCTAATCAATTTGTATGACCGTACGAGCAGGCCGTGCTTTCCAAAGCATCCGACTGATCGGACTAAGGAAGACGTCATTATCACTCCAATCACGCTATTCCAGTACTGTTCTGAACGAGCACCTGATTGCATAGCACAACGCCCATGCCTCAGCCCGTGTGAGGCACTACTTTGATCCACTGAACTCTGTACACCATCTGCACAAGGAAACCAACTTGGATCAATAGTTCTTCCATTCCCAAATCTCAGCGTAATGCATTGTGCGATTATGGGGCTTTACATAATATACCACTTATAATAAGGTTTGTCCTCGAACCAAACCAGTTCCTATTTTATTCTCATATGCCTCTTGACCGTTTCATAAACTCTGCCCCATGTGATTTATATTCCATTGATCCAGACTCATCATCTTCGCTATGCGCTGAAAGCTCACACACCAATTCCATATTCCCATATCCTCCTTGCAGCTAAATTCAAATTCAACATATCGCTTAGTTTGGATCATACACATATTTAAGATATCTCCAAAATACATATATTTCAGTCGAGCTTAGCGATAGCGAATTTAGACAAGTTACAAGGGTATCTTTGTGTCCGAGACATTCATCGCTTCACTCTCGACTGAACTGATCCTAAAGTTCATCCATAACTCATTCGTACAAGTGCTATTCTCAAATACGATGATTCTCTACTTACTATCTCTCTACCTAACCCAATTATGCTCGTGTTCTAACTTGATTCCATCTCTAGTGATAGCCAAAACTATGCACACTTTAATTCCTTGCGCATCCAAGCACAACAAGTATTCTGCAAGGCCTTATCCTCTACCTATTTTTGAATTCCAGCTTGCCTCGTCCGATCTCAACCAACAAAAATCTAGCATGACTTCAATCGTACCATATTTCGTATGCACCATATCCAAATATCATCTCATGCTCCGAACGATCATCACAATTGATACTACCCTAGCTAGCCGACTTACCCAATTATCATACTATACTCCAAGATCAGCTCGGCTCCATACCTCTGCCTCAAAATCAATACCTCTTTGGGTAAAAATCTATATTGAGGTTCATGTGATCCACAAAGATTTTGCCGCCAAGCCATAGGGATAGTGTCACCATAATTTTTACGCGGATACAATCGCCAAAATTCCTAGGTCGCGTATGAGATAGTTCTTCTCGCTGCTTCCACTGCCTTGAAGCATAGGATATCGCATTCGCCTTCTAATGAGAACTCATCCCAAAATAAGTTTCGATGTATCTTGTAGATCTGAGACATATTTGTCCCTTCAAGTAGTGCAAGGATTTGATCTGAACGAGCCATAGCTTTAATTTCTCGAAGCTAGTTACATAGTCATCAAATAATATGAATATTATTCCCTTCCAAGGAACGATGAGTCAGAGGTGGCACCATCTTTAATAGTTTGTGACTCCGAATCTTATCAATTGACTTAGGCCATTTTAACCATCACTTCGATCTTCTGGCTGCATCTTCAGCTGAAGGCTATTCCAATAATCTCCCAAATCCAACACTCAGTCACTTAGGCCTACCTTCAACGTACACCACTCACATCCACCCTCAGCGCATTCCCGAATGCGTTGCCGCAAGGGTCATTCTATGGGTCTACAATATTTATTTTGATTAGGCGGTCAAGTCTATAGGGTTAGCTGTCCCGAAGCTACGCTCGATAATTGTAAGTCATCATGATGAAAAGTTACTACGAACCGTGTTATATCTCCTCTGTAAATCTCAGCCATAATCCAGCCATCTAATTCGAATAAACTTCTGAATCAGAGCACTTCATGTACTACCACTGACGCATCTGTTAACCAAACGCCACCTAACCATCTAGAGTCTTACTATCTATCCAAGCCACTAATCGTCGAACTGTGCTCGTTGAAAGGGTTGTCCATCACTCCATCGTTCTGTCTTGAATCCATCAAAATTTTGAACCGTCTTGTTCGACTTCTCGTACTACCACTTGCAATGATTCCCATAACTATAGACTTGCTTCGTTTCTTATCTATACGCCATGCTTCAATACTGCATGTCCAACTTTCTTGAGCAGCACAATGATTTGCTTCAACGTTGCTCTCTCATTCATCAATCTTCAAAAGTCCATCAACCACAGTCCTCGTTCTCTCTCCACTTTCTTTGTACCATCTTAATTTCTCCACATTCTGATTCATCCACATGCTTTCCATGACTTGCACGTCAATCTCAGATGCACTATTACTTCCACTTTAATTATCTCGTTGTACCATGTTCGTCTCGATACTACAAGTGTTAACTTCCAATATGACTCAATATCAACTCGCATTGCATCATGCTTGTTTACGTCGTCCGAAGAATTCGGCCACCATCGTTGCATTGTTTTACTTACTCCGTATCTGCTAATTCAGAGTCAAACTTCTTTTATGCTAATCTCCAAAATTCTTCAAGTTTGTATGACTCCATCGTACAGTTATATCAAAACCAATCGTGTTTTACTGCTCGACCAATTGTTCCTTTGTATTACCAAAATCCGTAGTCCGTGCTCGCTACTCTTTGATACATCCATCGCTCACACATGTGTTCCCCAACTATTTGTTTCTTATGCTCAACTCTCTTTGCATCAATGAATGCTCCACCGAACTTTCAAATCGCACAAGCAAAATTCTGATATTCAATTTTATATTTGATCAATCTCATCTTGTTTCGATTACTTGGTCCGCATCCCTTATTCGAATTCTCAACACTCGTTCCATTACTTATTTAATTCTTGTCCAATAAAATATCCATTCACACGAGTCCCATTTTATGATCGCTCAAATCAAATACATCAAAGAATACCTGAGTCAAACTCCATTACACCAATCTCTGACACAATCCTGTACTAGTCCATCTGTTGCGAGCAAACCTATCGCTTATCTTGTCCCAAATATTTCTAATGTGAGCACCACTCTGTAGCACACATATACCACTTAGAAATAGAGTCACTCTCGCGCCAAATTTTCCTTGCATCGACGAACGCCCATTCCAAACCAACTATTCTGTGGCAATTCTGTCGATCATAACTCATCACTCGCATGCTCCAAGTTTTTGAATCATAACTCAGTCGATTCGCACAAACCAATTTTTTATTTTTGCCATCCGCGTTTATCGCGACAATACTATTGTTTTTTATCCAAAATATTCTAATATCGCGATTACTAAGGGGTATACCATATAAAACTCTGAAATAAGTCACTTCTCACATCATCATTTTCTCTACACGGATCCAACATTCGTTCGAGCAATCAACTCTGCGTGATCATGCCATTCACAACTCAAAGTCTGACATGAAACTCATCTAATGCATGAACCATCTAACTCTTCTGTCGATCTTACTCGATGTAACCTGTGCCTTATTCCATTCTTGATACTTTCAACTATTTCTCAAACCTTCCGACACTTTCGCTGCATGAGCAACTCATGCAACGATCTCTTCCAAATAATCCATGCCAATACCCAACTATTTAACACATTCTCCTGCTCTGATAGCAAATTGTCATGCCCCAATCTCTCGCAAGTTTGATCATCCCCGCTGAATATGAATCACCATCTCCTACATGACAATTATTCTCATCAGGACGTGATGCCATACGAGCCTGGAGTTGCGCCCGCACAAGGCGATGACAAAAAAAGTCATGGATATTATCGAAACGACCAAGTTGCAGCAAAATTCAAGTATTATTTGCCAAGCACACATCAAAGTATACGCAGCAAAGCTCTCGAATGGTACAAATGAAGATGCCACAAAGGAGAATGCTACAAAGGCGATGCAACACTCTTGCTCTTTCTCTTGCCCATAAAGAAACTTACCGTTCCGTACATCATGTCCCGTATATCCAAGCTGATCCACTCCACCTGCGTACCTAGAAATAATGCCCACAAATATGGGTCAGTATACAACCGTACTGGTGACCGGGGTAACCCACTCGTCTAAACCGATACTAAATAGATAGTGAATGTAAGCTGTTATATGGTAATCTTTCTACTTGAATCCAAGATTAATTTTATAGAAGAGGCTTGACATATTAAGGAAAGCAGTTTAAGAATGCAATCATTCAACTCAAGCAAATATACTAGCAATTATATCAAAAATCAAAATGAATCTAAGCATGCAATCTGTTCTACTCAAAACTGAAGCAAAGCGTGAACATATCGAACCATATCCAAGTATCAAACCTATCGCATCACTCCATAATCCAAGCCTAGCTAATCCAATCATCGATGTGGACACTCTTGCCCAAGGCAAGGTAGCACCGCTGCCTACACGAATGCAAAATCTCAAACCGAACCAACTCTTATCTATATAAAGGTCACCGGTCAAGCCATAAAGGACTATCCAACTGTATTTCGACCTGATCCAGCATTGATTAGCTAGCCCGCTTGGTGGTCTTAAACTGCAAGTACCGTGCTCAAAGCAAGTTACCATTTGTTTCCTCCATGGCTGAACGGTCCCAGTGCCCCACAGCCTATCCCGTTCGAGGAAACCAAACTGTGCGCGCAACAGGTTGTCCATGACCAATGCAATACTCCAAAAATTAGGTACGATAAGAGAATCGATCCTTCTCGCCCTACCATACGATACTCGCCCCGTCCATTCAATGCACCATAACCATTCTCCAACTATAGCCCAAGGCACCATTCTCCAACTATCTCCATTAGGCACCATGCCGCTTCTCGACATAGTACTCTGATTGGTGCAACACCTCGCTACGAATTCTTCCTGGCACAATATCCCAATAGTGGTTCAATGCCCTCTCAGATGTAGTTGCTCGGTTTTGAACCACAACTACACCCTTTGCTTGACAAAATGTCCAACTTGATACTCGTGTACAGATGCATGCTTGCTCGCTGAAGTGCCTCGATGTTCCAACTAAGATGATCCACTCAAAGCCCCCACTGCCCAAACGTAAGTCAAACTTAAAGCCATCAATTATATTCATCCAAACGGCATACACTCTATGTACGCCACAGTGCAGTAAATTCTAATATTCCAGACCAAGTGTTCAAACCATTACGTATATTCTATATTATTAGGCATGAACGAGTAGAGGAGAAGGGACAGAGCCAATTCAACAAGTTTGAATACGCTAAGCACTTTGTCTTGCCGATACGGTCAATTCCTTGAATCAGTGGTCCGATGCGAAGCACGATCTACTAAATTGGTATGACTGTACGAACAGGCCATGCTCTCCAAATTATCTGACCGATCGGATTAAGAAAGACGATATTATCGCTCCAATCCCACTATCTCAGCACTGCTCTGAATGAACACTTGATTCCATAGAACGACGCCCATGCCTCAGCCTGTGCGAGGCACCACTTTGATCCCACTAAACTCTGTACACCATCTGCACAAGGAAACTAACTTGGTTCAATACTTCTTCCATTCCCAAATCTCAGCGTAATGCACCGTGCGGTTGTGGGGCATTACCTAATATACCACTTAGAATAAGGTTCGTCCTCGAACCAAACCAGTTCCTATTTCTTTCTCGTATGCCGTTTGACCGTTTCATAAACTCTGCCCCATATGATTCATATTCCATTGATCCAGTCTTATCATCTTCGCTACGCGCAGAACTCTCGCACACAAATTCTATATTCCTATATCCTCATTGCAGCTAAATTTGAATTCAACGTATCGCTAAGTTTGGATCATACACATATTTAAGGCATCCCTAAAATACATGCATTTTAGCCGAGCTTAGTGATAGCAAATTTGGACAAGTTATAAGGGTATCTTCATGTCCGAGATATTCATTGGTTCACTCTCGACTGAATCGATCATAACGTTCATCCATAACTCATTCGCACAAGCGCTATTCTTAAATACGATAATTCTCTACTGACTATCTTTCCACCTAACCCAATTCTGCTCATGTTCCAACTTGATTCCATTTTTAGTGATAGACCAAACCACGCACGCTTTAAGTCCTTGCACGTCCAAGCGCAACAAGTATTTTGTAAGGCCTTATCCTCTTAACTATTTTTGAATTCTACCTTGCCTCTGTAACCTCCCCTATTTTTAATTTTTTTTTATAATAATTATAAATAGGAACTTGGTAATGAGAAGAAATAATAACATTATATAATAATAATAACAATAATAATTAAATGAGAAATTAAAAAGCTAATAATAATAGTAATAATAATAATAACAACAATAAAATAAACAAATAGGGAAAAAATAATATGAAAATAAATTAATACAGAAAGAGAAAGAAAAAGAAAAGAAAAATTCATATACAATGATTATCTCGCGAGATTTTGAATGAGTCCAAAATCTCGCGAGAATGTAACCTGCAGAAACCTGAGCCCAGGAACCCCATGTGGAGGAGAACTGTGATCGACTTCAATTTTGAACCAAATCAAATCTAATCCAAAACTTCTCAAAATTTATTCTTTCTAATCCTAATCAAATTCTCTCCATTTAAACTCAATCATAATCAAAAACCAAAACAAAGATCAAACAGAAATAAGATTTAAAGTCACACACACATACACATACACACACGCACACATACACATTTTATATATATATATATAGGGTAATGCTATAGAACAACCTGGATGGTTTCATAATATGAAACCACCCTATATTACATGGCTTCGATTCGAACAGAGTGGATGAGATTAAAAGGTGTGGACCCCACCACCTTTTAATCTCAACCACCAAATCCAAATCTAACCCATGTAAGATAGAGCGGTTCCATAATATGAAACCACCCGGGGGGTTTTAGATCTTATATATATATATATATATATATATATATATATATATATATATATATATATATATTTATTTATTTATACCAATCTCCTTATAGATCTCTTCTTCCAAACCCTTAGAGAAATCCTCGTGGACGTCACCCTTCGATCCCAGGAGACCCTCTGACCTCCTACGAATATTCCCCAGTCACCTGCGTCTCCGCAACATCGCCGGACAGTCACCGGTCGATGACTGAACTGAGCTCCATCCTGTTTGAATCCAGCAACACAACAGCTAGATAACTTCTTCCGGACGCAAATTCTTCCAACTCGTTTAATCAAATTTTAATTTGTTCATTTCCTTAGATAGCCTACGTGACTATCTTCTAAACCTAGTAAATAGATACTGTTACCTCTAATTAAATTCTAGGAAAACTGCCTCAAAAATCACGAAAAACATTGCTTTATAACAGAACAAAATAAAGAGTAAAACGTGGTATTGGAAGGCTCTATTCTTACAACTCCTCAAATAAAACTCTGATTTGATTTCTCTGATATATACAAAATATAACCAACAATAAAACCAAATAATTATTTTAAATTATTTTTAAATACAACTCTGTTGAAATCTGGTTGAAATTATGAGAAAAACTTGTTTCACAAATACCAAAATATTCTGATACGGAGTTAGTGCCGTCAAACCGAAGTATTTCGTCACATACCAATTGCACCGTAGACGCATATGGTATATTCGGACATGTGGGACTGCGCGAAAGTTTATTTGGACGTGTGTGCACGCCAAAATCAACCTGTATCAGTCGAAAGTCTCCCGTATCGATGTTTTGCAAATTTCTCAATTAGTTTGTGTACGCTCATCGGATCACCGTAAAACTTGCGCCGCTAGACTCAGTGCGTCCGACCTATCTTGTGACCAAGTTTTGTATAATTCTGAGTCAGTTGATGAATCGCCGTCTCGCGGGACCTACAATTCGACTTGACGAACAATTTTTTGATCGGCACTCCGGACTCCAAAATTGGACATACCGTTGAGTCCGTATCATTGTTTAAATTTTGTTTGACCTATAATTTGTCCAATTTAGAGACCTTTACCCTGGCACTTTTTTGGTGCAAAGTTGCCCATATGTGGACCCCACTTTGACATAAAAATTATCATTTCACCCCTGCGTTCAAATTAGATGAATGAGTAGTATTTTCTGAATATCTCGCTTATTTCGTGAACATTGGTGATATTTATTTCAGCATCCGGAGACTTTTGTTCAGCTTGCATATTTTCTGGTTTATTGTACTTGTTGTCTTGCATCGTTTCAGCACCAAACCATTGCCTGGCAAATATACCTTGCAAATTTGTACATGTATTTAACAGTTTATTTATTTTCTTGTCTATCCATATTATCGTTAAGTTGATTGCACTATTATTTGTTTAAGTGGTAGTTGCACATGCTAGTTTTTTCTTTTAATTTCATATCATAGATGTATATTGTGATAAGATGTCTTGGAGTTATTGTGAACACATGCTTAGGCCCATTTTTACTAGAATTATTGCTCTCGTACGTCGTTATAGGCACTATTGTTTACTTGCACTATCCTCGAGTCATTGTCATATTTTTGGATATCGAGCCACGGGATTGGGAGAACGATTATACATGCATGAACTACTTTTCCTTATTTTATTTTTATTTTAACCTAGTGTCCATGAAGGATAGGGTTATGTTGTTATCTTAGTGGCCACGAAGGTCTATGGTTTTACTCATTTAGCCATAGTTTGCTGAGTGCTTTGGTGGTTTGACCTTGTTTTCTTTTGACAGTTCACTCATATGTAGTTGTTCTCATATACACACCATAAATAACATATTTTCAAACCTTGTATGATCAAGTCCACCTTAGTTTCATGATATTGTTTATTTACTATACATCCATTATATTTTTATGTATCTTGTTACGTTCCTCTGAGGATCAGAACTTGCTACTTCTTTCTCTTTCAAGGAGGTCTTCCCGTCGAGCCTCTCTGGTCATTAGATGGTGTACTTATTATATTTTCTTTCATATTCGTTTGGTAGTGGATTTGTCTCCACCCAACTATTAGTTCTTCTTGACTATTTTATACTGGGTTCATTACCATATTTTGTTATTTATTTCTATTTGGTTTTGTGGATGAGATTAGTATTGCATGTAACTTGTGACATTATATACCACTCATGAATTATTATTCATAATACAGTGTACGTATGTGTTATAGTTTTCATATATTGGAGTTGCTTTATATATACGACTAGCATGCTTATGTATTCCTAGTCATACGTATTTTGGGACTGGGATATGACGGCCTCATCCGAGATCAACCAACCAAAATCTAGCATGACTTCAATTGTTCCATGTTTCGCATGAATAGTCTCCAAATATCATATGCTATGAACGATCATCACAACTGATACAACCCAGTTAGTCGGCTTACCCAAACATCGCACTATACTCCAAGATCAGTTCGGCTCCATACCTCTGCCTCAATATCAATACCTCTCTGGGTGAACATCAATATTGAGGTTCATGTGATCCACAAATATTTTTGCCGCCAAGCCATAGGGATAGTGTTGCCATGATTTTGACGTGGACACAATCGCCATAATTCCTAGGTTGCATATGAAATAGTTCTTATCACTTCTTCCACTGCCTCGAAGCACATAATATCACCTTCTCCTTCTATACTAGCACTAATCCCAGACTAAGTTTCGATTTGTCTTATAGATCTGAGGCACATATGCCACTTTCGGTAGTGCACGTATTTGATCTGAACGAGCCACGGCTTTAACTTCTCGAAGCTAGTTACATAGTCGTCAATTAATATGAATGATATTCCCTTTCGGGGTATGATGAGTCAGAGGTGATGCCATCTTCGATAATCTGTGACTCCGAATCTCAATAGTTGACTTAGGCCATTTTTACCATCGCTTCGATCTTCTGGCTGATTCTTCAGCTGAAGGCTATTCCAATGATCTCTCAAATCCAATACTCAGTCACTTAGGCTTACCTTTAACGTACACCACTCACATCCACCCTTGATGCATTCCTAAATGCGTCACCTCAAGGATCATTCTATGGGTCTATAATATTTATTTTGATTAGGCGGTTAAGTCTCTAGGGTCAGTTTTCCAAAAGCTACGCTCGATAATTGTAAGTTATCATGATGGACAATTACTATGAACTGTTCTATATCTCCTCTCCAAATATGAGCTATAAGCCAACTATCTAATTCGAACGAACTTCTGAATCTGAGCACTTCATGCACTATCTCTGGTGCACCTATTAAGCAAATATCGCCTAACCACCTAGAGTCTTACTATTTATCCAAGCCACTAATCGTTGAACTGTGATTGTTAAAACCGTCGTCCATCACTCCATCGTTCTGCCCTGAATCTATCAAAATTCTGAACCGGCTTGTTCGACTTCTCGCACTATCACTTGCAACGATTTACGTAACCATATACTTGCTCGGTTTCTTATCCGTACGCCATGATTCAATATTGCACGTACAACTTGCTCGAGCGGCACAATGATTTGCTTCAACGTTGTTCTCTCGTTCAATAATCTTTAAAAGTCCATCGGCCATAGTCCTTATTCTTGCTCCAATTTCTTAGCACCATCTTGATTACTCCGTATTTCGATTCGCCCACACGCTCTCGATTACTTGCACACCAATCTCAGATGCACTATTACTTCCACTTTAATTATCTCATTATGCCACGTCTGTCTCGATACTATACGTATTAACTTATAATATGACTCAATATCAACTTACATTGCATTATGCTCTTTCACGTCTTCCAAAAAATCTGTCCACCATCGTTACACCATTTTACTGACTTTGCATTCACTAACTCTGAGTCAAACTTCTCGAATGCTAATATCTGAAATCCTTCATGTTCGTATGACTCCATTGCACTACTACGTCAAAACTAATCGTATTCTGCTCCTCGACCAACTGTTTCTTTGCGTTGCCAAAATTTGTAGTCCATTCTCGCTACTCTTCGATACTTCCATCGCTCGCACATGCGTTCCCCAACTTTTTGTTTCTTATGCTCAATTCTTTTTGCATCAATGAATGCTCTACCGAACTTGCAAATAATGCAAGCAAAATTCTGATATTCAACTTCACATTTAATCGACCTCATCTTGTTTTCCAATACTTGGTTTGCGTCCCTCCTTCGAATTCTCAACATTTGTTCCATTACTTGTTCCGTTCTCGTCCAACGGAACTTTAATTCACACGAGTCCTATTTTTTGATCGCTCAAATCTAATGCATAGAAGAATACCTGAGTTAAACTCCATTGCACCAATTTCTGACACTATCCCGCACTAGTCCAGCTATTACGAGCAAACTTATCACTTATCTTGTGCCAAACATTTCCAATGTGAACACCACTCCATAACACATATACCACTTAGAAATAGAGTCGCTCTTGTGCCAGATTTACTCTACGTCGACAAACTTTTATTTTGAATCAACTATTCTGTAGCAATCCTGTCGACCACAACTCAACACTCGCTTGCCCATGTTTCTGAAACATAACTCAGCCGATTCACATAAACCAACTTTCTATTTCTGTCATCCGCGCCCGTTGCGGCAATACTATTTCTTCTTATCCAAACTACTACAATGTCATGATTGCTAAGGGGTATACCATATACCATTCCGAATTAAGTTACTTCACACGTCATCCTTTTATTTGTATGGATGCAACATCCGTTCAAACTTCCATTCTACGTAATCCTGCCATTCATAAATCAAAGTCTGACACAAAAGTCAGCCAATGCATAAACCATCTAACTCTTCTGTCGATCTCGCTCGATGTAACTTGCGCCATGTTCCATTCTTGATACTTCAAACTATTTCTCAAACCGTCCGACACTTTCACTGCACGAGCAACTCATGCAAAGATCTCTTCCAAATAATCCAAGCCAATACCCAACTATTCAACACATTCGTCGCACGAGCAACTCGTGCAATGCTCTCTCTAGTATTCCAAGCCACTGCTCAAATCTGCTAAACACATGCGCCCACGAGAAACTCATGCAACGCTCTCTCTGATATTCTCAGCCAAAACTCAAACTTCGTCCAATATATTTGCTACATGAGCAACTTGTGGAACGATCCATTATCATCCAGTGATTCTACTCACAGCAAGGTACATAAATAATCTTGTCTGATGAGAAACTGCTCCACTGATGCTACCAAAATATTTTTGAATGACAAACTAAACCAAACCAACACAACGATACCTCTCCACTTGCTGCATAAATACAATAATGCCGCACAACTTACTGCACAAATACAACAATGTCAAACAATACTACAGGATCTATTGAAATCCTACGAAAGCTAATGCAATAAAGAAAAATATGCACAACCAACAAATATATAGACTTATTGCATGGAACATCCATTGTGGTGTCAAGTAGAGCCAAGAGCCAAACGATACACGAAAGCTATTTGGAGTTTGTGATGAAGCAAGCAAAAGAAAAAGTCCAAGGAAATAAATTGGGCGCTCTGATAACAAATTGTCACGCTCAAATCTCCCACAAATTTGATCGTCCCCGCTGAATGTAAATCACCACGATGTAGCGCTCCCGTAGAACAATCGTTCTCATCCAGATGTGATATTGTATGATCCTGGAGTTGTGCTCGCACAAGGCGATGAAATCAAACGTCATGAATATCATCGAAACAACCAAGTTGCAGCAAATGTTAAGTCTTGTGTGCCAAGCACACATCAGAGTATACGAAGCGAAGCTCTTGAAGGGTACAAATAAAGATGCCACAAAGGAGAATGTCACAAAGGCGATGCAACACTCTTGCTCTTTCTCTTGACCACAAAGGAACTTACCCTTCCATATATCATGTCCCATATATCCAAGGAGAGCCACTCCACCTGCGTACCTGGAAATAATGCCCACAAATGTGGGTCAGTACACAACCGTACTGGTGAGCGGGGTAACCCACTCGTTTAAACCGACACTGATAGTGAATGCAAACAGTTATATGGTAATCTTTCTACTTGAATCCAAGATTTATTTTTTGGCAGAGGCATGACATGTTAATGAAAGTAGTAAAGTAGTTTAAGAATGCAATCATTCAACTCAAGCAAATAAACTAGCATTTATATCTAAACTCAAAATGAAACTAAATAAGCATTCTGTTCTACTCAAACCCGAAGCAAAACATGAACCTATCAAACCACATCGCACTCTCCAAGTCTAAACCTATTTTATCATGCCACAATCCAAGCCTTGTTAATCCAATCATCGATGCACACACTCTTGCCCAAGGTAAGGTAGCACCGCCACCAACACGAATGCACAGTCTCAAACAAAACCAACTCTTATCTATATGAAGGTCACTGGCCTAAACATAAATGACTATCCAACTGTATTTGGACCCAATCCAGCGCTGAGTATATAGCTCGCCTGGTGGTCTCAAACTGGAAGTACCGTGCTCAAAGTATGTTACCATTTATTTCCTCCATGGCCGAAAGGTCCCGGTGCCCCAGAAACTATCTCGTTCGAGAAAATCAAATCCTGTGCGCAACGGTTGTCCATGACCAGTCCAATAAGTAGGTATGATGAGAGAATCGAGCCTTCTCGCCCCACGAAATGATACTCGCCCCGTCCATCCAATGCAACATAACCATTCTCCAATTATAGGAATCATTCTCCAACTATCTCCATTAGGCACCATGCCGCTTCTCGACACAGTGCTCCAATTGGCGCAATACCTCGCTCTAAATGCTCTGTGGCACAATGTCCTCTCTGATGCAGTCGTACGATTTTGAACCATAACTGCATGCATTGCTTGACAAAGCATCCAACTTGATACTCATGCACAGATGCATGCTCTCTCGTTCGTTGAAGTGCCTTGATGTTCCAACCAAGATGATCCACTCAAAGCCCCTACTTCCCAAACATAAGTCCAACTCAAAGCCATTAATTATATTCATCCAAATGGCGCATACTCTATGCACACCATAGTGCAGTAATTTTTAATATTCTAGGACAAGTATTCAAACTATTATGCGTGTTCCATATTATTAGGCATGAAGTAGTAGAGGAGAAGGGACAGAGCCCACTCACCAAGTCTGAATCCGCTAAGCACTCTGCCTTGCCGATATGATCGATTCCTTGAATTCGTGGTCCAATACGAAGCACGATCTATTCAATTGGCATGACCTTGCAAGCAGGTCATGCTCTCCAACTCATCCGACCTATCGGACTAAGAAAGGCAGCATTATTGCTCCAATCTTGATATTCTAGAACCGCTCTGAACGAACACCTGATTCCATCTCACTACGCCTATGCCTCAGCCTGTGTGAGGCATCACTTTGATCCCACTGAACTCTATACACTATCTGCACAAGGAAACCAACTTGGATTAATACTTCTTCTATTCCCAAATCTCAGCATAATGTACCGTGCGGTTGCAGGGCATACATGGTGGACAAATAAAAATAATTTGATGCCTCGCACGTGACGTACGACCGCTACTCGATACGGTTTGAGAATGGGGTCATCCACACATGACTCAGGTATTCCCCTCCCGATATGTAATAACGATCACGATACAAGATGCAATGGACATGACATGGGATACAATAAACATGGCACGAGATACGATAAACATGACACAAAAACCACCGGGTGTCCTACTGTGTCACGAATCATGAAATGAACTAGAATACTCGAATTAAAGTAAAAGCTTGCAATAAAATAGAGCAATAGAGTTGAAGTATGATCACTCTATAGAAAACTTGCAATGAGATAAAATATTGGAATCAAAGAACGGCATTTATAGAGTACTTGCAATGAAATAGAGTTGAAGTATGAGTATTGTATATAAAACTTGCAATGACATAGAGTCATAGAATCGAAGAATGAACAATGTATAAAAAACTTTCCTCGATCCTCGTAGTGGATGGTATAAATGGTAGGTTCCTCCTATTAAGACAATATCCAATTGTTAGTCTCCAATATCAATAGCTTCTAGAATATTCAAAAGGTTCTAAGTAACAACTATTTCTTGATTTTCTTATTCTAACTAATTCCAAGTAATTAGTCCTTGAGCTATTACTAACTCTAATTTCTTGTTTAATACTAAAAATATTTTTAACTATTAATTATTTAACAATTAACTAATGACTTAATTTCTTAACTAATTTATTTAACAAAACCCTTAAAAATTAGTTAATGGGATATAATAATTTGAATAAACAATCAAAGAGCTCTGGCCTTTAACTCTTTCCCAGACTATTTTTAGTTCAACACAAATGTTCACAACGTTCAAATAAGAACATTTAGGTCAAAATATGACCGTTAAGTTCAAAATATTCTATATCCAAACTGTGCAATGCACTGTTAACTTCAGACTTACATTTATCGCACCTGCACTAGAATTCACTAAGACACATACACCATCTCACGGACACAAACTCTGTGTCTGTTCAATCATGAACCAACCTGGACAAAATCTGCTCATTTCCAAAGCTAAGACACAGGTACACATTCATAAAGAACAATAGTATCAGTGTCATATTTGGATACATGAACTATTTAGAATTGAGAGTATACCTGAATTGCAGGTCGTGCATCCAAATCGAATCTATTATCATGGCCAAGAATAATTCTTGAGCTCATAAACAAAAGTTCGTCAATTCGAATCAAAACTCTCCCTCTAGGACAATTTATCGAATATATGGCATGCAGATCAAATATAAAAAGTTTCATAGTTTTATTCTATCAAATACTAATAAGAGTTTCAAAATATCAAAGGTTAAAATAAAAGAAATTTGAATCTCACCGATTCAAAAATGAACTCGATCTCTCCCTCCAAGGTTCAACAATCCCTCCCAAGAACCTTTATACGATACGATTTTAGAATCAAAATTCAACAGACAAGATGTCACGCCCCGGCCCCACATGGCCGAACGTCCTTACATGGGAAAGATACTGCGCGAGCCTAAGTTGCGCCCGCAAGGTAAGCACTGAAAAAGGCGATTAAAGCTAAGCCACATAGTCGTAGAGATAGTCCCAATACAGCGAAAGTTCGAATAAACACAAGAATAATATAAAACAAATCTCTTTATTGATATTGAAACAGAGGTTACACGGCGCGAGGCTAAAAGTTAGATATCGCTCAAGCTCTCTCACTAAAAATAATAAAACTTGCCAAGCGGCTTACCACTTTGGGGATGATATAGACGATGTTCCAATATATTACGTCATGTATATGTGCTTCAGCTCCGGCCGCAACGCTCCAAGGCTCCGAAGTGAACTCCACGCCTTAGCGCGCACGAAGGGCACTCCGTACCGAATGAGGTGCTTCGCACCCTGCAAGCAATATGTGTGTTATCAGTATATTGAATACATTGGTGAGGAGGCTTCTCGTCCACTCGACAAAACAAAACACGTTTATTAAGTTATGTGCACCATCTATTATATTGTCTTTCTAAACTTGCCTTAGAATCAGTTTTATGGCATAAGATATAAACCCTACTCGTGATTTCAGAGTGTCATAAAATAAGAGAACCATGATGCAACATACCAACTTACCCTTTCGTCCTTTCCTGTCCAAGGTAAATCAAGTTAACCAATATATATATATATTACAAAAAAAAGAAGCGAGTATGAAAACTATGTGTCCCGAACGTGTCATTGCCTCAAACATGATATGCTCGAACCATGTAGTTTACCGTGCATCCATTCTCTAAATCTACAATGTGTCGTGCATCATTTACTAGCATCAAGACCAATTGCCAAATAAAATTGCATGCGGATTGTCGCAATCGAGCCAAACTTAATCTATATGAAAGTCGCTATATTTTCCCTCGGTCGAATCGGTCCTGGTGCCTCGGGAGCTGACCGAACTTACCTTGCTACCTTCAACTACCACAGCTATCCAAATTCCGCCTAGGTCGAATCGGTCCTGGTACCCCGGTGCCCCATTCGTAAGAATCATGCTTTTTCACAAGCTGTCCACGACCATACAAGTCTATTTTCTTAGATCTTTCTTTTACATCTTTATCGTTTATTCTTCAGTGCAACAACGATGGTTGTAGATGCAAGCAATAACCCGCTACAAGCTACCCCAAGCCATTTCTTTAGTGCCAACTCGCTGAGCTCCCAGACCTCTCTCTTCTTTATATTCTTCACTTGACTTTATATAGTTTCCTAGTTCGAAAATTGCCTTAGCGACCTACGGTCCCGAATACTTTCTATGTTTTCATTACTTGGCTCAAAATGACTATTTTGATAGTCTTTATGCCTCAACTTAGTGAACGATATTATGTGCAGTGCTATGACTCATGCCATGACCTGTGTGACATGCATCTGGATCGTGCGAAGACGTATACTACGATGCATAAGGAAAATTGTATTTGCACGAATGAAACGCATATAAAAGTTTCTATCTTCTAGCAGCATGTTACATTCCATGTTCTATGCAAGTAATACAAGATGGGATTATTCCCTTAGCAAGGTGCATTGAATTCTTTTATTAACATGCAACCGTTGTTGCCTAGCAACTAGCATATATAGTCTAATTTTTGAATTGTGAAGGCCAAGCAAAGACAGGTTTATCAGAGCCACCCACCTTAGCGATAAATCGTATCAGCCGAGCGAGACTCCGAGCGCACCTTTAAAAATTCTAAGTTTAAACCTTTTCTAAAAGGCCAAGTCTGAATACCTTCACATCAAGCGAGTCATCTCACCGAGATAGGCAGGACGTTCGTCACATTTGTGCCATTTGAATTGGCTCTCCACGTTGAGCAAAGTGGATTGTTACATAATACACAACTCAGAATAAGGCTCGTCCTCGAGACTTCCTGAGCGTAACTCGTCATACTGCACTGTCACTACTACATCCTAAAATAGGGGTAATTTTATCATTTTATATATTATAAGTATTGTGTGTATTTATTTTAAATAATTGCATGATATGTGTATATATCTATATTATATATAGTGTTCTTTAACGCACGAGTTACTAGACTAGACCTAGAAGCCCACTAGATAAACCCCTGACCGAAATATAGGATTATGGATTTTAATTAGTATTATTCATAATTAATTAGTGAGGATGTAATTTATTATTGTGATTTTATTTAATTATTGTACCTTATCGTTGCTTCGATAATTGGAGCACTACACTAACTTTTGTCTTTCAACAAATTTTACACCCTTGTCCTAAACGTGCCCGTCTTCCATTCTGACCTTTGTGTAACTCGTAAATATGCCCTTTTGTGCTTCATTTTAGTCGTACAATATTCATCGCGGACGTTTATTTTTAATTCCAAATAAATTCAATTTTGTATATTTTTGTGTTCCAATCGAAATTGGAGACACAATCTTGACCCATTTTGTGCAACCCAAATTATGACAATATTCTATTCAGAGTCTTCTTTATCCATGACATATTTTTAGTGGTGGCCCATGCAGGTCAGGCTTCGCAAGTAGTACGATGTCGCGGTAGTATAACGTCTTAGTTGTACTACTGCGTGCCTGCGATAGGATATAGGACATAGGATACTAGGATGAGAGAGGATACTCAATCAGAAATTATTTGAGAGATTCCTGGGACTACCCTTGAGAATATTATTATAATTTCCAATTTAAATCGTTTCCCTTGTCCCGTCCGCTCTCGCTTGTTGCCATTGAATTTAATTCTTGTTGATCAATTATTAAATTTAATTCTTAGTGTCGTTGTTGAGTTTGATTTCATATCGAGATAAACTTTACTGACTAAAATTTACGGTATCATCTAATGACATATGTTGATAAGGACAGTGAGAAAGGTAAAACGTCTACTTTGGTTATGGAACATAGAGTTTATCGCAGCCACGTTAGCTGTCGTGACAAAAACATAGAAACCTGACCTTGGATGTACATATTTTAGTTATGAAATTTAGAGTTTCTCGCAACCATACCGGTTGGCGTGGCGAGGATTCTAGATGACATGATTATAAAGTTGCATACCTAAGTTATGGAACCTATCGTTTATCGCAGCTATACTTACTGGCGTGGCAAGGATTCTGAGTGTCATGATTTCGGACAGACGTGTATGATTATCAGATTGTATCTTAAATTAGTTCTTAAATTATCATTTCAATACTTATTTTGCTTCTGTTATTATAGGACTTTGTTCTATCATTTTGCTAGCAGTAGAGATACCTTCAGTCCTCAGTCCAGTTCCTTTTTGAGATTTATTTCTTTAAGGATCCTTGTTAGTATGATAATTGGTGACTTGTAATTATGTCTGTGCCTTGTATCAGTGTTGACTGAGTGTGGCTTGTGAGTTTGTAAGTATTTCTTGGTTGGATATGTGAGCAGTAGGCATCAATCTAGAGTTAACACATAGCATAGTACCTTATCGCAATAGTTCTATGATAGGTGTCATTATAGTTATTATTGGTACTATAGGTAGAAGGGGGAGTAAAGAGTATCAGTGATGGTTCCAAGAGTTAGTATCAGAGTCAGCATGGCAATCCTGGATAGTCATAAATTCATGTAATTGGGTGATCTATTATGTAAATGATTAAGTATCGAGGAAATTGTGTTGAAAATTAATGGAGCATGTTATTTAATTTGATGGTTGATACTTGGGTGTGACAAGAGTAAATAAATGTATATGCATAAAGGGTATTAATGAGTGTGCCTTAGTAGGAGGATAACCATAAGTGAATAGAAGAGAATAAGAATACATTGTGCTAAGTAGTGAGGCATATATTATAGATAAAGTAGGGCCTTGATATGTAATTTGATATGAGTGTACCGGCATATGACTAATGATGGATGTATCACCATATATTGAGGCCAGATATGTTTTGGAAGCAATAGGTAAAAGAAGTGTCTAGAAATTGTGTGCATGATGCGCAGTGGGTATTGAGTGTCAGTACGAAAGTTCATGAAAGTGGAAGCATGAGTATTAAAAGATTCCAATAGTGTGTCCTGGGTTGAGAAATATCAAGATTGGTCATGGAAGGTATGGAGTGTATCACTGATTAGTGTATCAGCCTATAAAAGGTTAAAGGGATATACGTATACATCAATCGAGATATGGAACCATATGCCTGCCTTTGAGAGTAAAGTAAAATATGTGTATTATAGAAAATGCAAGTGATTATGAGTTCTAGTGAGTGTGAGTAGGTGATCAAATTATGAAGCTAGTGTTATATACCAAGAGTGATAGTGTGTCACACCCCAGTCCCAAAATATGTAGGACCAGGAAAACGCGAAACGGCAGCTACGCATTCGACCAGACTCTGGTCTGACCCGAATACGTATAAGTTGTATAATAAAGGCACTATCTAAATATCTCGTAAATGTAAACATCCATATCTCAATCCACAATGAACAGAAATATATAAGAAAGAGCTACATGTGCTAAAGTCGGCCGCCCAATAACACAAAAACTCGAATAGACTCTAGAAGAGATGAGTCTACAAAAACTAGGCTACATCAGCAGATAAAAAATCAATAAGAACAAAGAAACCATAATGCCGGTAGAAATAATATGAGTACCTAGTACAGTACCCGCAAGACATGCCACTTCATCAGCAACTCCAAATGCTCCATAATTATCTATGCTGCAAAACTGGCAGGGAACCAGGTCCTCAGAGGGACGTAACAAGGTACAAAAATACAACATGCCAAGTATAACAAAAAGTAAAAGTGCAACGACGGGGTGATCTATCATAACCAAATAAGTGAGACACAGTTTGAAGACAATGTTCGACGCGTAGGCTGTCCAAAATAAAACCGTAGCTCCGGACACGAAAACACAAGGAAAGTACCGCAGCTCCGGGCAAGGAGTCACACGGGTGATACAACTACACTAGATACATGATAACTACAGATACAATACATATACATATATAAGTACGTGCAGAGGAGCCCAAACGTCTAGTAACTGTCTTCCCCTTCCCAAGCTGTCAACGATGGTGCACTGAACCTGAACCTCTTTCTAGCAGTCTCTTCGCACAGAAATACTATCAACAAATGTGACCCTAAGGTCCTCCCATCTCTAGTCATGATGTCAGTATCAGGATACAGGAAATCTGGCATGCTATCAGTGTATGAATGTATCCTGGGGTGACGATATACTCAGGTACGTACATCGAAGTGTTACGAACATCTAACATTCGTTACAAGACGTTAAGACGAACGTCTGCACCCGGTTGTGATCTGGACGCAAAGTATCGATCATAAACAAATACACACATAATGTACGTAATAAAATAATAAAATATCTGTAACTGAAATACAGGGTGGCAAGGTACACTTGCCTTTATCCGGCTGCTGATGATGGGGATCCGGTACCACGTCCAAGTTCTCAGGTCCCGTAGTACCTAGAGATGAGATACAAACTTAATCAATAAACTATCACGCGACAAACAGGGATGTGACACACGTCTATACATATGCTCAGACTCAGCTACAACTCACAAGAACAAGACGCTAGAGGGTTGACCACGGTTGACTATTGGTACGTTACATTAAATCAAACTAATTATCTGTACAATATCATCAAACCATCCTCAATTCTTCTATATTCGGCACACTGTTCATTGGTATATCATGCATATTTATTCCTCATATTTTACCTTGGTGTGCACCGACGTTATCCTGTACATTTACTGTCATCCTCAAATACACAATTAATAATTATTAATCTTCCGTTTCATATCATCTTTACCAAATCACAATAAGTACTACTCTTAAATTAACCCATCATTAATTTACAGTCCCCAAATCACCGATTAATGGTTTGATACTACACACTAGTTCACAATAAATCACCTGTCCCTCGATGACAGATCATAGTATTATTTTGCAACAATTTAATCTGCTCAACAACAATAATCAAAAGCATATATTAATTGAGATGCCCTAACATCTTAATGTATCCCAATATCATAAACTCAATATATGTTTATTGCCTTAAATATTAACCTTGCAATTTTCACCCATGCGTAAAGTTCATAACCATCTTATATAATCCCAACACATAAACAACAATCCATGTATTCTCATAACCTAACTCATGTTTATCCATTTATTTTATTTTAAAGACTTATGAAGAATAGACCGTAAACTCACATCACTTCTCATATTAGATACTCATTACTACACTAATATTATATAAACCTTAACCCTAACAAAAAACCAAACTATATATATGAAATAGAGAGGGGGTGTGGTATACCTCGGCGAGGTGTTCGCTGGCCGGAGGGGGGTGATGGCCGGAGTAGACTGGAGGTCGTGGGGAAGCTACCGGCCGAAGAACTGAGCTGCTGTCAGTGGTGGGGATGGCAGCACAGAGGAGGTTGGTTGGCTGGCCTCACCGGAGTGAAGGGTGGTGGAAGTCGAGATGGTGGTGTAGTGGCTGCCGGGGTGGTAAAGGCAGCGGCTCGCGGGGTGCAGGAATTATGAATGGCGATCGAAGCAGTGTGGTAGTGATGAAAGGTGGTCGTGGTAGTGGGTAACAGCAGGCCTCCGGAGGGAGCTACTGGCCGAAGGTAGAGGGTGGTACAGGCTCGTGGTGGTAACAGTCGGGGATGGGGAGTCTCGACCGCCGGAGCTCGTGGAAGCAGTAGAAATCGAACAGCGGTACGGGGGATCTCGTCGGGGAAGATGAAGACGAGGGTGTTGGTTGAGTGGTCGAGAGGAGGGAGGCTGCACAGCGGATGGAGAGGCCAGAGAACAGTCAGTTGGCCGGAGCGGGATCTCGCAGGAGAAGTCGGTTCTCCAAGAAAGGAGAAGAAGAAAGGATGTAGAAGAAGAAGAAGAAGAAGAAGAAGAAGAGAAGCTCAGTTTTTAATGTAGGAAAAGGGAGGAGAGAGAGAGGGGGTGAGGTTTTCAAGGCTCCCTTGGGATTAGGGCCGACATGGGGAAGAGGGGTATGATGGAGACATTTTATAGGATGGTGTGTGTGGGTTGGATGGTGAGGATTGGCCCAATTCAAATGGGTGGTTGAGATTTCACATGAATGAATTCATTTTTTTATGCAAATGAGAGGGGGAGAGTGCTTGACTGGTCAAAGAAGAGGGGTGGCCTCTTAATTTGGCCTTGACCAATAAGGGTATGCCACATGTCACAACATTTTGTAATTTAGCCCCTTAAGTTTAGGTTTTTGCACAAACACATGAAATGATGGGAAAATTATAAGAAAATTGGTGTTTGGTATTTTATAGGGTGAGGGGGTATTGTGTGTTTTGCATGGGCTTAATTAAATGGGCATTGGGATTAATTAGGGATTAAAATAGATTAGTCAAAGTTGGTATCCCCAATTTAATTAGAATAAATTTTTATGTGCTCTTAAATTAAATGGGGGCACATGGGACCTCAATTGGGAGTGACACAAAGGTCATGAATGGTGTAGGCTTGGTGTCAGTCTTGGACCCTTTAATTGGTCCGGCTCAACGGGTTGAGTTGGTGTCTAAAAACATATGGTAATGACACAGGTGCATGACATGGAATTAAATAAGGATTTCAGTTACGTAAAATTATACAATTAATTTAGAGCACAAGAAAATATGATTTTGAGAGACGGGAAAGTCCAGTGCCTAAATTGGCGTGTCAAGTCAAGAGTGGAATAATCTGTTGGAATTTGTGGGCTGATGTTGGGTTCCGAATATTTCAACAACGGTAGTGCGTGCCAATGGTTTAATTTAAAATCAGACATCTGCAACCTTACCCTAAACCTCAATCAAATGCTGCTATACAAAAATTTTGTAACCTATACCAGACTATATATAGAAAATAAATGAGGTAGGTTTACATCCTTCCCAACTTAGAAAAATTTTGTCCCCAAAATTAAAAGTAAAGCAAGATAATAGCTAAAAGAATATAAAAGTAAACTGGTAATCAAATGCGTATGTAAATTCGTACCTTGGTCCTCAAATAAATATGGGAAACGCTGCCGAATGGAATCCTCGCGCTCCCAGGTAGACTCGCCTGGCGAATGATGCTTCCATGCAACTCTGACCAGTCGAATAGTCTGACCTCTCAAAGTCTTTTCACTGTGATCGAGTATCTCCACTGGCTGCTCTACGTAAGATAAACTAGGCCCGACTGTAATCTCCGAATGATCAAGCATGTGGCTAGGGTCTGCCACGTATCTCCTCAACAGTGATACGTGAAATACGTCATGCACTCCTTCTAATGATGGAGGCAATGCAAGATGATAAGCCACTTCGTCAACTCGTTCCAAGATGTCAAAAGGTCCAATGTACCTCGGACTCAGCTTGCCTCTGCCTTCGAATATGATGGTACCACAAGTAGGCGATATCTTCAAAAATACATAGTTACCTTCCTTGAACTCCAAAGGTCTGCGGTGCGCAACTGCCCAATATTTTTGTCTGTCCTGTGCTGCACGCAGGTGACTCTGAATCTGCTTGACTTTCTCTACTGTCTGTGTCACCAACTCTGGACCAAGTATCTGCGCTCTCCCACGTCACTCCAATATACTGGTGACCTACACTTCCTGTAGTATAGTGTCTCATAAGGTGCCTTATGTATACTAGCCTGGTAGCTGTTATTTTAGGAGAATTCTACCAAGTGTAGATGGTCCTCCCAAGATCCTCTAAAATCGATCATGCACGCTCTCAATATATCCTCTAGTATCTGTATCGTACGCTCTGACTGGCCATTAGTCTATAGATGATATGCAGTGCTGAACTCGAGACGAGTTCCTAGACTCTCCTGCATACTCCGCCAAAAATATGACGTAAATCTGGAATCACGATCCGATACAATGCTGACAGGTACTCCATGTAGTCGTACTATCTGCCTCATATACATGTCAGCTAATATCTTCGTGGACTGCCCAACTCTGAAGGTCAAGAAATATGCAGACTTTGTGAGTCTGTCTACGATAACCCAAACTGCATCCTTCCCGCTAGGGCTCCGCGGGAATCCTGTGACAAAGTCCATGGTAATGTGTTCCCACTTCCACTAGGGAATGGGAAGTAGCTACAATAGTCCTGCAATCCTCTGATGTTTAGCCTTGACTTGCTGATAGACTAAACATCTCGCCATGAATCTTGTAATCTCTCTCTTCATCCCATGCCACCAGAAATGTTGCCTCAAATCTCGGTACATCTTCGTACCCCCGGGATGAATAGAATAAATCGAGCTATGAGCCTCGGTCATCAACTATTGGTGTAGCTCGCCACTCGAAACGTATAGGCGATCTCCATACCTTAACGTTCCGTCTTCATGAATCCTGAGTCCCGTCTGCATGCCGGCCTCTGTCCTCTCTCGTAGCCGTCAAAATCTCGCATCTGTAGGCAGGGTTGCCTTGATCCTCTCAAGCAATGTAGACTGAACCTCGAGACTGGCCATCTGTCCATCCATGCTTGGCAATACAATCTCTATCCCAAGCTCCTAAAGATCCTCTAGTAATTGCCATTGAGTCATCAAAAAGTATGCCATGGGCTTCCTGCTTAAGGCATCTGCTACTACATTCGCCTTGCTAGGGTGGTACTGCAGCTCTATATCATAATCTGTCATCAACTCTAGCCAGCGCCTCTGTCTTATATTGACCTCCTTCTGTGTGTAGACATACTTCAGACTTTTGTGATCGATATAAATCTCAACACGCTCTCCATAAAGGTAGTATCACCATAGCTTTAGTGCAAATATCACTGCAGCTAGCTCTAGATCGTGCATCGGATAGTTCTTCTCATGAACTCTCAGTTGTCTTGATGCGTAGGCTATTTCTTTGCCGTGTTGCATCAGTACACATCCTAATTCGCTCCCAGACATATTACTGTACACTACAAATCCTCATGATCCTGAAGGTAGTGTCAAAATCGGTGCTGATGTCAGACGCTTCTTCAGCTCATCAAAAGCCGTCTGACACTCTTTGGTCCAGATAAACTCCTCGCCTTTATACGTCAGTCGCATCATAGGCGTAGCAATCCTCGAGAAATTTTCCACGAACCTCCGATAATATCCGACAAGTCCGAGGAAACTCCTATCCTCTGTAACTGATGTAGGGGTAGGCCACGTCTCTACTGCAGCTAACTTCTCCGGGTCAACTGATAGTCTATCTCCGTTGATTATGTGTCCCAGGAATGGTACTCTATCCAAGCAGTACTCACATTTGCTGAGCTTGGCGTATAGCCTCTCCTGTCTCAGCGTCTCTAACACAATCCTGAGATGTCTCTCGTGCTCCTCCTGGCTCTTGAAATATACCAAGATATCGTTGATGAACATCACCATGAACTTATCTAAGTACTGGTGGACAACATTGTTCATCAGGCTCATAAATATTGCTGGCGCATTGGTTAAACCAATCGGCATGGCTAGAAACTCAGATAAGTTCATGGTGATATTTGAGAATACATAGTGTCCATACTTCGTCCGAAAAGCCATCTTCGGAATGTCCTCTCTTCGTACTTTGATCTGATGATAGCTTGATCTAAGGTCGATCTTTGAGAATACATATGCGCCACTTAGCTGATTTAAATAAATCATCGATGCGTGGCAATGGGTACTTATTCTTTATCGTTACAGCATTAAACACCCTCTAATCGATACACAAACATACCGTCCCTGTAATCAATACGCAAACGTACCATCCCGTCCTTCTTCGTCACAATAAGATGGGTACTCCCTATGGAGAAACACTAGCCCGACTGAAACCCTTGTCTAAGAGATCCTCTACTATGGACCTTCAACTCAACCAACTCTATCGGTGCTAGTCTGAAGACGAGAAAATAACTGGCTCGGCTCTTGGAGTCAACTCTATAACAAACTCTATCTCTCTGTCAGGTGGCAGGCCTGGAAGATTCTCTAGAAATACATCCTCAAACTCTGATATAATACGGGGGTACACTGGTTCACCTTCTGCATTGTGTGCCCCTAAGGTAGATGGGCCCCATGCTCCTGGGCTCCCTGAAGAAACTTAAACTCAGGGTAATCTGGTGGTCATAAATAATGTAACTACGTCGACAATCTAGTGTCGCGTGGTATTGGCTCATTCAACTCATGCTAGGACGATGTCATCGTCAAGACTTAACCTAGAAATAAATTATCCTGTTCTGTTTACCACACTAATCCTCCAAAAGAAAAAATTTCCCTTGCCTAAATTATAATTTCTTTCCTCCTCAAAATTTCCCCAAAAAATTGTATTCCTCAAATTTCTTCTTCCCGTTATTTATTGCTCCGGGTCACATAGTACAATTATAATAATGACGTCACCCAAGCACATACTAAAATTTCTGGTATCAGATCATCATCTTCCAAGTAAGAGCCTAAAATTTTATCTCCTCTAGTCCATAATATCATTCCTGGTATTGCTATCATATACAACCACTAGTTCTAGCATCGGGCTATGCATTTCCATAAATTATTCTAGAGGGTTATGATCATCAATCTTTCTAGTTCCCAGTACTTCCAAGATCACTGCTATCTCAAGCACGGGTAGGGTACTACTGGGTCCAATTCTCTTGCTAGCCTTCTATACTACTTCTAGCATCTAAAGAACCTATTAGCCTACCCTACTGAGGGTAAAACTCTTCTCAGAGATTAGTACACGAATTTTGTCTTCTGTCGTCGGACTACGATCTTCTTCTGGAGAAAACCATCAGGTGCAAGCGTTCATCTTCCCGAATAATAGGAGATGAGAAACAATGATAACGATATTGACAAAAATTGAACGAATACAAATTGGGAGTCCAAGGGAGATAATCACATACAACAAAGGAGTTTTAAAAATTGATTATGGATTGAGATCCTATCCAACAATAAATCATAATATCTATTCCTAATTTGTAAGCTCGCTTGGCACAGTCAGGTGACCAAGACGATTTAAAATGGACATGCATGGGCCACCACAAAAATATGTCACGCCCCAGTCCCAAAATATGTAGGACCAGGAAAATACGACACGCCAGCTGCGCATTCGACCAGACTCTGGTCCGACCCGAATACGTATAAGCTGTATAATAAAGGCACTATCTAAATATCCCATAAATGTAAATAACTATATCTCAATCCACAATAAACAGAAATATACAAGAAATAGCTCTATGTGCTAAAGGCGACCGCCCAATAACACACAAACTCGAATAAACTCGAGAAGAGATGAGTCTACAAAAACTAGGCTACATCAGCAGATGAAAAATTAATAAGAACAAAGAAACCATAATTCCGATAGAAATGATATGAGTACCTGGTATAGTTCCTGCAAGACATGCCACTCCATCAGCAACTCCAAATGCTCTATAATTGTCTATGCTGCAAAATTGGAAGGGAACCAGGTCCTCAGAGGGACGTAACAAGGTACAAAAATATAGCATGCCAAGTATAACAGAAAGTACAAGTGCAACGATGGGGTGATCTATTATAACCAAACAAGTGAGATATAATTTAAAGACAATGTTCGACGCGTGGGCTGTCTAAAATACAAACCGTAGCTCCGGACACAAAAATACACGGGACGTACCGCAGCTCCGGGAAAGGAGTCACACGGGTGATACAACTACACTAGATATAGGATTACTATAGATACAATACATATACATATATAAGCGCGTGCAGAGGAGCCCAAACGTCTAGTAACTGTCTTCTCCTTCCCAAGCGATCATCGATGGTGCGCTGAACCTGAACCTCTATCTAGCAGTCTCTTCGCACAGAAATATTATCAACAAACGCGACCCTAAGGTCGTCCCAGTCTCTAGTCATGATGTCAGTATCAGGATACAGGAAATCTGGCATGCTATCAGTGTATAAATGTGTCCTAGGGTGACGATATACTCAGGTACGTACATCGAGGTATTACGAACATCTAATATTCGTTACAAGGCGTTACGACGAACGTCTGCACCCGGTTGTTATTCGGATGTGAAGTATCGATCATAAACAAATACGCGCACAATGTACAAAATAAAACAATAAAATATCTGTAACTGAAATACAGGATGGCAAGGTACACTTGTCTGCGTCCGGCTGTTGATGACGGAGATCCGGTACCAGTCCAATTCCTCAGGTCCCGTAGTACCTAGAGATGAGATACAAACTCAATCAATAAACTATCATATGGCAAACAGGGATGTGACACACGTCTATACATATGCTCAGACTTAGCTACAACTCACAGAGAAAAGACGCTAGAGGGTTGACCACGGTTGACTATTGGTACGTTACATTAAATCAAACTAATCATCTGTATAATATCATCAAACCATCCTCAATCCTTCTATATTCGACACAGTGTTCATTGGAATATCATGCATATTTATTCCTCATATTTTACCTCGTTGTGCACCGACGTTATCCTGTACATTTACTGGAAGCTACCGGCCGGAGAACCGAACTGTTGTCTGTGGTGGGGATGGCAGCACAGAGGAGGTTGGTTGGCTGGCCTCACCAGAGTGAAGGGTGGTGACAGTCGAGATGGTGGCGTAGTGGTTGCCGGGGTGGTGAAGGCAACGGCTCACGGGGTGCAGGAATTATGAACGCCGGTCGGAGCAGTGTGGTAGTGATGAAAGGTGGTCGTGGTGGTGGGTAAAAGCAGGCCGCCGAAGGGAGCTACTGGCCGGAGGTGGAGGGCGGTGCGGGCACGTGGTTGTAAGAGTCGGGGATGGGGATTCTCGGCCGCCGGAGCTTGTGGAAGCAGTGGAAACCAAACGGCAGTGCGGGGGTTCTCGTCGGGGAAGATGAAGATGAGGGTGGTGGTGGAGTGGTCGAGAGGAGGGAGGATGCACAGCGGATGGAGAGGCTGGAGAATAGTCAGTTGGCTGGAGCGGGATCTCACCGGAGAAGTCGGTTCTCCAAGGAAGGAGAAAAAGAAAGGATGTAGAAGAAGAAGAAGAAGAAGAAGAAGAAGAAGAGAATCTCAGTTTTTAATGTAGGAAGAGGGAGGAGAGAGAGAGGGGGTGAGGTTTTCAAGGCTCCCTTGGGATTAGGGCCGACATGGGGAAGAGGGGTATGATGGAGACATTTTATAGGATGGTGTGTGTGGGTTGGATTGTGAGGATTGACCCGATTCAAATGGGTGGTTGAGATTTCACATGAATGAACTTATTTCTTCATGCAAATGAGAGGGAGAGAGTGCTTGACCGGTCAAGGAAGAGGGGTAGCCTCTTCATTTGGCCTTGACCAATGAGGGTATGCCATATGTCACAATATTTTGTAATTTAGCCCGTTAAATTTAGGTATTTGCACAAATACATGAAATAATAGGAAAAGTTTGGGATAATTGGTGTTTGGTGTTTTGTAGAGTGAGAGGGTGTTGTGTATTTTGCATGGGCTTAATTAAATGGGCATTGGGATTAATTAGGGATTAAAATGGATTAGTCAAAGTTGGTATCCCCAATTTAATTAGAATAAATTTTCATGTGCTCTTAAATTAAATGGGGGCACATGGGACCTCAATTGGGAGTGACACAAAGGTCATAAATGGTGTAGGCTTTGTGTCAGTCTTGGACCCTTTAATTGGTTAGGCTCAACGGGTTGAGTTGGTGTCTAAAAACAGATGGTAATGACACAGGTGCGCGACACGAAATTAAACAAGGATTTTGGTTACGAAAAATTGTGCAATTAATTTAGAGCATAAGGAAATATAATTTTGAGAGACGAAAAAGTCCAGTGCCTAAATTGGCGTGTCAAGTCAAGAGTGGAATAATCTGTTAGAATTTGTGGGCTGATATTGGGCTCCGAATATTTCGACAACGGTAGTGTGCGCCGAGGGTTTAATTTAAAATTAGACATCTGCAAACTTACTCTAAACCTCAATCAACTGCTACTATACCAAAATTTTCTAATCCATACCAGACTATCTATAGAAAATAAATGAGGGGGGTTTACATAGTGTTTCTATATCAAGGATTTGTTAAGAATTATGCTAGTAACAGTAAGTACCTTGTGTGATAATATTAGATTAGTGTATCAGTTAATATGGATAGAAAATTATTGGAAGTAATAGTGCAAGTAATCTAGGCAGTGCAATATTTAGTATACAGTTGAGGTTGTAGACAATTAGTGTATCTATGTGTATCTTGTGTGTTAGAGACTGTGAGTATATATATACTTAGATAGATGTGGATTTAAATTTATAATTTGAAGATTGGAAATAAATTTAAATTTTAAGAATTTTTGAGGAGTTGAGATTTTATGTTATTAAAATTTTTGAGGATTCAAATTCAATTCAATAAATATAGTCAAAGCTATAAAGATTTTTGGAAGTGAGTAAAGTTTTATTTCAATATTTGAATATTTGACTTTTGCGGAAAGTATATACATTTTATTTTAAATTGTTCGAGAAGTTAAATTTTGAGAATTTTATTTTGAGGATAAAATTTTATGGTGGATAAGAAATGTATAACAGTATATGAGTGGATGAAGTACATGTGTAAGGATCTGTTGGCTTGAGCATGCTTGAGATGGCACTACAAACTGACTTGGGTGTTCATCTAGAGTTGTATTAGAGGGAGCAGTACTTAGTGTGGTGTATTATACTTGGTGTGCACTTGAGTGATAAGAACAACTAGTATAAACAATTGTAGTAGGTAAGAGCGGTAGCAGTGGGTGTGCTAGTATTAGAAACAGTGGTACCAAAGGATAGGGGTATCAAACTTTGGATGCATCAGTAGACCATGTTTGTGTTAGCGGATTCTGTTCTGTTCTTTCCTTCTATTCTTTTTTCGTCTATTTTATTGATTGATTGATTTTTTAGTACCGTAGTTTGTATCAATGATTCTCTTGCTAGAATGTAGTTAACAGTACACCCCGACAGAGACTGTAATACCATGACAAAAGTGACCATAACCATGTATGTTTTCTCTACATTGCATGTTGTGTGACTGTAGGTAAGATTTTCTTAGACCTTGATTGTTGGATGATTGACCGTAGTGAAGATTAATAAAGAGGTTAAGACTGGACAGAGAGAGAGACAAGGTGCCTTAAATTTTGAGGATAAATATTAATTTAAATAAAGAGTTAAGAACTTAATATGGCAGAATTGACGATTTTGTTAAATCATTAATTTTTATGAAGATTACGATATGATTGAATTTGTCATTAAATTTTGAGGAATTTAAGAAGATTATCATTATATTTATTTGACTGCAAGATATAGATTTTTTTTGAATGTTTTATTTGAAGATTTCATAAGTATTATATTGTTTGAGTATTGTGTGGAAGAAAAAATTGAGGAATAAGATCACTAATGGATTAGAGTTTGAATTCAAATTTTGGGATGAGATTTCAAAAAAAATTAAAACATGCGTTGATTGGATTTAAAATTTGAGGATTGGATATTAAATTTTGTATTTAGTTATTAACTTAAAATTTTTGAGGAGATTGTGATAAGAATAGAATTTGATTTTAAATTTAAAGATTTTTAGGAATATGATATTTATAAAATTTTAAAATTTTTGTGTAATAACAATATGGATTTACTTCATGATTATATGGTTTGATAAATTTAAATTTTGATGGTAAAATAAAAATAAATAAATAAATAAATAAATAGATAACTACGACTATTGAGGATCTTAAATTTCGAGGACAAATTTTTTCTAAGGAGGGTAGACTTGTCACAACCACATCCTAAAACAGGGGTAATTATGTCATTTTATATATTATAAGTATTGTGTGTATTTATTTTAAATAATTTCATGATATGTGTATATATCTATATTATATATAGTGTTCTTTAACGCATGAGTTAGTAGACTAGACCTAGAAGCCCACTAAATAAACCCCTGGCCGAAATATAGGATTATGGATTTTAATTATTATTATTCCGAATTAATTAGTGAGGTTGTAATTTATTATTGTGATTTTATTTAATTATTGTACCTTATCGTTGCTTCGATAATTGGAGTGCTACACTAGCTTTTGCCTTCCAACAAATTTCACACCCTTGTCCTAGATGTGTCCGTCTTCCATTCTGACCTTTGTGTAACTCATAAATATGCCCTTTTGTGCTTCATTTTAGTCGCACAATATTCGTCGCGGACGTTTATTTTTAATTCCAAATAATTCCAACTTTGTATCTTTGTGCGTTCCAATCAAAATTAGAGACACAAACTTGACCCGTTTTGTGCAACCCAAATTATGATAATATTCTATTCAGAGTTTTTTACGTCCATGACACTTGTGTCCCACCTAATTTTAACCCCATGTACTTCCAATAAATTTTAGAACACCATTTACATTAATCTTAATTAAATTAATGTAAGGACCCAACTTAACCCATAACTACACCCAACACCAAACCAAACCAAACCAAACCCTCATTTACACCCTCAAGACTCATACTAAATACCACACATCCTATCTAGCTACTACATCACACCAAATATGGTGTTTTCCCTCATTGAATCCAAAAAACCCACTTTTTGTGCAATTTTCTAATTGTTGAGGACTTAATGCAAAAAATGCAATGAGGTGTCACCATCCTATTGTTCAAGGCACATGAAGAACCAACCCCCTCCATCATTAACCGGTCAACTCTCTCTCCCCTTTGCGTTTGTGCACTTCCCTTCATGAGTAATCATGGACCTCCATTTTAAATATATATATATATATATATATATATATATATATATATATATATATATATATATATATATATATATATATATATATATAATCTACCATCCTAACCCTTTTCCAATGCCAACCCCATCCCAAGGCACAACCGGCCCTAATCCCTAGGATGTCACCATTAACCTCTTCTCCTACATGCATACACCCGTCCATTAATTATCATCACCTCCACCTACATCAAAACCCCACACCCGAACCCTAGACTCCATCCCCTCCGGCCACCAACGTCTTCCCGCCGGGCCTGTCGACCCCGCCTGAGCCTGCCACGACCGCCTGACTCATAATCCCTCACCGCCGGGATATTCCCATTACCACCCCGCTCGTCCCTGACCCCGACTGCACAGCAACACCAACACCACCAACATTAACTCCACCACAGTCCGTCGAAGCCCCGGCCATCCCCATATCCCTCAACCCCGTTAACCCGCCTGTCATCACCGTCGGCCCGACTTCCTGCGTCATCCTCGCCTGGACTCACCACCACCACCGTCCTCTCCTCGACTGAGCACGCCAGACCCCGGAACACCTAACTGCACTGGGCAGTCCTCCGTCGAGCCTCAACTTCATGACTGAACCACCAGTCCGCCTTTATCTCCTTCGGTCATCTTCCCCGCAGCCAAGCCCCGCCTCGCCAGACCACAGCTGCGGCTAACACCACCGTCATTAATGCCACCAACACCACCATTATCACTATCGTCTTCTCTACGATTCTCCTTTGCTGGAGACACGACCACCCTGCTGCTACCACCTGCCTAAATTCTTTTTGTTGACCTCCTCCTATTCATCATCACCATCATCATCACCTTCATCATCATCATCATCATCATCACCATCATCAACATAGTCGTCATCGTCGTCCCCGTGTGCACACGCCAAGGTTCAGACTTGTCCTCTTCATAATTTTATGTGCAAGTGTGAATAGTGTAGAGTTTTAGCATATCGTGTCATGACAGGTTTAGTTGGCTGATTTCAGACCCGTATCGGTGAACCCAATGACTAGTGTGCTCGTACGTATGTGTGCGTATGCATATAATAGTAGTCGATATATATATAAAGATATGGATATATATTTATGTAATTAAATGCTAATACTAATTATGACTGTATTATGTATGGTGTATGACCTAGGTATTAACTGTGGATTTCCTGTATAATTGCATTGACCATGTGACCCTGAATATTGTGAGTTGACTGCCTTGTGTATACTAACGTACTGGCGAGACATATGTTAGTATTTGACTGTCTGATTGCACAATATTTGAAGACATGACACACGTGCAGTTAGACGCACACTTGGCCCTGTTAGTTGACCAGTGTCATACCTAGCGTAGCCCCTGAGTTCAGTATATTTATGATTGTGTGTTAGTGTTACGACTGATGCTATGATATTGTATTATATGATGTCTATAGGACTGTTGGATTATTCAGACAAGACCTCAGAAACAGGACATTGTTATTGCCAGCAGAGGACCATAGGCGAGTACATTCTCTGACAGTTTTTATTATGTTTATTATCTCTATGATTCTAGTTGTATAGCGTACATGATTCCGATACTATGTATACACGAGTGGGCATCATCGAGACCGATCACGAGGAGTTATGATTTGGAATCCATCGTGCTAGCTGGGGATGGGGAGATATTAGTAGCTTATGTGATCATACCCAACTCTACATGCATCATAGCTCACCCATACCTCACGTCGGTGAAGCCTGACCATTACATGCCTCATAGCCTGTTATGTAGGATTAGCCTGACTATTGCTTGTGTAGCACCCCGTTCCCCCGGTGCGGAGAGCGCGGCTAAGAAACACAAGATGGTATCGTTCGATCCGGATAGATTAAAACAAGAACTCGTCCTCGTTATGGATTTGTTTTTTCGGAATCGATTCCCATATTCAGTGGACCATGCCCCCGGGATCGACGTAGCGGCAGAGTCAGGAGGGACCTCTCCGCTGCCATCTTTTATTGCCTCGGATTTTGAGGTTGCTTGTTGCTTTCGTGCTTTGAGTTGGTTTTGGATTTGCTTGGGTTTTCTTGAACGGTTTCGATGGATTTCATTATTTTTGTTCATTGAATTGTACTTCAATTCCGAGATTGGAAAGAGAGGAAGAAGTATTGATTGAGCTATTCGTGCAATGCAGGTGAACGAGCAGTAGGCGGCTTGCGAGCGGAGTCGTGAAGCGCCCCTTTCCTTCTCCCTTCTAACTACTAAAGTGAGTGGCTACCATCCCGATTAGCTAGCCCTACTACCAAGTCTTCACACCTAAAACTCTTGCATTCTTGTTGCCCCGATCAGACGATAACAAGTAATAATAAAATATACCAATATAAAAAGAGAATAGACTTGGATTGTATTGCTTGTCATTCAACTTGGGAACAGTTACTCATATGCTTGCTTGTTCGTTTGGGAATGTTCTATACATGCTTCAATTCTACTAGAATGTATCTTCTTCCATAAATTGTGCTAAGTATGGAATACACTTGTTATGAAATAAACTGTCAGGAAGACTATGCAAAACGAATCATGTAATGTTGCTCGTCTCATGTTCATATTGCCTCAGCGGCATCAACATTAATGTATCATGAACGATTGATCACGGACAACTTGTGACAAGGTCAACGGTTCCTGCGGATGGTTGTTGGGGCACTGGCACCGATCCGATCCGGACGAAAGATCACGATAGTCTCACACATCTGGACAGGGTGGACTGTAGCACTCACGAATCTTAGCTACATGCCATCCTCGTTCAAGACTAAATCGTCCATAATGGCTTCTAGCTAGTGATCCCAACATGTATATTTAAACCTGTTGCAAACTAACTTGTGTCTTCGTGGCAGGGAAGGCATGGTAAGTATTGTGCAGGTAGTTCAGATGGGCAGGTAAAATCCACCGAACGGTGGCAAGTTTATTTCAGTAGATTCTATATGCTGCTTACTTGTAAATAAACTAAGGCAAGATAGAAACCCACAAAAATATACATGCTTCAATAAAACAACGTGTTGATTGGTATAGTTCGGTTAGCTCGCCTTCACCAGTATGTTTCGACATGCTGACCCTCGTTGAAACAGGTTCTCCGCACCAAGGCAAACCGAGCGAGGAGCCGAAGTCGTCTTCCTGATCCAGTCCAGCTGTTGGCGCATCTTCATCGCGCCCTTTTGAAGCATTTTGAAGATAGGAGCTTGCAACTCTTCATACACAAATACAGCTCTGTGGCAAAGCTGTCCTCCAGGCCAGAGGTCTATATATTTTGAATTTTAGTAAAGGGATGTGATGTACAGGACTGCTATCTCATTTTGAGTCAACTCTTTTGTAAGCCCGTGCGACATATTAGCTGACTCATTCAAGAGTTTGTAATAGATATTCATTATCAATAAAAAGAACTTTTCTATATTTCAAAACTGTGTTTCAATTTATCTGCGTACTCTGAATATGTGCTTGTTATGCAAAATACTTTAGCCTTGTGCGGGCGCAACCCCAGGCCCGCACGGCATCACGATTTGGGGGACGCCCCAACGATTCTACGAAATTGGGTCGTGACAGCTTGCATCAGAGATATCCGGATGGTTAGCCTGACCTTATATGAATCATAGCTAGTCATACATAGCAAGCCTGATCAGTCCCAAGTCGATCACATGATATGCTGATGTTTCACACACTTAGCTAGATAGTCTATACATGTATCTCTAGTTTATTGATCTAGAATTTTCCTATATTCTAGTTATTATTCTAGCATTCACTTATATTCTAGTTCATTGTTCTAACATGCACTTGTATTCCTGTTCATTACTAGTATACCATTGATGACATATGCTCCAGTATTTCTATTTATAGTATTTCTTATTGCTAGTGTTTACATCCATCTTGTATTTCTTTGCACTATATTATAGTTTTTGTCAATATACATGGAACTGCTGTTAGTGCTTGTACTTTGCTCCATCCTGACTGGAAATATTTTTCCAGACTGCGACATAGAGGACTTGTTTCCGGCATACTTGGAGATTTGGATGTTATTGTTTGCAGGTTAGACTATTTTGTTGTTTAGACTTGTCTTGTATTTTGTTTATTTTTCTCCGATTTCTTATCGTTCTTTAGTTATGTGATTGAGTATTCCATATTATATTGTGATATCTGTGTCTCCTTATGGAGTTGGATATTCGTGTGAGATTGATTAGATAGTGTATTGACCTAGACAGTTTTCTACCGCCAATGCTGCGGCGTAGGCTGGACGTATTCACGCACTCGTGTCCCTATATAGGGTGCGGGTCGTGACACGCACTACTATCGAATCTAACTCAAGTATATTTCTTCATATCCTTAGACCCATTTGAACACAACTTCCTATTTATTTTTCCTCATTTTGTGTCACACTCGTGCTTTGCCAGTTTCATTGAATGACTCTATCACTCAATTCAAGCTGACTATATCCACTCGATCATCACGTTCTCTGACTCACTCTATTACGTCTTAGTGCAGAACTATATCGCTCAATATGGTATATGTTATAATATGATGTTACAAAGATCTTAGGCTGAGACTATCTTAACCAAATCTCTATACTCATCCATGTAAATCTAAGCATGTTCACTTGCAGCTGCATTTGAGTTCAGCATATCGTAGAGTATGGATCTTACACATATTTAAGGCATCCCAGAAATATATGCATTTTAATCAAGCTTAGCGATAGCGAAGTCAGACAAGCTACCGGTGAATGCGTCGCATATTTCTCAAAAAATTTCAAGTTTGAATCTCAACTAGTCTTTTTATTTCGTTAAACTCCAAGTCTGATTTGCCTACGTTCTATCTCCCAAAAATATTATGATACTATGGAACCATCAACCAACCAAACTCTAGATCATTTCATTATCGTCTATCACAATCCTCGAGTAACATGATTTCGTTGAGTCATTCACATACATTCATATCATACTCTCAATCGCAATCTCCTAAACATCGATTTTTGTTCCAACGAATTCTCTGATTTATTATTGCGTCTTCCAAGAAATGATTTAATTCATTCTTCCAACTTTACTTGAGAATCACCAATTCTGATTCATAAGTATTATATTCGACGAATCCTCGATATCGTCTCATTGCTCTTCATCACATGTCCTATCCAATCTAACAACTAACATCCAAGCCCCCTTGTGCGGCGTAGTTGACCCCGAAGCACTTGACACTCTGCTCCTGTACGGAATCCCCCACTGAGCTAACCAATCTCCCGTACTGATACACCCCCTATGTGCAGCCGATAAACGATAACAAATATCCAACTCCGATGAGGAAGATCCTCTGTAGCCGAAGTTTGGTTTTTAATTTTTGATATAATTTAGATTTGTTATAATATTGGGCCAACTTTCTTTTTTTGGTGGGCTGCATCATTTGACTATAAATTTTTCTTTCGCTTATAAATTATTCATTAATTAAATTTGGGGGACTTTCTTTTATCCGCCAGTTCTTTAGAATAAGTTTTAGTCTAAAATTTTAAAAAATAAGTATTCTTTTTCTTCAATTATGGAAATTTTGGCAAACTTGTTATCTATGTAATTGTAATTCATATTGTATCTATAAGGATTCTACAGCGGGTTGAACCATATGTATAATTAAAATTTATTTCTTCTATTTTTTATGTTTTCACCTAGAGTTTTGTATCGCTGAAGGTCCGATTGGATGAATATTCTACGGTGAGTTGCGTCGGGTCTGAAATATTATATTATGATTGTATTTCTTGGTTTCCAACGAGTGTTTTGCGACATTGAATTAGGTCTAATTGGACATGAATTCTACAATAATTTGTATTGGGTCTTATATATATATATATATATATATATATATATATATATATATATATATATATATATATATGGATTAGGTTACACATATAATTTAACATATGAAAAAATATGCAATTTTAGTAGCACGTCATTTGAAATGAATGATTCAGATTTAAATGTATACCAAATTTACATGCAAGAATGTCAAATTTAACATGCATGCTAATTAACAGTAGGTTGTATTAATTAGTGGGATATTTAATTTGATATGCATACAAATTAATACAGATTACTATATCAAATCTGAACCAACATTTTAAGGAAAGGTTGGTAAACACAATCGAATATTTTGAGAGAATGTTGGAAACAAAAACCCAACTATTGTGGACAAGGTAGGAAAAATATATACCGACATGTTACAAAGGTCAGCAAATCAGCTATATTTTTCGATGTTTGTTTAAAAGATATTGGACATTTTTTACCATTACTAATCAATTATGGAAAATTATTATACGTTTAACAAATGTTGGCTAAACCCTATACCAATGTTCAAGCGTCGGAAATTTTTGACTACGGCAACGAAGATATTTGGAAAAAATGGTCGGCATCACCCATGTCAACAGTTTTTCTAGTTTTTTCGATAGTTATAAAATGTGGAAAAAAATCAACTTTCTTGTAGTATTGTGTCATGCCCCAGAACCAGAATAGTGGAGATCGGGGGCGGACAAAGTCAGCTACGTACACCAGAGTACTCAATACTCCAAGATACGCTCACGTCTGTCTAGACATTTGAGGGTTTACTCTATAATCCAATAGTCATTCCTGGGCCAAAAATCCTAGGTGTCTTAATCTCAAGCAAGCAACAAGTTACAAAATGTATGATCACCAAACATATAATAGTAAGGAGTCACAAACTATACATACACAGATGATTATGAAGCTAGTTACAAAATAAAGAACTTGAAAGAGTATAATATTACATGATCAGCTCTAGCTATAGTCTAGAGTATGCTTTACATGTTGATGCGCAGGCTAGAATTTCAAGTTCCAAAATATGTGCTAAACACGTGTTCGGATGCTAAACGTCTCAAAAGTATAAGTACTAGATCAAGTTGGTACTAAAGAAGAAACCCACTCATGTCCTCGAGTGCACTTGGTGTTCACCATCTTGAGGCAGAAAGTACGGAAGATCCTGTGGTCCTGCTCCAAAATTTGGCCAGACAAAACTAGTGGGATCAGATCCCAAAATAACAAGTACCACAAGAGAGCCAACTTAGGAACTAAAACCATCATGCAAACAAATCAGTAAGAAATAGCACAAGAAACAGTTAAATAAGTACAATAGGTCGAATAACAGTGAAACAGTTCTGGAGTATTTAAACAAGGATATCTAAAATTAGTACTCAGGTTACAGTTTTTGGATCAGTTGTTAAATAAATCAGGACTAGAGTAGACTGAAAATTAAGTAATCATGGCCAATCATGCCCTACGACTTCCTATTATTAGCTAACTAAGGTTATCACAGTCCTAGTTACTAACATATACAGTTTGAGATACATAGAATAGATTTTATCAGGTATAGTAATTTATAGGTAAATGCAACACTCGATGGCATGCAGGAAGTGTGCCCTCACGACGGAGAGCCCCTAATATATTAGGTGTCATTGGGATACCAGGATTGCATGTAGTCAGGATATTTATCTAGATGCTTCTAATTCATTATTCTAGTTGTTATCCTGGGCAATTTATTAAGAATTCCTGACCGTGGTGCTCAAAAATTTGCCTTAGACAAGATGTAGGACAATATGGCAGTAGCTTGACAAGTACATTCAGGACATGATCAAGCAAATTATCTATGGAAATTTATCTTATCAGTTCAAGCATTTCAGTTCAAAAAATTCTAGCATGTCAGGAGTGCACTTCATCGAGCCTATATCTGGAATATCGGTACATATCAGGTTAACTCGATGCGACGATCTATTATCAGGAATATCAGTGCAAGTTTGGTGTCGGAAGTTCAAGATTAATAGTGTCAATACAATCCATGTTCAGGAAATTCAAGGTTCTGGCAGGTTGTCACCAATCGGGTTATAAGAAATTTGGAGAAAGCTTGCAATCATAACAATAAAAGAGCATAGACTAAATAATGAAAATAGATAAACCATAAGAGAATAAATCATAAGAAGTTAAGCTACTACAAGTATCATAGGCGCATAGCCTGGCCGCATCCAACAAGTTGGTCGCATGCAAGAGCTGGTCTCATGCAGTATACTGGCCGCATGGAAGATGTAAAGTCCACTCCTCGGGATAAGGTGAGTAACAAGAAATAAAAATAAAGTCAGGGAAGTGACTGGCTGTGTCAGAGAAGTGAATGATGTAACTGGACAAGAAACAGAGTCAGAAGGAAAAGACAAAATTATGGAAATTTGTGCCAAGGCGGTACTGAGTTATACGTTCGAAGTAAAGAGGAACGCATAGCTTCGGGCCACATGGATGACTTGTCACGCCCCGATTTCGTGGAATCGATAGTCATCCCCTGGACGTTATGCCGTGCGTGCCTAGGTTGTGCATCGCACAAGGCTAAGGTATTTTTGCATAATGAGCACATATTCAGAGTACGCAGATAAATTAAAACACAAAGTTAAAACCTGGAAAAGTTCTCTTTATTGATAATGAACATCTATTTACAAACTCTTGAACGAGTCAGAAGGTTGTCGCACGGGCTTACGAAAGTTGACAAAAAATGAGATAGATGTCCTGTACATTACATCCTTTATTAGAACTTCAAAATAAGGGACCTCTAGGCGGGATAATGGCTTTTCCTCGGAGCTGCATGAGTTAAATTTGCTTGCTCCTTGGTCTACAAAATGCTTTAAAATAGGGCACGATCAAGATGCGTCGACAGCTGGACTGGATTGGGCAGTGACTTCAGCTCCTCGCAGGATCTTCTTGGTGCGGGAAACATGTTTCAACGAGGGTCAGTACATCAAAATGTACTGGTGAAGGCGAGCTAGCCCAACTATACCAATCAACACGTTGTTTATATAAAGCATGCATGTTGTTTGTAGTCTTTCTATCTTGCCTTAGTTTATTTTAAAAGCAAGCAGTATATATAGAATTTCTGAAATTAACTTGCCACCGTTCGGTGACTTTTACCTGCCTATCGGAACCACCTGCACAATATTTACCATGTCCTTCCCTATAACGAAGACACAAGTTAGGTTGCACAGGTTTAAATATACGAAGAGATCACTGGCATAATGCCATAAAGGATGGGTTATAGTCTCGAGACAAGAATGATATGCAACGCAGGTGGCAAGCCCCGCTGTATAACGTTCCGTCCATAACAGACGACTATACAAATCGTTCTGTCCGGATCGGATCGGTCCCAGTGCCCCGACACCGTCCACAGAAACCAGAAACCTTGTGCACAAGTTGTCCGTGATCAAACGGTGTCCATACTAAGCTATCATTCAGTACAATTTAAGGCAACATGAGCATAAGACAAGTAGCAAGACAGGATTCATCTTGCATAGTCTCCCTGATCTGTTTATTGCATAGCAAGGTGTGTTCTATAGATAGAACAATTTATAGAAGAAGTATAATTTCTAACTAAAATTGATGCATAGGCAGAATATTCCAAACAAACTAGTATGCAATAAGGTAACCGTTCATAAGTAAAATTAACAAGCATAAAGCAATCCAAGTCTATTCCTTTTTATCTTGACATCTTTTAGTTATTATTTTGGTATCGTTTGATCAGGGAAAGCAAGAGTACAAGATTTTAGATATGAATACTTGGAAGAAGGGTCAACTAAATCAAATATAAGCCACTCACAAGTTGGTTGGAAGGAGGAAAGGAAAGAGGTGCTTTAAGACTCCGCTCGTACGTCGCCCACTGCTCGTTCACCTGTATTACCATGAATAGCTGATCAATACCTCTTCCACTCTTTCCAATCTCAGAATTGAAGTACAGTTTAATGAACAAAAATAATGAAATCCATCAAAACCGTTCAAGAAAATGCAATAAATCCAAAAACCAACTCAAAGCACTAAAGCAACAAAACGATAGCGAAAACTAGGCAAGAAAACTTCAGCGGAGTGGTCCCTCTTGACTCTACCGCTAAGTCCATCCTAAGGGCACAGTCCACTGAATATGGGAATCGATTCCGAAGAAGCAAATACATAACGAGGATGATTTCTTGATTCAATCTATCCTGATCGAACGATACCGACTTGTATTTCTTAGCCGTGCTCCCCGAATAGGGGGAACGGGGCACCACATCCTAACCAACTAATTAGAAGTTTCGTCCATGAAAGTTAGGAACAGAACCTACCACTAGGAAAAAATAAAGGAAACCTTTCCCTCATCTAAGATTCAAGCTCCCAAGTGGATTCTTTGATCGAATGATTTTGTCAAAGCACGCACACAAGAGAAATCGAACAACTTTGAAGCAGCTTGTCCTTACAATCCAAGATTTACACAGGTTGTTCAACATAAGTCAAGTCTGCCGTTAAAACTAGTTGATCAAAATCTACCACATGACTCGGGTCGTACACGTACTTTCTAAGCTGTGAAACATGGAAGATATCGTGCACTTCAGATAGTGACGGTGGTAGGGCAATCTGAAATGCAACTGAGACGACTCGCTTTAATATCTCGAACGGACCGACGAATCTTGGACTTAGCTTTCCCTTTGCTCCGAATCTGGTAACTTCTCGCATGAGCAAGACTTTGAGAAATACCCGATCGCCTTCAAGGAACTCAAGTGGACGTTGATGCGTATCTGAGTAGCTCTTCTGATGACTCTGAGCTACCTTTAGCCGTTCCCGGATCAAACAAATCTTTTGGACAATTTTCTCCACGAGCTCTGGGCTAATATTTATCGTTCACCAACTTTATCCCAAAAGATCGGGGACCTGCACTTCCGCCCATACAATGCCTTATACAGCGTCATCTGAATGCTGGATTGAAAGCTAGTATTGAATGCAAATTCGGCTAACGGTAGATGCATGTCCCAACTTATCTTCAAGTCCAACGCGCTGAGTCGTAGCATGTCTTCAAGGATTTGGTTGACATGTTCTGTTTGACCGTCTGTCTGTGGATGGTAGGCGGAGCTGAACTTCAATTTCGTCCCCATTCCTGACTGCAGGCTTTCCCAAAAATACGATATAAATCGACCATCTCTATCGGAGACAATGGATACGGGCAAGCCGTAGAGCCGAATAATTTTATTAAGGTAGATCTGAGCCAGGCGGTCAGCACTCTAAGTACTTTTGATAGGCAAAAAGTATGCTGACTTGGTGAGTCGATCGACGATGACCTAGACGGCATCATTCCCCTTTGCGTCTTATTCAAACCAACAATGAAATCCATTGTTATATGTTCCTATTTCTACTCCGGTATAGCGAGGTTCTGTATCTCCCCGCCTGGCTTCTGGTGCTCGGCCTTTACCCTCTAACAAGCCATGCATTGCGACACGAACAGTACCACATCTCGTTTTATGCTATGCCACCAAAACATCGTACGGAGATCTTGATACATCTTTGTGCTACCCGGATGTGAAGTATAACTAGATAATGGGCTTTCATGAGTATCCCTTTTCTGAGGGCTGCATCATTTGGAATGCACAATCTTCCCTTCACTCAAATCATCCCATCCGTGCCAACCGCAAAGTTAGTTGCCTTTTCTGCTGAGATAAGACATTGCATCTTTTGCAGGAACTGGTCATCCTTCTGAGCGGATTTGACTTTTTCTAACAAGTCGGGTTCGAGACGCAGCTGAGACACCTGCGCCCCCTTTTTGTATCTGATTATAAGTGTAATGTCCAAAGCTTCTATGTCCTGACACATCTTGTCATCAATAGCCAGGCTTCCAATGAACACTCGACTCAGTGCATCAGCTACAATATTGCCCTTGCCAGGGGTGTATCTGATCATTAAGTCAAAATCTCTAAGGAGTTCAAGCCAACACCGTTGTCGAAGATTCAAATCCTTTTATGTATATAGATATTTTAGACTCTTATGGTCTGTATATATCTCGCATGGCATACCATAAAGGTAGTGGCACCACAACTTCAACACGAACACCACGGCTGCAACCTCCAGATCATAGGTTGGATAATTCTTCTCGCGAGGCTTCAACTGCCCCGACGTGAAGGCTATCACTTTGTTCCGTTGCATAAGGACACACCCTAATCCCTTTCCTGAGATGTCAATATATATTTTAAATCATCGGGTCCGTCTGGAAGGGTAAGAATTAGTGCTGAGATGAGGCGCTGCTTTAAGTCCATAAATGAAGCTTCACAGTCGTTCGTCCATGCAAACGTTACCCCTTTCCGAGTGAGCTGAGTCAGAGGTGAGGAGACCCTTGCAAAATCTTTAACAAATCTTCTATAGTAGCCCACCAGACCAAGGAAACTCCGAATATCGCTAGCTGACTCAGGCCGTTTCTACTTTACGATGGCTTCTATTTTCTTTGGGTCAACTGAGATGCCCTTTGCAGAAATAATATGCCCGAGAAAGGCTATGTTGTCCAACCAGAACTCGCATATTATCTCGAAGAAATAATAACTTGGAATACAACTTATTGTCTCGAAGGGCCTGAATTACCATCCGCAGGTTTCTTGCGTGTTCATCCCTATTCTTCGAGTAAACTAAGATATCGTCTATAAAAACGTCCACAAATTTATCGAGAAAGGTTCGGAATACCCGATTCATTAAATCCATAAAAGTGGTTGGGGCGTTCATCAGTCCAAACGGTATGACAAAAAATTTGTAATGTCTATAGCGGGTTTGGAAAGCATACTTGGGCATGTCCTCAGGCTTAATCTTCAGCTGGTGGTAGCCCGAGCGAAGATCAATTTTTGAGAACACCGCTGCCCCTTGCAGCTGATCAAAGAGGTCATCTATCCTGGGCAGAGGATACTTGTTTCTGATGGTAACCTTGTTCAGCTCCCGATAATCGATGGAGAGTCACAATGTTCCATCATTCTTCTTTATAGGTGCGCCCCAAGGAGACACACTCGGACGGATGAACCCACTATCCAGCAGCTCTGGAAGTTGGCACTTTAACTCCTTCAATTCAGCAGAGGCCATTCTGTACGGAGCCTTGGAAATTAGCTGAGTATTCGGGAATGTGTCAATGGTGAAATCGATCTCTCGGTCAGGTGGCATACCGGGTAGTTCGCTCAAAAACACATCAGGGAACTCTGCCACAACGGAAGAAGACTCAACGTTTGCATAATCTAGCTATATGTCTCAAACTGACACTAGGTATCCCTCGCAGCCAGAGTATAGCATCCGCCGAGCAGATATCGCAAATATTATCATGCAAGCCCTGGATGCATCAGTTGCTAGACTACTCGTGTAGCAGAATTTGGCTTCTCCAGGCAGGCGAAAGATGACTCATTTCTCTGTACATTCGATAGTTGTCGAGCAGGCGCCGAGCCAATCCATCCCTAAAATGATGTCATAATCCCGAACATCTAGGACTAAAATATCTAACGATAGCTTCCTTCCTCCAATACAGACATAACCACCTTGGCATACTGAACGGACATGTATTTTTGTGCCTGACGGGGTGCTAACAGTAAGGTCTAGATACAACGGTATCATTTCTATATTGTTTTCCACGGTAAAATTCATGGATATAAAACTATGAATTGTACCAGAATCAAATAGCACATGTGCAGGTTTGTTATTAAAAAGAAATATACCTAACACAACGGTATCTGAGGCCAGGGTTTCTTCTCGTGTCATTGTGTACACCCAACCTTGAGCTTGGCGACGCTCTGGCTGAGGCGCTGCTCAATTGGCTTGGGATGGAGGGGCAGAATTTGGATGTTTAGGGAGATGCTTGGAGGGAAGCAGACAGTCTTTAGACATATGGCCTAAGCCAGTACAGTTGAAGCATAACCTGTTTTTGAGGTGACATTCGTCTGCCGTGTGCCATGGATTAGTACAATATTCACAACGAGCTCCTACATTTCCCTTCTGGGGACCACCATTATTTGGATACTTTGCAGCATTGTTTCCTTTCACGTTGCCATGGCGCTTGTGATTGGAGGTATGCACAGTGCCGGCAGCAACAGGAGGATACTGCAGTTTGAGAGAAAGGGCATGGTTGATAACTTCTCGTATCATCTGGTACTGGAAAACGACCATGTGCACATGAATAGCAGGATGTAAACCACCTTCAAATCTTCTAGCACAACTCGCTGCATCAGGTAAATAGGGACTTGCAAATTTGGCGAGCTAGTTGAATTCGATGTAATACTTCTTTACTGTCATGCTGTCTTGCCGTAGTTGCACAAACTTATTCTCTTTCTGACGACGTACGGGAGGGGGTATAACTCCTCTACAAATGTACCACGGAAGGTAGCCCATGCAATAGTCTTCTCTTCATCGTCAACTGGAAGAGACCTTCGATGCATGTCCCACCAATCGTGTGCATTCAAGCGAAGCTGTAGTTTGGCACACACGACACACTTCTGCTCTGGTACCTCCAGCAGTTTGAAATGATCCTCAAGTTTGGCCAACCAATCTAGAGCCACAATTGGATCCTCAGTCCCTTTAAACGGCGTATTGCAGACCTTCTTGAAGTCGGCAAAGTCGAAGGCAGTCATATCCTTCTTTTTTGGAGTTTATGACGTTTCGACTTCAGGTGCGGGATGCTCCACCGGTGTCATTACCATTGCTGCAGAATGGTTAGAGGCAAAGGTTTATATAATTTATTGCAGGGTATCTACCTGCTTTTGTTAGAATGAGAATCGGGCTTCTATATTATCTTGGAACTTTCTCTTCCTTTCTTTCGCTCACTTCTCGGCCCATTCATAACGAGCCTCCTTCCTCTGTTGGTTAGCCTCCAACATATGCATTATCTGCTGAATGGGATCAACATGAGACATGGCTTGCTGGCTCCGAGAACTTTTCGAAGTGCCGGAACTGCTTTCTTAGGCTTGTGTCTCGCCCGGTGCTAGCGCTGATAATTGCGCTTATGCCATTCCTTCAAAAGAAGGTAACTTATATCAGGATCATAATGTATTATGGACTCATTGTATGAACGTATCTTATTTTGGCCTAACGAGTTTAAGAGTTCGCATAGGGATTAGATTGTTAAAGGAACTTTTCCAACATGAGGGTCAACGGAACTTGAAGCTATGCTCTGATACCAATATGTCACGCTCCGATTCCGTGGAATCGATAGTCGTCCCCCGGGTGTGATACCGTGCGAGCCTAGGTTGCACATCGCAGAAGGCTAAGGTATTTTTGCATAACAAGCACATATTCAGAGTACGCAGATAAATTGAAACACAAAGTTGAAACCTGGAAAAGTTTTCTTTATTGATAATGAACATCTATTTACAAACTCTTGAACGAGTCAAAAGGTTGTCGTACGGGCTTACAAAAGTTGACACAAAATGATATAGTTGTCCTGTACATTACATCCTTTACTAGAACTTCAAAATAAGGGACCTCCAGGCGGGATAATGGCTTTTTCTCAAAGCTGTATGAGTTATGTTTGCTTGCTCCTTGGTCTTCAAAATGCTTCAAAATAGGGCACGATTAGGATGCGCCGACAGCTGGACTGGTTTGGGCAGTGACTTCAGCTCTTCGCAGGATCTACTTGGTGCGGGAAACCTGTTTCAACGAGGGTCAGAACATCAAAATGTACTGTGAAGGTGACATAACCCAACTATACCAATCAACACGTTGTTTCTATGAAACATGCATATTATTTGTAGTCTTTCAATATTGCCTTAGTTCATTTTACAAGCAAGAAGTATATATAGAAATTTTTGAAATAAACTTGCCACCGTTCAGTGACTTTTACCTGCCCGTATAAACTACCTGCACAATACTTACCATGTCCTTCCCTGCCACGAAGACATAAGTTAGCTTGCACAGGTTTAAATATACGAAGGGATCACTGGCATAATGCCATAAAGGATGGGTTTTTGTTTCGAGACAAGAATGATATGCAATACAGGTGGCGAGCCCTGCTGTATAACGTTTCGTCCATAACAAACGACTATACAGATAGTTTCGTCCGGATCGGATCGATCCCAGCGCCCCGACGACCGTCCACAAAAACCAAAAATGTTGTGCACAAGTTGTCCATGATCAAACGACATCCATACTAAGCTATCATTCAGTATAGTTTAAGGCAATACGAGCACAAGACAAGTAGTAAGACAGGATTTATTTTGTATAGTCTTCCTGATCAGTTTATTGTATAGCAAGGTATTTTCAATAGATAGCATAACTTATAGAGAAGTATAATTTCTAACTAAAATTGATGCATAGGTAGAACATTCCAAATGAACTAGTATGCAATAAGGTAACCGATCACAAGTGAAATTAACAAACATGAAGCAGTCCAAGTCTATTCCTTTTTATTTTGACATCTTTTAGTTATTATTTTGGTATCGTTTGATCGGGGCAAGCAAGAGTACAAGATTTTAGATGTGAAGACTTGGAAGAAGGGTCAACTGAATCGAATATAAGCCACTCACAAGTAGGTTGAAAGAATAAAAGGAAAGAGGTACTTTAAGACTACGCTCGCACGTCGCCTACTGCTCGTTCACCTGCATTGCCCTGAACAGCTGATCAATACCTCTTCCATTCTTTCCAATCTCGGAATTAAAGTACAGTTCAACAAACAAAAATAATAAAATCTATCGTAATCGTTCAAGAAAATGCAACAAGTCCAAAAACCAACTAAAAACACGAAAGCAACAAAGCAATAATGAAAACTAGGCAAAAACTTGCAGCAGAGAGGTCCCTCTTTACTCTGCCACTAAGTCCATCCTAGGGGCACGGTCCACTGAATATGAGAATCGATTCCGAAGAAGGAAATCCATAACGAGGATGAGTTCTTGATTCAATCTATCTTGATCGAACGATATCGACTTGTATTGCTTAGCCACGCTCCCCGTATAGGGGGAACGGTGGAACACTCAACTCAACCACATGCTCCACTTGGCAGCATACATACTAGGCCGCATGAAATACTTTGAACCTAGAGAAATTTCATTCGTTCAAGTTTCATCCATTTGACCAAGGGGCACATGACCAGATTCATTCATGTGTCCAATAAGATGGATGTATGCTGACTTGGAGCGAGAAGTCCAGGCCATCTGCCAAGCGGACCGTATGGAACTCCTTCGTCCCAGAATATCAAGTTTCGGCCATGAAAAAGTTTCAAGTCTGAAAACTTATTTTCTCCATAAAATTATAAATTTAAGTCTGAATCCAGTAAAGTAAAGTTCAAAATCACATAAAATCAAGTGCTCATCAATATGAAACTACTAGTTTTTGAAAACATTAAGTTTTAAGAGATCAAAACTAAGTAAATTTATAGAAGCTCCAAACTTGAAACTTAGATCTACTTCAACCAAGGCTTCAAAACCTAAAATAACAAGAAGTAAACATGAAGAGCAGTTCATAAAGCACAATATAGACTAATAAAATGCAATAGTGGCTAAAAGTATAAGTTCTTTCTCATTGGCAACATGTACTTGCCTAAACCCACTACTAAGCTACTACTACTACTACTACTACTACCACCAAATGGAATGGGGAGGCCGGCCTCGGGATGCTCTTAGCTAGGAAGAGAAAAGGGAAGAGAAAGAAGAAAAATGAATAAAGAGAATGAAAGAAAGAAGAATTAGGAGGAGAGAGAAAGGGAAGGCAATATATAGTAAGGGAGAGTCACCAAGCACAAATCTAAAAATTACATGAAAGTAGCTAGAAAAATATTTAAATTATATGAAAATCAAGTATACAGCTATAACACACATATACCAGATAAAATATAATAATACTAAGGTAGTGAGATAGGTCTCACAACTTCCACCTCCTTAGAAAATTTTGTCATCGGAATTTTAACAAGGCACCGGGTCTATCAAGGTATGTCTAGAGATCAAGTAGGTAATAAAGTAAGCAAGACCATACGAATATCAATCACATGTTACGGACTACCTAGAATAAGACAAGCATGCATAAGACAAGATTAGGATACGAGATATACGAACAAATATATATCACGAGTCAAAAAATATGGGTATCTAGCTCGTATATCATCCTCGCGCTCCTAAGCATCTCAGACTAAATGAATCGCCCGGTGAGTGATGCCCCCAAGCAACCCAGACGAATGGCCCGGTTCTTGAGAATCTTGTCTTTTCGGTCCAAAATGGATACAAGCTTTTCCACATACGAAAGGTCGGTACCAACAACCAATTATGAATGATCCAGGACATGACTCATATCCGGTATATACCGTCGTAACTGGGATATATGAAAAATGTTATTTATCTCACTAAGCGATGGCAAAAGAGCAAGATGATATGAAACATCTCCTATTCGTTCGAGAATATCGAATGGACCAATAATCCAAGACTAAGCTATTCCTGTACACTGAATCTAATGACTCCTCGGGTAGGCAAAATTCGTAGTAATACATGGTCACCGAAAGAAATCTCTAGAGGTCGCCGATACGAATCGGCCCAATGACGCTGACGATCTTGGGCTATCTTGATATGCTTTTGAACATCCTTGACTACTTCAACTTTTTAAGCTTTTATTTCGGGACCAAGCATTTGCCTCTCGCCAATATCATCCCAAGCTACAAGGGATCTGCACTTCCGTCCATATAGTGTCTCGAACGGTGCCATATGGATACTTGCTTGGAAACTATTATTGTAGGAGAATTCGACCAAGTATAAATGATCCTCCCATGAACCACCAAAGTCAAGGGTACATGAATGAAGCATATCTTCTAGAGTCTGGATGATACGCTCTGACTGACCATCTGTCTGTGAGTGGTAGGATGTACTAAACTTTAAACGGGTACCTAAGCTCTCCTGAAAACTTTTCCAAAAATGAGAAGTAAACCTGGAATCTCTTTCTGAGACTATGTTAACTGGCACACCATGTAGTCTGACAATCTATCTCATGTATAACTCAGCTAACTGTTATGTGGACTGGCCAATTCGAAAAAAAAGAAAGTGTGCAACTTTTGTGAGATGATCCACTATTACCCAAATAGCATCTCTGCCAGCTGGGGATCTAAGAAGTCCTGATACAAAATCTATGGTGATTCTCCCATTTCTACTCTAAAATTAGTAAAGGTTGAAGAAGTCCTACGGGTCTCTGATGCTCAGCTGTAACTTGTTGACAGACCAAACATTGAAAGACAAATTGAGCCATTTCTCTCTTCATTCTATTTCACTAGAAATATTTATGAATGTCTCTGTATATCTTTGTTCCTCCGGGATGCACTAAATACTGCGAACTATGAGCTTCTGCCATAATCTTGTGACGAAGGTCTCCACTTGGTACACAAAGCCGATTTCCAAAATGAAGAGTTCCGTCACTGTGAATGCTTAGTTCTGGTCTATTTCCTGCCTCACACTCTGCTCTGAGATGCTAAAGCTTGATATTGGTTGGTTGTGCTACCTTGATTCTTTCCACTATACTAGACTGAACTTGCTGACTAGACATTAATGTTGTGTTGCCAGGCAATACTAATTCTATGTCCATCGCATGAAGATCTTCTAAAATTTCTCTCTATGTCATAAGTAAATAAGCTCCTGCTCTCCTGCTCAAGGCATCCGCTATGATATTGGCCTTCCTAGGGTGATACTGAAGGTCAAGGTCATAGTTCGTCTTCAACTCTAGCCATCTTCTCTGCCTCATGTTAAGATCCTTCTAAGTAAAGACATAAGTCAAACTCTTGTGATTAGTATAAATCTCTACTCTAACTCCATAGAGGTAATGTCTCCAAATTTTTAGTGCAAAGACGAATATTGCTAACTCCAAGCCGTGCGTCAGGTAATTTTTCTCATGGTCTCAAAGATGCCGAGATAGATAACCTATAACATTGTTATGCTGCATAAGAACATATTCCAATCCTCTGCCTAACATCAAAATATACGATGAAACCACCTGTTTCGTCTAGAAGAGTCAAAATAGGTGTGGTGATCAACTTCTGCTTGAGCTTCTTGAAAGAGGTTTAACATTCATCTGTCCAATCAAAGCACACATCTTTCCGTGTTAGCTGCATCAAGGGTACAAAAATTCTTGCAAAGTCGGACACAAATCTTAGATAATATCCAGCTAACCCCAGGAAACTACGAACTTCTATAACTGTTTGGGGAACTGGCCACGTCCCAACGGCTTCTATCTTCTGGGGATCCACTTTAACTCCTCCTTTAGCAATAATATGTCCTAAGTATGAAATACGATCAAGCCAGAACTCGAACTTGCTGAACATGACATATAACTTATGTTCTCTAAGGACTTAAAGAACTGCACGAAGATGTTGCTCGTACTCTGCTTTACTTCGACTGTACACCAAGATGTCATCAATGAACACTATTATGAACTTATCTAAGTATGACATAAAAATATGATTCATGAGATCCATAAACATTGCTGGCGCATTGGTTGCTCCAAAGGGCATTACTAGAAACTTCTAATATCAATATTTTGATCTGAACGCCATCATGGGTATATCCTGCTCTCTGACTCTGATCTGGTGATATCCCGACCACAAATCAATTTAGGAAAATACAGGTGCTCCACTAAGCTGATCGAACAAGTCATCGATCATTGGCAAGGGATACTTGTACTTGATGGTTACCACATTGATGGTACCATAATCAACACATAATCGTGACATTCCATCCTTCTTTACAAGTAGCATTGGGGCTCCCCAAAGTAATCAACTAGCATGAATGAATCTCTTTTCTCTCAATTCTTCTATCATTCGGTACAAGATTTATAACTCTGGAGGCGCAATCATGTAGACTCTCTCTAACACTGGTGTTGTTCTTGGAAGTAGATCAATGGTTAACTCGGTCTCTCTTTATGGTGTCATGCCTGGAAGTTCTTTTGGGAATACATCTGAGAATTCATTAATAAATCTAAGGAATTATACTTCCTCTTTTACTACCATTATCATGATCGCTGATGAAGTCTCCGTCTCGCCTCTAGAAAATGAGAATTTTTTCTCACCAGGGATATGAAAGATAACCTTGCCATTATGGCAATCTATCGTCGCGTATAGGGCACTCAATCAATACATGCCTAAGACGACGTCATAATCTCCCATAGAAAATTCTATCAATCTAGCGAAAAACTCTCGCCCGCACACAACGACTCGACACGAGACATAAACTTTATCGACTCCTACGATACCATTACCCGTAAGTATATTAAGTCTTACTAATAATGATTCGGGTTTTAATCCAACTCGTATCGAAAATCGTGCAGACATAAAAGAATGTGATATACTATAATCAAACAATACTGAAGCTGAATGAGAGTCGACGAGAATGATACATGCCACCACTTAACCTGAAGCTAACTGCTCTCACTACCAAAATATAATAAAATAGCACCATTTTTAGCGACGTCATAGTAAAGGGTCGCTACAATTAAAGACTTGAGCGACTCCTAAAATAAATGTCACTATACGTCGCTATTGGCCACACATAGCAACGTTTCTCGACTGTACTTTAATTTTTAAAGAATAGTCGCTATAAGCTTCTTTAACGTCGCTAAACATCGCTAATTTTTATGATTTAGCGACGTTTAGTGACATAATTATCGACGTTGCTTTTTTGATCTTTAGCGACGTCTTTAGAGAGGTCTCTAACATTTTTAGTGATGTTTCAATTAGCGATGTTTAGCGACGTTTGTTTATGACGTCGCTAATTTTTTAACTAGCGACGTTTAGCGTGGTCTCGAGCAGATGTCGCTAAATTACTTAATATAGGGTTACATCGTCTATTCAACTTTTTATTTCTTTTCCACCCATCTTTTTGTTTCCCGTGCACCCCCACTGGCAATCCACCCCCCCCCCCCCCGGCGACCCTCCGCGGCTCCGGTGACCCATCCCTCGACCGCCTCCCTCGCCCCCAACCCCAACGCGGCAGTGTTCACCCCCCAAGCCTGACACAGGTGACCCCAAACGTGACTCCTCCCCCTCCAGCGTGGCTCCTCCCCTCCGGCGTGGTCCTCTTCCGTCGACCCCTCTATCAGGCGCTCCTCTTCCCTTCCTCCCAGCTAGGTAAACCCTAACCCAGACCCGGACACAACTAGGACACACACACACATACTGGACATAATCAGGACACATGGAAACATACAGGACATAACCCTAACCCTGACACATGGACTCAAACACATGGACACACACACAGGACACGACCCTACATGAAACGATTCGTACTAACACGGACACACATGTAGACACGGATGGACACAGACAGATACGGGCACATATGAACACACGTGAACACGGACATACATGGAGATACACCCGGACATACATGGAGACACACTCTAGTTAGTATGGAAGTTTGGTTATATAATTAGGAAATTTGGTTGCACTAGTGTATCACACACATGGACACACATAATACAACACCCACAAATATTCTATATAGTTGTTTGATAGGATTTTATTATGAATTTAGTATCATATGTTGTTGAGTATAATATAATTAGCTTGTGAGTATAAAATTGTGTGTGTGTGTTCATGTGTATACGTGTGTTCATGTGTATACGTGTGTTCATGTGTATGTGTGTGTATACGTGTGCGTGTCAAGTCACTACTAAATTTTGTCCAATTAGTAACGGGATATTGTATTATATGAGAAGTGCAGTGCACACGGAGTGTTGGATTAGCGACGGGATATTAGATTATACCTTTATATTTTATAGCCGTTGATTTAGGGGGTTTCTTTGATATTATTTTATAGAATGTGGTCGGGATGTTGGATTATATAAGAAGTACTGCAGGTAGTGTAGGAAATTGGCAATTTGGTTATGACACGACACAAGATATGACACAGACCCTAAACCTATCTAAGTTAATTAGATGCAACCTTGGGTATCAAGTGAGGTATTGTATAGTACACACTTGTGCACAGTGCAGTGAGGGTATATGTGTGTGGATATCTCGGTGCTGCGGATACTAACCCTATCCTAATCTTAACTCGGACACACATACACTAACACACACGCGCGGACACTAACACTAACACTAACACTAAAATAGACACATGGACATACTAACACACATACACCAACCCTAACACGGACATGAACACACACACACATGTTTGTATCATGTCATCTCATGATACATATGGTAAAATTATAGGACACATGGATATGAAAGGTTAGGACACGATGTGACATCCATTTAGACTTGTGACATGTACAGTAATTTAATTATTTTCTTGAATGATGTCTACTCAACTTTGCATATTTGGAGTGAGTGTCATTTGGATAATATACACTACCAAATAGTCACATGAGTATATACTTGAATGATGTCTATTCATCTTTGCAGAAGTATCTAGAAATATATATGAATTACTATCTGCGTCATCGTTCGTGGATATACAACCATCATCTTGATGACATGTACGATTTAAGGAATGAATTTACAGAGGGTGTACAACAGTTCCAGCAGTTCGCCAAGGCGTTCCGTCAGTATATGGATGGTACCAAAATTAAGTGTCTGTGTATGAGATGTCACAACTTAAAATATTATCCAGAAGTGGAAGTCACATATTATTTGTACTCGAAGGATTTTTTGCCAAATTACTATCAGTGGATCATGGACGGAGAACTTGTATCTTTAGTATCGGAGTCGAAGCCTTATGTGGAGCCATATATAGAGGTCCATGACCACGCTGCATACGACGACGGGTGGGAGAACATGGTTTTTGATTCGGCGAAGCCTAGTTTTGATCCGGACAATTATGATGCAGCTGAGGAGGCACCGAATGCCGATGTTACAAAGTTCATAGAGTTGTTGGAGAATGCAAGAACTATATTATATCCTGGTTGTGAGGATCATTCACCGTTGGAGGTGGTTACAAGATTATTGAGCATCAAGTCCAATTTTAATATGTCGAAAGAATGCTATAACCGACCGATGGATTTTATTATAGAGATCTTGCTAGAGGGTACAAAGTTGCCTAAAAACTTCTACCGATCTAAGAGGATGGTGAGATCGCTCTGGATGGAATATGAGAAAATCGATGCATGTCACAATGAGCGCATGTTGTACTACAAATACGACAAGGATGAAGACGCGTGCAGATTTTGTAGTGTTGATCACTACAAGGCCACTGGTAGAGAAAAGTCTGTCGGTACAAAGAAGCCTACCGATTTGATACACTACTTGCCTTTGACGCCGCGGTTGCAGAGGTTGTTTATGGTGAAGGAGACTACAGAAAACATGAGTTGGCACATGCGAGAACAAATTGAAGGAGTATTGGATCATCCATCCGATGGAGAAGCATGGAAGCACTTTGATCGAGAGTATCCAAATTTTGCTTCGAATCTGCGTAATATCAGATTGGGGCTCTCCTCCGACGATTTTATATTATTAGGACTTTCGGGCTTCCAGTATTCGGGTTGGCATATGATCATCACTCCGTACAATCTACCGCCTTGGATGTGCATGAAGACTCCATATATATTCCTAATTGTTATTATCCCATGTCCGAAAAATCTGAAGAGGAACATTGATGTGTTTACAGCCTTTGATAGATGAGTTGAATCAGCTGTGGGAAGTAGGTGCCAACACGTACGATGTTTCTAGAAAGCAGAATTTTCAGATGAGGGCAGCACATATGTATACCATCAACTACTTTTTGGCCTATAGAATATTATCGGTATGGAGCACTCATGGCCGTCTCTCATGTTCGTATTGTATGGACCATACTAAGGCTTTCTGTTTAAAATATGGAGGCAAATCGTGCTTCTTCGATTGTCATCGATAATTTCTGCCGAAGGATCATCCGTACCAGAGGAGCAGGAATGCTTTTCGTGCGGGCATTATAGAGAAGGCCAATCCACCACTAAGTTGGCCCAAATACACGATATGGGAAGAGATAAAAGATTTACCAAGTATTATTGAAGAGCCTGCTAAGGGGTACAAGTATGACAGATTTGGTCGCACCCATAACTGGACGAAGAGGAGTATATTCTAGGATCTGCCATATTGGAACACCAATCTGATCAGACATAACATTGATGTCATGCATATCGAGAAAAATATATTTAATAACATAATTAATACTGTAATGGAGGTAAAGGGGAAGACAAAAGATAATCGGAAGGCCAAGTTGGACTTAGAAGAAATATGTAGACGTCCTGCGTTGCAATTGATAGAGAAGGGGAATAAAAAGTTGAAGTAGCATAAATCAATTTTCTTACTGGAGCAGGAGGATAAAGGGAGACTTTGTAGGTGGATTTAGGGTCTAAAATTTGCAGACGGGTACGTGTCAAACTTAAGAAGATGCGTTGACCTCAAGGAGAACAAACTGGCGGGTATGAAGAGCCACGATTGTCACGTATTTATGGAGAGGTTAATTTTGATTGCATTTGGAGAATTCATACCGCAGGTCATTTGGGATCCATTGACAGAGCTCAGCATATTCTTCAAAGATCTTTGTTCTACTAAGTTGCTCGTCGATCGTCGAAAAAAAGCAAGATAAGAACATTGCAGTAACATTGTGCAAGATCAAGAAGGTGTTTCCTCCTGGATTCTTTGACTCAATGGAGCATTTGCCATTTCATCTTTCCTATGAGGCACGTATTGGTGGTCATGTCGGTTATCGATGGATGTACCCGTTCGAGCGGCATTTGAATCACCTAAAGAGAAATGTAAAAAATAAGGCACGGGTTGAGGGATCTATTTGTGAAGCTTATGTTCTCGAGAAGATTACAAACTTTTGCTCGACGTATTTCAAACCTCATATTGCTACTAATAGAATAAGAGCTCCAAGAAACGACGACGGATATCAAGAATCTAATGATGCAATGCTGAAAGTATTCAATGCGTCCGGAAAGTCTTCGAAAAAATGAAGTAGAGATATTTGAATGACGATGAGCTAAGGGCTGCTCAGTTGTATATATTACTCAATTGCAACGAGGATGAAGTGGAGAAGCTAGAGAGGTAAGTAATTAATTTGTCTACATTTACGTTATCTCAATGTAATAGTATAAGCTAATATTATGCTATTAATTAGCGGTTGCTTCGTTGTTTTTTATCACATATAATGATGACCTGAGGTCGGTTAGACCCTACATAACAGATGAAGAAGTAGAACAAGAAATGTGACATATTTTCCTTCTTGGTTGAGCGCATATGTAAGGAGCTTGGTAATTACTTTTTTTGTATGCACTTGCACAATAAATAACTTACTGTCGCTACTTTGGTATTTAGGTCGATCGTCTAATAACACCCAAGACTGAATCTATTAGAACTCTAGCCAAGGGACCAATTACTGTCGTCAAAATATAGCCAAGTTACTATATGAATTAGTTTAGGCTCAAGTCAATAAATGCTCCGATCAGAGACAGCTTTCTGGATCTTGATTCCACGAAAAATAGTTGTTTGTATTGAACTACGAAGACGTCGATCCAGACAATAATTTTTTTGGCATCTTACGAGAGATTATGGAGTTGACATATAATTATGGCACATAACCTTCTAAGATCGTGCTATTCAAGTATGAATAGTTTGATTCGATTCAAGATCAAGGTTGGAAAATTGACAAGCATGGTCTTGTGAATATAAACTACAAGCGTAGATATCAAGGCTACGAACCATTTGTCATATCAAGTCAGGGTCAGCTCGTGTACTTCATAACTTATCCTAGACGGGGGACAGCGAGGTCAAATTGGTAGGCAGTATGTAAGACTAAAGCTAGAAATACCTTTGACGTTGACAAAATATCTTATCAGGAGGACGAGCTACCTCTTGTAACAAATATTATAAATATGGACTCAACGAAAGTTACTCATTACATGACTAATAATGTAGAAGAGGTAGAAATATTTGAAGAGGAAGACAAAGATAAAGACGAAGTAGATAAAATTGAAGATGATGAGGAAGAGGAAGACGAGGACGAGGAAGGCGAACAAGATAAATTTTCTGAAGATGATTGAAAATAAAATAAATCGATTTTGACTTGTGACATGTATTATATTTTGACTATAGAATGTACTATCAATTTAGACTTGTGACACTACTAGTTATTTACTATACAATTCTATTAATGTTGTGAGATATGCATAACATTTTGACTGTAGAACGTACTATATATTTGTTTATTTATTCTATTATTATATGTTGTTACCAGGTATGATAGGACGACACAGAGCGTTCCACAGGTCCTGAGGTAGACAGAGTGCTCCTCTGGTACTGCCGACTGTTGGTTCTGGATCCTCAGCTCCAAGTAATCCAATATATCGACCAGTCATATCTCCGACTACGACGATGTTACGTGGCAGCATTCCTGGGACGAGTAGTTTTAGGCCTGAGACTACTCCCTCGTCCAACGTTCCTTCTGTTGATTGAACCATGGAGATAGATGAGCATATGACGGAGGTTGAGCCGATGTTGTCCCAGCATCAGCGAGATCCTCCATGCGCACCTCCGGACGAGACGAGGACGGAGGTTTGGGCGGACGGTAGAATTAAGTCAATTAGTTTGTTTAGCATCATATATATCGTGTATTTCTTTATTCATCATATATTTATTTTTTTGATAAAAATAATTATCTCTGTATAGATATTATCCCTCGTCAGTACAAAGACGCTTATGCCACTTTCTGAGGTACAACTATGGTGGCCCTTGGTTCAACTACTTTGATGCTCCGGATAAGAGGAAGGCATTCTGGTTTGCGCACTTCAAGGTAAAAGTATATTATATTAATCATCTAATTTATGTATATTATATAACTTACTAAATTACTTCTTGTAGCAAACGTATTTCTATCCACCGCACCGGGCCGAGTTGATCGAGCAGATGTTTTCTGCCGTTGCCGCCAAGCTGATCCGTAAGGCTCTGGATGACCAAAAAGCTTATGATCACGAAGAAAAATTGATCCAAGGTTGGATTATGACTAAGCAGTGGACTGCGATGACGGCTAGATTCGACGATTCGAGGTACAAGGAAAGGTCTGAGAAGGCCAAGGCGGCTAGGCAGAAGGCAGTAAAGTGGTGTGGTGGCTCGATTCCGAAGACGAAATATTTTTGTCGTTTGGTATATTTTTTATTTTAAATATATTATTTTAATACAAGTACGATAAAATGGTAGTAGGATAAAATATTAATTTTAGTACTAAATAATATATTTTAACATGTACAGAGTGGTGAGGATGCCAACCATCGAAAGGGCAAAAATCTCATTGATGAGAGAGCCTCGTAGACCTATGTAAGTATTACTTTACTTTGTGTAAAATTTAATCTAACTTGGGAAATATGCAAATAAATATCCATGGAGTTAGTAATAGTACCTTAGACACATTTGCAATTATCGAGTATCCAAACTTTTCTAGGCCGAGTATCTTAGGCTGCGTGAGCGGGCGACTGCTAGTGCACCTACAACGCAAGAGGATGGTACTTCCTTGCAGCCCTCTCCAGCTCCGTTAGCGGACGAGTTGTGGGTGACCGTCGCTGGTGGTCTCCAAAGGGGTACGTACTACGGTACGGGATCCTTTGGTGCCCATGTTGCGATGTAGTCCTTTTGGGCCTCCACTGCAAGTGCGCATTCCCCACAACCCTCGTAGGCGTCGGCCCGAGTCCAGGAGACCATTGACCATCAGATTGTATCTCTCCTTGACTAGCTACTGCAAAGGTTGAAGGAGCAGCCCCTGTCCCAGCCGCAGGAAGATAATGCGACGCTCATCGCACGATTTGATATGCTCGAGCGCAGCATCATGAAGCTCAGGGATATGACAACTAATCTTAGAGTATCGATAAAGCGCAGCGTGAAGGAGCTGCAGGCATCACAGTTGTCCATGGGAGAGAGGATGACGATGATGCAGGATTCAATGGTTCATAGCAGTACGAGACTGTAATCTACAATGGATTCATACAACCATCGACTAGCAACATTGGAGCAGATACGTCCTCCTGGTGTGCCTTCATCGACATAGACTCTACCGATGTCAATGCCTTATTCATCGCCATCGGTATCGATTTTATGGGAGCAATATAATTTGTTCTTATCCCTGATGCGCACCAATGGTCATCCTCCTGCAGATCCGCAGTAGTCCTAGTTAGAATAGTTTACTGGTTGTTTGTGTTTTGACCTATAATATTTGGTCATTTATGAATATTCTTTATTTTGGAGGCTTTTAGACTTTTTTCTTGCACTCAATTGTGTGGATATTTATTGTATTCTTTATGACATGATTTTCTCCAAACTCGGTTTGTAATCCCAATGTTTCATTTTCTTCAAACTTTACTATATTATTTATATTAAATGTATGTTAATTTATCGGTGTTGAGTGTTCAACCGAAGGGGTCACCCAAAAAATTCAACGGAGGGTTACCCCACGTCTATTTATATAAATTATAAATTTATAAACTGCAGGAAGATTGGTTTGGAAACCATTATATATTCTTTTTTTATTTTTAACTGAAACTTTAGCGACGTTTATATACGTCGCTAAATACGTCATCGATTGTCACTAAATACGTTGTTGAATGTTGCTAAATTGCTGACATGACAGTATTTGTCAGGTCAATATAACTTCGCTAAATGTGTTGCAAAATATCGCTAAATATATTACAAAATATGGCTAAATAGAAAAACTTTACCGACGGATAGCGACACAAATACGTCGCTAATTTAACGACGTTGCATCGCTAAACGTGGTTAATATAAAAATATTTGCGACACAAATACGTCGCTAGAAAACGTCGCTACAACGAAGTTTTGCGACATTTTTCCTGTCAGCGACTAGCTTAAACATTACTTCATTGAAATATCGCTAATTACATCGCTAAATTTTTTTAGTGACATTTTTAGGCCATTTAGCGACGTTTTCTGACGTCACTAATTTGTCTTATTCTGATAGTATCTTTCATAGTGAGTGCCATCACCTGACCTCATCCTTTCGGTATTGGTCCTCTCTGCTAAACTAAGTCTGTAGAAACTAGCCTCCTCGGAGATCCGATGGTTAAATCCTAACTGTCAGGGCTAGTGCCGTAGACTGAGTAAAAGAACCTCCTGATATGTGGGTCCTCTTTCGATTCTCTGGGAGGTATACTCATGCCTCATTGCTGCTCTTAACACAACATCAAAATTCTAGAACTCATGTTGTTTTGCTGCCAATATAATAGCCAGGTGAAATCCCTGCTGGAACCTTTTTGTTCGATCTAATTCGGTTGCCACCAAGGTGGGAGCAAATTGACTAAATCTGTAAAACTCTGTCGCATAGTCGTCGACAGTCTGGCCTGTCTGCTTCAGGTTGTTAAACCTTTGCTGTAAATCATAACATGACACTGCGTTAAAATATCTGGTCTAAAACCTTTTCCTGAAGACTGTCCAAGGGACAGGTACTGTTAATAAAATTATTTGTTCTGCCCACTAGTCTTGGGCCAAGTCTAGCAACTGTAGTCGTACCACTAACACTTATTCTCTAGTCGGCACTCCAGCTGCCTCTAGGATAGCTTCTGTGTCCTGAAGCTACGTATCCGATGAAATTGCATTCTCGGTGCCATAGAAATACGAGGGTTGGAGGTGCTTGAAGTTACTTGTTGAGTTGTTGATACGATGTCCGCCACTTTCCAAAGCCTCTTGTACTGACTAAGTGACTATGTCCGCTCGACATCCTTGAGATGCCAATAATTCTCGAAAGATACTGTCATACCCGATCCCAGATTTAGTATTTCATAAATTTTTAGAAATTTTTTTTTGATAATGTATTCCTGCTGTATTTCATATATTGGTTCATGTTATTATATTATTATTTTATTCTTCTTTTGTTAAGAGAGACCACCCGAGACCAGTAGAATACCCATTTGCATTGTCATAGACCCGGTTTAGGACCCATATTTAAAATAGACCCTTAGTTCGGTTCATTTTAGATGAACCCATGACTAACCCTCTTTTCTCCTCTCTTAGTATATATATGGCTTTTCTCTCTCTCTTTTCTTTCTTCTTCATTTTCCTCCTTCCTCCTCTCCCTCAAGCTCCCCAAAAACCCTAACCCTTAGGAAAGTTGCTGCAACTGGACCGTGCGAAGTAGAGGCTAGGAGCCACCCAAGGCAAGTATATCTTGCTCAATGGTGAAATCATAGATTTTTGGATTTTTATATGTTATTGTTTTAAAAATATATTTAATATAAAATGTTCTCCTTGAGTTGCTAATCATGTTTAGTTCTTGGAGTTTTGGATTTTGATGTATAGAGTTTTGTAGATCTGAGTTTTAAGTTTAGGATTTTTATGTGTTCTATGAGTTTTTCTTGGTTTTGATCTATTAAAACATAGTATTTTAAAAACTAGTGGTTCCTTATATTAGAGCATTTTATTTCAAGGATTTTGTCTTTTGTTCCACTTGATTTGGACTTAAAATAGAGTTTTTATGTAGAAAATATTTTTTTTGATTTTTTGGAGTTTCGGCCATGGCTGAACTTGTTGTTGGAGAAGACGAAGTATTCATGCGGCCAGCGAGCCATGCGACTGAGAGTGTCATGCGGCCCAAGAGGGTTATGCGGCCTGAACTCTTACCGTATGCTTACATTATGTATCCATCTTGTTGGACGCATGACTGCCTATTCATCCGTACTCGTTGAACAAATAAAATTTTGCTAAAGTCCATAAGTAAGTCCATGCGATCAGTGAGTGCATGCGGCTAGAGAGTCCATGAGGTCAGTGGGTGCCTGCGGCCAGAGAGTACATTTGGTCAGTAAGTGCATGCGGCCAGTGAGTGCATACGGCCAGTTGGCGTATACGGCCAGAAATTCTTGTATGCATTTGTGTTCCCCGTAGATTAGAAATTCCTTTATGATTTATTGTTGTATGTTTCCTTATGTTGATACAAGTTTATGATACCATACAAGTTTTGCATATAAGTTACTAGACAAGTTTATGTACAAGTTCACAATCTGTATAGTACCGTAAAATTAGTTATGTATGAAAATCTATTGTATTTGGCATCGGGCAATCAAGTGTGAGCATTGTCTAATGTATCGCATGTCGCAAATATGATAACTCATGAAAAGCGCGTACTTGTAATTCGTCATCTTAGGGAGTTCTCAAGTGTCTACCACTCGAGAACTTGAAATAATTTATTAATGATTAAACAAGATAAGATTTACCTGAAGAATTTGGGGGGGGGGAGATTATTGTGCCACCGGCTACCCCTATCCCCGGGGGCCCCATGCGGCATGGACAACCCTGCTAGGCAAGGGCTCCATGACTGACCAAGTTTACGCGTGCTATGGCACTTATAAGACAAGTTTATGTACAAGTTTATGTTGTAAAGCAAGTTTATGATTACAAGTTCAAGTTTATGCTTTTGAGTTAATTTTCTGTTGTGACAAGTAACAAGTATGTTGTTGTATAGTTGAATGTGCATTTAAATTTACTAGACAAGCGTACCCTTGGCCATCCGGGTTGACTGCAGTGCCGGTGGTAGCAATATTCTTAGCAATAAATTTTCTAGTAATTAGGGCTTGAGATTGTTTGCCATTTAAATCAAAAGAAAGAACTAGAAGAACTTGATTTGATTAACAAACTAGAGAGTACAGAGATGAGTCCTAAGAGATAATATAAGTATAATTTTTTTTGATCTAGGGGTGACGATGGAGGGTTAGAAGTGTAGCAACTCTCTTTACTTCATGGACGATCCGGACGCAGAGGCTTCTCTCCTTGGTTTTAGTGTGAATTCGCAGATAGCCAGCCAGCCTTTTGGTTCAGTCTCTCTCTAAAGCAGAAAAAGCGACCCTTAGAACGTTCAAGTTGCTCCTATTTATAGCCATCGTGTTGATGGGATTTGGGTGCCGCATATGCCTTTGTTTGGTGGTCGCATAAGGCTTCTCCAATAGAATGTGGTTGCAACTGTTGCCGCATGGTGCGGGCAATCAGCCATGTGGGTTTGGCTAGAATTTTCTATTTAAAGAGATCTCGGGGCTGTTATGTGCATAACTCGGTCAATTGGATACTTGGTCAACACTAATTATGCAAGAAATCATCATCGGTTGTAACAGAAAATCTTGTTGGTCGAGAGCCGCATATTGTTGTAGTCGCATAGAAGCTCTCATTTGGCCTTGGTCGAAATGACCCTCTGGTCATATGTGGATGAGGCCGCATGGGTCTTGAAATCACATGCGTACTCTTGTTTGGCCTTGGTCAGGTGGACGCTCTGGCCGCATGATGTCAAGGCCGCATGGGTCTTGAAATTGCATGCATACTCTTATTTGGCCTTGGTCAGGTGGACGCTCTTGCCGCATGATGTCAAGGCCGCATGGGTCTTGAAGTGGCATACGTAAGACGCGTGGCATGGCACGTCTATCGAGGCAATTAATGTACGAAGATGACTTGTCTTTTCCTGAGCCGTCATCTACACGGATTCCAAAATATCTCAGGGTGATGAGTGTGGCATCAGAGCTTCTGACATATATCAAAATCTGTGTCAGGGGATTTTATGCGACCGCCCTGCTCTGTGGTCGTTCAGGCAGCATATGGGAACTACATAGAGTCGAAGCCACATGGGGCCAGAGATGCATAGGATGCATGTAGTTTGGAACACATTAGGCTAAAGACGCATGGAGTCTGAAATGCATTAGGCAAGAGACGCATAGAATGCATGGAGTCTAGAACGCATTGAACACATGGAGTCTAGAACGCATTGGTCTAGAGACGCATGAAACACATGGAGTCTGGAATATATTGGGACAGAGACTCATAGAACATATGGAGTCTGGAATGCATTGAACGCATAGAGTCTGGAATGCATTGGACCAGGGACGCATAACATGGGTAGCGAAGGCCGCTACCCCTCACCCAACTGTGGAGCATGCCCTTCCCACTTCTCTTATTGTTGCCGCAAACGCATATCATGCGTCTACCAAGGTTGACCCTGTACATCCGGCAGTCGGGAAAGGCGCTTAGCGCCAAAACTTTGGCAAAAAAAAATACTACGATACAAGAAGTTCAAGTGCTGAGACATATTCTTTATGGCCACAGCAGAAGTCGCATAAGTCAACAGTCGCAGGCAAAAGTCCAAATACGGCATCGATCATTGGTCGTAGGAAAAAGACCACATACGTCCTGCACAGTAGAAAAACCTCCATCTTCGACCGAATCTCACGCAGTGCTGACTCCATACGCCTTGCTGAGAAAGGGGAGGGTGTAAACTTGGACTCTTCATACTATGCACTGGTGCGTGCTAGGTCGAAGGAGTCCAGGGTAGTACGAGCTCTTCAAGCTCAAGCAACTACTCATACGGCCAGCCGGCAGTAGGCTCCGCTAACTGTTACGCGAGCCCCTGATGGAAAGTTGTACAAGACCGACCCATGTGTCCAACCCGCAGTGGCAAATAGACAGAGTCGGTCTCAAAAGTCTTCCATTAATGACTTGGTGAGAGTTCTTATATGAACCCCAGGACAGGAAGCAAAGACAACACCTACACACCCATGTGCTCGGTCTACCCAGGCTCATAACACCGGTGTAAAGGTAGATTAGCCCTCGCTTGATTTGCGCAACGTAATCAACCACAAATGCCAATTGAGGGAAGCAACCACGACATGTTAGGTATCCTCTCCAGGATACCCCTGTGCTAATATCATCATTAAATAATATTGTGCTAAAATAGCAGTGCCAACAAACACCAGTCGGCGTTTCAATGGCTGCAACCAAAGGCAGCTACCTGGTAGCTTCCCGATAAACAGGTACAATTACCAGAGGAGAAGGAGTTTCCCTTCGCCTTGTGCTAATCCGCTTGGAAGTCTCCCTCTACAAAGGGCGGTTGAAAGTCTAGTACCTCAAACCCTTAACTTTCGGTCAGCATGTCGATAAGGCCATACCGAGAGGTTAGGTACGGTCCAGAGAATATTCCATTAGAGGATTTTTGGTGGACCTATTACCCTGTTGCGCACTTTGGGGTATGAGTAATAGATTCGAAAACAAACCTTATCAGAGGTAATATGGACGTGACAGGTTTTGTGGACCCAGTACTTTTTGTGCACATTAGTGCAAGTAATTGGTTTGAGACAAGCCCTGCCAGATGTAATATAGACATGGCAGTTTTTTGGATTTAACACCACAGGCATACTCCAGATTGGGTACGGGTGATAAGTTGGAAGACAATCGATATCAGAGGTAATATGGACGTGATGATCGATAGTCAAGTCCAGGAAGTTTGCTCAGAGGTAGTATGGACATGGAAAACTCGGGTTATGGACTTATTACCCATGGCGTACCTTAAGTATGGATAATAAGCTAAAACCACTAGCACTATCAGGGGTTATATAAACGTGATAGAAGAAAATTCGAAGAGCGAAACTTTACTCAGAGGTGATATGGACATAGAAAAGTTCTAGAAATATCTTACACAGAGGTAATATGAGCATGGTAAGATATGAGTCTGTGGAGATAGTGGAGAGACGTAGTTCAGAGGTAATATGAACATAAACTGACTTTTTCTCTGTTGAGGAAAAGAAAAGTAGTTCAGAGGTAATGTTGATTTGAACTACTTGTTTCCATTGTGGGTATCTCACCCGGAGAGTTTTGGTGGACTTATTACTTCTTGTGCACGAGAGTGCAAGTAATAAGTTCAAGATAAAATTCTATCAGAGGTAATTTGGTCACGATAGATTTTTTGGACCCATTACTTTTTTTGTGCACTAGGGTGCAAGCAATAAGTTTGAAATAGGCCTTGCAAGTGGTGGTATAGTCGTGGCAAGTTTGGTGGACTTAGCACCGTTGGCGCGGTTAAGTTTAAGGGCAGGTGATAACTTGAGTTGACGACAGGTAATAGTCGTAGGGAGAGGTTTGCTCAGAGGTCACTTGGACATGGCATACTCTCGGGGGAGGATGTGAGGACGATAACTCAGGGGTTACATAGACGTGAGCTGATTAATAGCCATAACGAGAGGTTAGGTACGGTCCTGAGGACATCCTACTGGGAGATTTTTGGTGGACCTATTATCCTTTTGCGCACTTGGGGTACGAGTAATAGATTCAAAATAAACCCTATCAGAGGTAATATAGACGTGATAGGTTTTGTGGACTTATCACCGCTGGCATACTCCGGATTGGGTACGGGTGATAAGTTGGAAGATAATCGATATCAGAGATAATATGTACGTGATGATCGATGGTCAAGGCCAGAAAGTTTGCGCAGAGGTAATATGGATATGGCAAACTCTAGGGTTGTGGACTTATTATCCATGGCATACCATAAGTATGGATAGTAAGCTGAAATGACTAGCACTATCAGGGGTTATGCGAACATTATAGTGAAAGTTGAAAAACAAAGCTTTACTCAGAGGTAATGTGGAAATAAAAAAGTTTTGGAAATATCTTACTCAGAGGTAATGTGGACATGGTAAGATATGATTATGTGGATAGTAAGGACATCCCGTTAGGGGATTTTGGTGGACCTATTACCCCTTTGTGCACTCAGAGGTGAGAGTAATAGATTCGAAACAACCCATATCAGAGATAATATGGACGTGATAGGTTTTACGGATAGTAAGGACATCCCGTTGGTAGATTTTGGTGGACCTATTACCCTTTTGCGCACTAGGGGGTACGAGTAATAGATTCAAAATAAATCTTATCAGAGGTAATATGGATGTGATAAGTTTTGTGGATAGTAAGGGCATCCCACTAGGGAATTTTGGTAGACCTATTACCCTTTTGTGCACTCGGGGGCACGAGTAATAGATTCGAAACAAATACTATCAGAGGTAATATGGACGTGATAGATTTTGTGGATAGTAAGGACATCCCGCTGGAGGATTTTGGTGGACCTATTACCCTTTTGCGTACTTGTGGTACGAGTAATAGATTCAAAATAAACCATATCAGAGTTAATATGGACGTGATAGATTTTGTGGGCCCATTATAATTTATGCACGTTAGTGCAAGTAATATCATTGCTGGCATACTCCGAATTTGGTATGGGTGATAAGTTGAAAGATAATCGATATCATAGGTAATATGGACGTGATTATCGATAGCCAAAAACCTGAAAGGTTTTCTCAGAGGTCCCTTAGACATGGCAAACTAAGCCGAGGAGAGATATTAGGACAGTAGTTCAGAGGTAATATGGACGTGAACCAATATCCGAGAAACTCATTGAGGAGTGATTTGTTGGGTGTGGTCTATCCGAACATGAAGATAGACCAGAGGATTGCTCCGCTGGAGAGATTGATGTGACGATAGTTCAGAGGTAAAATGGACATAGCTAGCATCTAAATAGATTAGTTTTTTATTGGTCACTGTAGGATTGTGCGAGTGGACCTGAGGACCGCTCCACTGGGGAGACTTTAGGGACTCATCATCCGTTGTATATCCAGGGTTCCAGGATACAGATAATGGATTTTACGAGAATTCGTAAAGAAGGAAAGAATATTGCACATGGGCACTTGTCGAGGATGAAGAACCAAGAGTTGATTTGTCATGCCCCAGTCCCAAAATACGTAGGACTAGGACACGTAAGCATGCCAGCCGCATGTATATGGCAACTCCAATATATGAAAACTATAACACATGCGTACGTTGTATCATGAACAATAATTCATAAGTGGTATATATTTAACACAAGTCACAGGACATAACTAAATCTCATCCACATAAATCAAATAGACATAAATAACCAACATCTATGAAACTAGATCTCAATCTAAAGTATCTAATGATGGTAGTCGGATGGAAACAAATCTACTACCAAACTAGAATATAGAATAAACAAGATAAATACAATATAAGAATATTAACTAACAATCACGGGCTCGAAGAGAAGACCTCCTCGAAATATACGTATGAAGTCCGGATCTGTGCTCTTGCGAATACTCATGAACATCTACACCTGGAAAGGGACCAGGTCCTCAGAGGGACATAACAAGATACATAGAAGCATGTCATAAAGTAAATACTATAAAAACTCAAGGGTGATCTAACAAGCTAAGTGAAATGCACTTTGAAGACAACCTTGGTACGTATGGGTAGGTGAAAGGTATAAAGCGTAGCGTCGAGCCAGAGGCTAGTTCCTGGCATTAGCTGTAAACAGGATGCCAGGAGTATATGCTGACTACATCACCGATCATGATAGCGCGCAGCTAGTAACCTCTGCCGGATGTATCGACAAGCATATACGCCCATAATCGGGTAACACTGGCCCATAACTGGGTAACACTGAGGCTCACGACCCCGCAGTTTACTCTGAAACTACGGCAACCAAATGTCTGTCCCATACGCCTACTAATTGTCTTTCCTGCCCAAATGTCAATATACAAGTCGCGAACACGACGTTGACATCTCATACTATAATGCAAGTCTCTAAAGAAATAAACAACTAAGCTAAATGCCGTCACACGTACTACTCATACCGAAGGCCAGTCGAGAATGAGGCACGCGTCCCTACATGAACTCACTCTGTGACATATAATGATACGTGTCAAGGCATGGGAAGTCATACCGATAACTCCTCAACTTTAGGTGGGTCCACTAGATACTAGGTCAGACACAACTCCTAACGTCAACGCCTTCGTTGACTACACCCGAGTCTCTCTCGGACGTGCACAGCTATATAATATAAACATGTAACTAATAATACAGAAATTAAACAGTACAACAAGGCAAGGTATACTTGCCTGGCGAGAAGCTATGTAGTCCCAATAACCTGCTCCGAAAGTTGTATAGAATAATCCAATGTCCTCGGGGTCAGCGTGCACAGGCCCAAGAATCGGGGGTGACTGCTACAGGTCGTCTGGCAAGGGTGACAGGTCCATAATGATGACGATGACAGGGTGATGATGATGAGATGATTAGGTAATGGTTATGGTGATAGTGGTAATGATTATGATGATGATTACGTGATGGTGATAATGATGTTGATGGGGATGATGGTGGTGATGAGGACTATGATGTAAACGATGGTGATGTGGACGATAGTAATTACGAGGATGGCGATATGGATGATGGTGATGACGAGGATGGTGATATGGACGATTAGGGTTAAGGTATTGGTGATGATGATGATTGTAATGGTGGTAATGGTGATGATGTTAGAGATGATGATTGTGATGGAGGGGGTGATGACTGAACTCCGGCCAGGGCAGAGGAGGAAGACAGGGAGATGGTGGGGCTGTGGTCGAGGAGGAAGAGAGAGCAGGGAGCAGGGTGGTGGTGCTCTGGGCGAGTTGGGGAGGAGACAGGGAATGGTGGAGGTGAAGTGCTGGTGGTGTAGTGGAGGTGGTAGGGGAGCCCAGCGAGGCTGTTGGTGGCTGTGTTCAGTCGGTCAGGGAGTCAACAGGCGGGGTGCTCCGGGTTCAGGCGAGAGAAGGAGGTCAAGGATAGTCGGTAAGCGGCGGCGGGTCGAGATGTGTAGAGGCGGAGGAGTCCTCGGTACTGCACAATCGGGGTACTCGGGGATGATGGTGGTGGTTTGTGATGACGGTGGCATTGCTGGTGACGAGGTGGTCGAGGATGGAAGAGGGTGGCTGACTGGAAATGGTAATGGGGTCGGTGGTATCGTAGAGGGGTCCGGTCGGCTGCTCCAGAGATCTGGGCTACGAGCAGCTCCAGCGGGGAGGAAGTGCAGGCGGAGGAGGTCGAGGAAGAAGGTAAAACGGAGGTTGAGGAAGAAGACTGGGAGGTACAGCGGGTTCTGACGGGGTCTCCGGCGGTCGGAGGCGATGTTGCTGGGTCTGCTCCGGCGGGATGGCTCGCCGGAGGGAGGTCGGGGAAGAAGAACTGTAGATGGGGGACATGGGGATGTCGGCTAGGTGTTTTAGGTTTAGAAAAAAATAAGGAAAAAAGGGAAACAAATATTGTTTATATACATGTAAATTTGGGTTGGGTGTTTGACCTAAAAGTTTGGGCCTGGTCAACTCTCTTTAGGGTGGGCCTTTGCTTCACATGGGGATATTTGGAGGCTAATAATTACATTATTTAAAATGTAAGGATAGGGTTAAATGAGGGGGGCGATGTCGCGCGTTGCACATTCCAAAAATTATGGGAAAATTCCTATGAAGGGGAAAGTAGATTTTCTTCATGTATTGTCCAATGGTGGGGACACCTCAATGCGCTTTTGCATAAAAGAGCCCAATAATTAGAAAATTGCACAAAGATTGAAATTAGGTTTTAATTAATTAAATTATCGCGCAAGGTGTTCTGAAATTAATTGGAAGTACATGGAGATAAAATTTGGTGGGATACAAGTCTCATGGACATAGAGGATTCAGAGTAAAATATTATCATTAATTGGATTGCACAAAATGGGTCAAGATTGTGTCTCCAATTTCGATTGGAACGCACAAGGGTACAAATTTATATTTTATTTAGAATTATAAAATAACGTCTGTGACGTTTATTGTGCGACTAAAATGAGCACAAGAGAGCATAATTATAAGTTACACCGAGGTCAGAATAGAAGGCGGTCATATCTAGGGCAAGAGTGTGAAATTTGTAGGTAGACAATGGCTAGTGTAGTGCTCCAATTATCGAAGCAACGGTAAGGCATGCTAAGTGATATAAATATTACATAATTAAATAAAATGCTGTGTTCTAATTCTAATTGGGTTCAATCTAGCCCTAGTCTCACTATCTAAGCCAAGTAGACCTAATTTCGGGTGTAGGGGTTTACATGATTTGTACATCTTGGTTGTCCCGTTGGGGATAAGGTAAGTACAAGTCTAGTTTAGACGTAGTACTTTCTTGAGGAACTTGTCGTTGATAGGCATCAGGTGCAAGTCATCGTTGGGTTTTCCTAGCCAGTATGCATCGTTGGGAAACACGATTTTCATAATGAACGGGCCCTTCCCTTTAGGTTAGGATTTATCGGCCGTCTTGTAAGTCATGGCATGTACAAGCATCTCTATATCCTAGCACTCTGCGAGTATTATTGTAATAACTGTCGGATTATAAAGGAGTACGCCGTCCTTTGCCAAAGTTTAAACCTTCAGCTTTTTAGAGGTCGTATCTCATATTCGACATGAAATGGAGTAATTATTGGCTGTAATGACGTAACTGGGGCAGCTCATTATTTGTTGCATTGAATACTATTGTTGACTTAGCCTGCACCGAATAAGGAGCTCTGTACACAAGAACAGTGCTATGTATACATGACCGAGTTGGCTGAATTATGCATATAGGATCACTGTCGGGTGAGCATGATTGTCTACCACGTCAAAATCCACTGCTTGCTGCATATTTTTGTATATCGCGCAGGGGGAACTGCCTGTTGCCCATAAGGATTCGTTACGACGAGAAGTACTGAAGACTTCCTCGGATGCGTACAATGGAATGCTACTTATCATGCGCCATTGCTGATGAGTCATGCGATACTTAGCTTTTATGCACAAGGAGACTTGTTGAGCTGCACTGAGCATTCGAAGTCTACAATTGGTGCTTTCTAAAGCAAGGATCCTGTGGCCCGGCTTGTATTGCTTCCCCTTTGACCTAGTCGTTGAAGGTGCTATTTGCTGTGCCAATATTTGAGCAATGACCTTACCTCATGTAGTTGTAAGTGATACCAAGCCTGCTACTCGGATGCGAGCCAATGAGAGGTTGACGAATCCCCGGTTGCCTGGGCTTTCGTCACTGGAAAGTCGCCTAATTGGAGGGACACTATGTTTGCAATGACTGTCCTATCCTCGAAGTCGAGGGTGAGCACTTTGGCATCGATCAATTGTTAGATATGTCTCTTCAATACAGAGCAATATCTGGTTGGATAATGAATGTACTAATGAAAGAGGCAATCTTTTGGGTCATCGACCTTGTCAGCCTCTTCAGGGCATTTAATGTTAGGTAGCCGAAGTTTGTTTTCCTTCATCAGTATGTTGAAGATTTTAATGATGTCATCGTCATTAAAGTAGAAAGTTGTCTTTGGATTTGGGGCTTCTGATACCTAAGTCGCACGGTCCTCAAGGAAGACTGATAATTTTGTATCATTTTTGGGGTCTGTTACGGGTTGGTGTGGATCACTGTCTAGTTCTTGGGGATCAATGTCCTCGCAGCATGACGGGTTGGTGTAGATTACTAGGAGATTGCTACTCCCGGCTTGAAGAGTTATTATGGGCCCTGAGGGTGGCAAGACCATGTTCGCCTTGATCTCCAGAATTTCTTGGGACAGAGTCTGTATTGTGGCACTCATGGTGTTCATCATTGCCTCAAGAGCATCGAGTCATTGGCGATCGCTGAGCCCTTTCGCCTTCGGTTCCTGAGTCACACTATCCTCAAGGAAGACGGGCATCATTGCATCATCTTCAGACTCAAAGGAGATGCTACCCTCAGCTTCAGATGATGCTCTAACTATTAGAGGGAGACTTACCCTCAGCCTGTCATTGTTTGTTCTTTGGGAGTTAAAGTCTTCAGGGGAGGTAGGCATCATTGCACCGTCTTCCGATTCTGGAGGATTTCTACCCCCAGCCCTAGATGTTGCATTAACCCTAGGCACATTGATGTCAGCTTCCTCAAAATCGTTGTCTTCGGGGAAAGCCGAAAGTGTTATATCTTCTTCAGACTCGGAGGGAATATTATCCCCAGCTTTGGAAGGTGCATTTTTATGATGTGGGTGATTACCCCCAGAGAACTCAACATCTGTCCCATGAGATTCACTATCTTTATGGAATGCTAGGTTATTGCGTATGTCCAGGGGGACACTACCCTCAGCTTGGGCCACCCCCAGGGGTTCTGAGAAAGAACTACCCCCAGGGGATGAAGGCTTCTTCATTGAGCGGGTGCCATGGAAGACTCCTTCCGCATGTGACATTGTCAGTCCTTCGGGTAGTTGCCTTCACGACGTAGTGGCAGAGAGCGCCGGACTGGAGGTATTTGACTTTTTTTTTTCCTTGGTGGTGGAAAGCTTTTAGTTAAGTAGCATGAGGCGAAGGACAATTCCTCCTCCTTTGATACTTGCACCTGATCTCCAGGTTGTTGCCGGGTAGGTAATTTTTAGTCGCTGGAAGGCCGACTGCCTGTCAGTGGATACTGCTACTTTATTGCAGCAGCAGTTGATAATGATGTTGGCACAGCTATGCCTTGGAGAGGATACGTCGTACGCCATAGTTGTTTCCCTTGCTTTGCGCTTGTGAGTAATCACGTCACGTAAATCATGTGAAGGGTATTTTACCTTTGCATCCTCTTTGTGAGTTCGGGTATCCCGGGCATACGGATGCACAGGTGCTGAATTCGCTCCCTGGCATGGGGTTCGTACACGAACTTGCCCCGAGGTACCGGTAGAAGACTTTTGAGACTGACCTTGTCCATTGGTCCATGTAGGCTGGAAGGATGGGTCAGTCATGTACAACTTTACGTCAGAGGCTCGCGTAATAGTTAGAGATGCCTGTTGTCGGTCGGTCATATGAGCAGTTGCTTGAGCTTGACGAGCTCGCACTGCCGTGGACTTCTTCAGCTTAGCCACCGCAGGTGCGTAGTATGAAGAGTCCAGATTTAGATTTTTACCATTCTTAGTGGATCACATAGAATCTGCGTCGCATGAGATACGATCGAAAATAGAGGTTTTGTTGCTATCAGGGCCGCATGCAGCCTACTGTCTGCCGCTGTGAGTTGATGCCGCATGGAAAGTCTTATGCGGCCTCCTCCTTGGCCGCATAGAAGCTGCCTCAGTATCAGAATGTATGGCATTGTAGTGTTTTCCTCTGACAGAGTCTGGATCCTGAACAGTTTCTGCGTCAGCGTGGACTGCCGCATAGACGTGGACGTTCTGGGTGTTCGTCCGACGAACGTCATTGGCAACAGAGTGAGAGGATGGAAGTGTCTATTCCATAATTGGGTGGGGTGCAACAGCCTTGGCACCTATGTTCTGTGGGTCTTTTTGGGCTTGGCTATCCTTGGCGAAGGATTAGCACTTTCTTCGGAGGGCATATCCTCGAACGCTTCTTGGTCGAAGAGGACCACCAGCATCTTTTGCATCAAGCCGAGTATGGCCGCATCGGATTGTGTCACCGACTTCTCAACAGTGGAGAAGGACGTCCCCAGCAGAGTCGCCATCGTGTTTGCCATTTAAATCAAAAGAAAGAACTAAGAAAACTTGATTTGATTAACAAACTAGAGAGTGCATAGAAGAGTCCTAAGAGACAATCTAAGTAAAAATTTATTTTGATCTGGGGGGTGATGATGGAGGGTTAGGAGTGTAGCAACTCTCTTTACTCTATGGACGATCTGGACGTAGAAGCTTCTCTCATTGGTTTTAGTGTGAATCAGCAGATAGCCAGCCAGTCTTTTGGTTCGGTCTCTCTGTGAAGCAGAAAAAGTCGACCCTTAGAACGTTGAAATTTCTCCTATTTATAGCCATCGTGCTGATGGGCTATGGGTGCCGCATATGCCTCTGTTTGGTAGCTGCATAAGGCTCCTCCAACAGAATGCGGTTGCAACTGTTACATCATGGTGCGGGCAAGCCGCCATATGGGTTTGGGTAGAATTTTTTGTTTGAAGATATCTTGGGGCTGTTGTGTGCATAACTCGATCGATTGGACACTTGGTCAACACTAACTGTGAGAGAAATCGTCTTCAGTTGTAACAGAAAATATTATAAGTCGAGATCCACATATTGTTGTAGTCGCATAGAAGCTCTCGTTTGGCCTTGGTCGAAATGATCCTCTGGCCATATGTGGATGAGGCCGCATGTAAACCCCCTTACCCAAAAATAGGTATCTTGTGTGTATTTTGTATTTCTTGTATTTTTTTAGATTATTTTTCAAATTAATTAAAATCCAATGATTTTATTAGGACACTTCACCGTGGTTTGGACATTAATAATATAGGATATCCCCAAATCTGTATCATCCTTCATAGGAAGTAGCCTACACATGAGACACTACTTGTAGGATCTTTTCGTGACACAAAAATTCGATTCATTAGCCTTAGTATGACATTAGTGTAACGACCAAAGATTCTTGTGTTAAATATTTAGATATTTTATATATATAATTTATTTGTGGTTATTTTCCAATCCCAACTACCTACAATTAGCATCCCATAATTATCTATGTCAAATTAGGCAATTTCCCTTTTTATAAGATTTGCATATTATTTACTATTATCCTATTTTGTTGGATATCCATTTAGTTATTTACTTAGTTAATTGGATAATACAGTTATTTGATTTATTATAACTAGATAAATATTTAATTATTAATTACAAATATTTCATAAAATATTTTGGGGGTAGTATTTTATTAAAGTTTTACAAAGTAAAATTTTCTAGAATTTATTTTGTGTGCAAATATTCTTTTTGGATTTTTTTATAACCTCATCTATATACGTAAATATATATGTAAATAAATATATAGTTATTAATAATAATAATAATGATAAGAAAATAAAAGAAAAAGAAAAAGAAAAGAAAAAGAAAGAAATAACAATAACAATAACAATAACAATAACAATAATAATAATAATAATAATAATAATAAAAATAAAAGAAAAAGAAAAACCTAAAACCTAAATTTTAAAACCAACACCTAATCCTATACTAGGCCAGCAGAACCCGTGACCCAGACTTCCCCCCCCCCTGTCGATATATATATATATATATATATATATATATATATATATATATATATATATATATATATATATATATTACAAAACCCAAACCCAAACCCTAACCCTAATCTCTCCTCTCCTCCTCTCCCAGACGCCGTCGACATCCCCCCCCGACGCCGTCGACCGCCGCACACCGCTCGGCGACCGACGCCGCAGCAGCCGCGGGCCGAGCACACGCGTGCACAGCCACGATCCGACACCCCTACTTCAAGGTGATGTAACTCCCTCATATTTGATCCTTTTCTCGAGCGGTTTGTCCGTATACGTTCAGAACCTAACCCTCTAGGATTCCCTCCAAGCGGGACGAGTTTTCTTGCCCTGGATTGGTCGAAAAATTAAACAAAAATTGGCCAAAAAACTGACCAGAAATAGGCCAGAAATTCGACCCAAACCTCCATGTTCATGCCCAATTTGCCACTAACCCGTTAAATATTTTCAAAATCTAATTAAAATGTTTTCTTCTCAATATAACCAAGAATTTTATTGTTATTTTAGTTTTTATTAATTTATTTTATTTGTTAAATTATTCGACCTCCAAAACGACCAAAAACTTGGTATTTTAAAACTAAAATTTTATGATACGGAGGGTATCCTACCAAACGGGACCGCCTCATCGAGTACTAATTACATCGAAAGGCGCGTATGGTATATTATGACGTGTGGGCTTTCACGAAAGTTGATTCGGACGTGTGTGCGCGTCGAAATCAACTCGTATCCGCAAAAGTTCCCGTATCGCGACTTTTATAAACCACCACCCACTTTGTGTACGCTCGTCGAAATAAGATGAAACTTACGCCATTGGATTCATTGTATCACGCTGGTCTTGTGACCCAAGTTTGATACGATTCTGAGACAGTTAACCGAGTCGCCAATTCGCGGGCCCCACGGTTTGACTTGAAGGGCGAATTTGTGATCGGCTCACCAAAATCCAAAATTAGACATACCATTGAGTTCGTATCATCGTTTAAAATTTATTTGATCTATAATTTGTCCCATTTAGAGACCTTTATCTCTGGCACACATTTTGGTGTAAAGTATCCCACATGTGGACCCCGCTTTGATCCAAAATTATCGTTTTGCCCCTGTGTCCATATTGGAAAAAAGGGTAGTATTTTCTAGCTATCTTGCTGATTTCAGAGACTTTGTTGATGTTTATTTAAGCATCCGGAGACGTTCATTCGGATGCCATAGTTTCTAATCCCTTATGCTTGACGTCTGGACACATACACTACGCAGCTTTCTTGCCAGGCAAGTATATCTTGCCATTGTACTATGATTTATATTCCATATGGTGCATGCATTTTATTTCTATTATTTAGTTCATATATTTTAATTGCTATACAAACTACGTCCAAGAATAACTTCGGTGCAATGATGGTGGCGTCATATTTTGTCTTTATTATATATTATGCATGTTAACCTAGTTTTATGAGACCACCCCATTATCATGAGACATTTTTATATTTTATTTGGCCATGACACATTTTTTACACAAGTTTTGAATCTCATATAGATCACGGACTTATGTATTGACTGATCATCAGTACGTATGGGACATGCGATAGAAAATAACTGCTAATTGAGATATGTTAAAAGACTTGGCAGTTATTATAGGTCTCATCGTGTCATGGATATGGCATGAACAGAGCATGGGGTGGGGAGAACAACAAGTAAGGTATTTGGGCTCCTTTGCACTTTCTTTGTATAACCCGCACGCTCCGCCGGAGATACGTGGTCAGATGACCCATATATTATCTACAGGCAGCCTCTAACGTTCAAAAGACGTCATGCTTTTTAGGCCCCTGATTCTCCGAGAGAATTATGCCAATCCCATTTTAGCCAGATAGCCCACTTGTTGGAAAGTTGTTCTCAAAGTGCATTCACATAGGCGGTTAGACGAGCCTTTGGATGTTTATTTTCAGTACTTTAATGGTATGCTTCTATGTATCTTGTTACGTCCCTCTGAGGACCTGGTCCCTTTCCAGGTGTAGACGATCAGGACTATTCGCAGGAGCATGGATCAGGACTTGCTACTTCGTTCTCTTTCGAGGAGGTCTTTCCTTCGAGCCTCTCTGATCATTAGATGATGTACTTATTATATTTACTTTTATATTCTAGTTGGTAGTGGATTTGTCTCCATCCAACTGTTAGTTTTTCTCGACTAGTTCATATTTGGTTTATTGAAATATTTGATCATTTATTTCTTTATAATTTTTTTTGTGGATGAGATTTAGTTATGCCCTGTGACTTGTGACAACTATATAACACTTGTGAATTATTGTTCATAATACAGCGTACGTATGTGTTATGGTTTCCATATATTAGAGTCTCCATATACATACGGCTGGCATGCTTACGTATTCCTAATCCTATGTATTTTGGGACAGGGGTGTGACATATTTTTGTGGTAGCCCATGCAGGTCGAGTTAGCCGTCTCGGTTACGTAACTGTACCGAGTGGGCCTGCACCTAGGATTAGAGTTTTAGGTCTCATCCACGTACTTGACTTTTCTTTTTATTTTTATTTCGAATTCTTGAACTCGTCTACCTTCCTTGACCTTCAAAATTATACTCGCTTAATTCTCTTGACATCGGTATCCTTGTTTCCTCACCTCTTTCTATTTAATGTACTTCCATAATCATTACTTGAGTATAGCCTCCTACGAGAATATAAGAGTCCTTATTGTTAGAGTTCGAAGATAATTATGATAGCATACCTACTAAAAAAAATAAATTAGAATATTGACAGCTTCTAAATGTCTAGCATACCTAATGAACCCTAGCATCCCTTACCTATAAATTAATTGATCATTATCCCTTGATATATTTATGAATGACTTGAGAGTAGTATAGATACTACTATGGTTAGTTAAAAATTTGACCATATTGTTTGACCCTAGTATTGAGCAACCAATAGAAATCCAAGATTGAATATTAGGACTAAACCTAACTTTCATAGTGAGATAGTATTAGAGAACTATAAATTTAGATTCTTGTCTTGATATTGGCATTGTCGTACCTTAGGAAACCAAGAGGAATGAACCAATACCTTAGTAAGAGCAAGGGTAACCCACTTTAGCTTAGTAGATCTCCTAGAATCTATGATCATCATTGAGTCATACGTGAGTCTCCATGAGTCACCGACCCTGCCATTTCATCCAACTATCTATATACTTTCCTATCTTGATTTAATCCATCTGTCATAGATCAATTGTCATAGCTCTTTACCCAATTGAAACCCATTGAATGAATAGAACATTTTCAATTTATCATACCTCGAACAAAGAGATTAGCATACTACCTTTCCTTAGGAAACCATGATATTATCAAGAGTCTCTTTATTTAATTTTATATCTTGTTTCTCCGAAACCATAACGCTTTTTTTTTGCGATGGCTGAAAAAATTTGTTTTCATCTTTCAATTCGTGCCACCTAACCCTTCTGATTGTAGGCCAAGTGATTCCCTTTTATGTTAGGATATATAGTTTGCTAGGATTATAGTTGTTAACCTTGAATTTTAAAATTATGTGCTTAGTAGTTAGAACTTGATAGTTTGAGTTATTCATTTAGATTACGATTTTATGATTAAACTTTAGTTTCAAATCACATAATTTGTATCTATATCTCAATACAGGTTATATCCTCTTTCACTTAAGGGCCAGTAACTTCTCCATTCTTAATATTAACGCTTTTGTTCTATAACACTATGATTAAGACTTAAGATGACCATTACCTATATAATGAAATAGGATACCTTAATAAGTACCAAGATCTTTTCCTCGTATACCCCCATAAGGGTTTCTACTTTATCCCCACAAGGCAGTATTAGTTGATTCTTGTAAGTTGGGTAGTATGCCTCTAACCTAGTATTACATAGTCCTTTTGACCCATTAATAAAGTGTAATTGAATGACACCAACTATAGGCTAGCATAAGAAGATAGTGCTTATCTAGACTATAGAACTTTAGAGGCCCATACCACCATTTGGTCAACTAGAGACTTAGACAAGAAGTTAGTATGGAAACTGTAGAGGCACAACACCGGATGAGTCTTATCTTCTTGATGAACTTGAATTATTTTGTACCTTTCACTCATCATAATCCCGCGTACTTATGTTATGTTGGACTATCTTGACTCATGCTGCTATTGCAGTCTAATTTTACAAGCTTATTCTTTATCGAGCTTGTTCATGATATATGTATTATTGGGGGCCCACACTAATACATTGTCTAAATTAGAATCAGTGTATTATGGTCTAGCTAACCTTAGTGCGCTTGGTTCGCTCTTCGCATGACTAATTTACGTGGATTGAGATATATAGTTGACTAGTAGACGAATATACTTGCCCTCTAGACATGTCCGAGCATATCGTATCGGTTACATAACTGTACTGATATGAGCATGCGAATATGAATTTACCAAAAAATAAGATTTTAATCCACAACTTCCTTGACAACTCCCTTTTGAATTCTTAATCTCCTTGAACCCCATACTTGTAGTCTATCACCTCCTCCTTGAATTTTTTTATTGTTATTTTTTTGTCTTTTCCTATTTCGGAAAGACGAACGCTCGTGCTTGGTATAAGTTTGATATACGGAGAGTACTAGATATACCCCCTAGGCCAATCACATTACTTTGTGACTATCTTTTATAATTAAGGGCATATCGCATGTGATATATTTGGTGTTAAAATTTTTGATGATGTATTGAATAACACGATTAAATAATTTGAGGAAGTCTTTCTTAAAGGTATAGTCATATGTGATAGATCGGTAAATTCTAAGTTGGGTAGGAGTTGCATTGTCAACTTGAGGTAAACTTTTTTTAGATTGTGATCAAGTAAGAATAGATTGAGAGATTTAAGTCATTTTAATTTTGAGAATTTTTAGAAGAATGATTTAGATGATGAGGATTTAACTTTAAAGATAAGAATGCCTTATAGAATGAATTTTGAAATCTTGATATTGCGGACCAAGTATTTATAATTTGAGCACATGATTTAAATTTTGAATATTGGAGATTGAATCAACGATTTAAATTTTAAGGAAAAAAATAATAGAACTCTAAACATGAACATTGATGGATTGAATTCAAAATTTTATAATTTGATGATTTAAATTAAAAGTTAAATTTTGATTATTGGATCACCTATTTGAAATATTGAGGATGAAAATTGAATTTAAAATTTGAAGAGTACAAAATTCTAAAGTTAAAAATAGGAATAAGATTTTATTAGAGTTGTTTATTATTTAAAATCTAGAGGAGATTATGATAGTTGAAATTTGTGATTTAAATTTTGATATGGGATGTCATTTAGATTTGACTTAAATTTGGATGTTGATGATTTAAAAATCGAGAAGAGATTACGATATGTTGAATTTTGATTTAAACAGTGGTTATTTTAATTTTGAAGTGATTGTCACGTCCCAATCCCAAAATACGTAGGACTAGGAATACGTAACACACCAGCCGTATATATACGAACTCCAATATATGGAAACCATATATACACGTACGCTGTACATGAATATCCAATCCACAGTGGTAATATATTGTCACAACAAGTCACACGCAATCTATATCTCATCCACAGCACAATAAATAAATAAATGAAAATGAATAACTGAATATCAAAGATGAATAACTGAAATCTCAAAGTATGATAGTCGGATGGAAACAAATCCACTACAAATTGACTATACCAAAACTACTAAAGAGAGAAGAGAATAAACTCTAATATAAGAATAAATGTCTCGAAAAGAATAGCAACAAAATCTCTAATAGCTGGAATGGATCACAGATAATCCGAAGGTAAGACCTCCTCAGACTGATAAGTAGCGTCAGGTCCAGGTCCATACTCCTGCGGGTACTCCTGCTCATCTATATCTGGAAAGGGACCAGGTCCCCAGAGGGACGTAACAAGATACATAATAACATGTCAATAAGTACTAAAAGTAAACATCCAATGGGGTCGCCTAACCGTCTAAGTGAATGCAGTTTAAGAACAACTATCCCCACAAGTGAGCGATCTGGCTGAAAATTAGGATTGGCATAGTTCTCTTGGAGATCCAGGGGTCTATAAAGCATGTCGTCTTTTGAACGCCAGAGGCCGCCAGATAATATATAATATATAGTAGTCATCACCACTCGTATCTCCGACGGAGAATCCGGGCGCACAATAGAAAAAGTGCAAAGGAGCTCAAATGTGGTACTTGTTGTTCTCCCCACCCCATGCTCTAAGCATGTCACATCCATAACACGATAATACCTCTAAAAACTGTCAGGTCTACTAGCATACAAAGTTTCTAACAGCAGTTATCCCTAACGCACGTACCGATGATCAATCAATACGTAAGTCCGTGATCTATATGAGACTCACAACTCGTGTAAAAATGTGTCACAGTCAAATAAAACCAAATACTGCTGCATGAAAATGGGGTGGTCTCATAAAGTAGGTCCAATGCTCATACATAAATAAAAACATAATACAACGACACCTTCGTTGCACCCAAGTTTCCTTGGACGCAAAATTTATATAGCAGATAAAATAAATGAACTAAATAACAGAAATAAATATGCATGCATCATATGAAATATAAATATAGTACAATGGTAAGGTATACTTGCCTGGCAAAAAATCTGTAAAGTGTATGCGCCCAAATATCAAGGACACAGAATCAGAAACTAATGGCTCCGAAGAAATATCTCCGGATACTGAAATAGACATCACCAATGTTTTCGGAATCAGCAAAATAGCTAGAAATCACTACCCTTTCGTCCAACTTGGACACAGAGGCAAAACGGTAATTTCGGGTCAAAGTGGGGTCCACGTGTGGCCCACTTTACACCAAAAAATATGCCAAGGGTAACAGTCTCTAAATAGGACAAATTATAGGTCAAACCAACTCTAAATGTCAGCACGAACTCAACGGTATGTCCAAATATGGATTCCGGTGAGCCGAACACAATTTTGCCCAAAAAGTCAACTATGGGGCCCGCTAATTGGTGACTTGGTCAACTGTCTCAGAATTGCATGAAAATTTGGTCACAGGACCAGCGCGTTACCCCGAGTTCAGTGGCGTAAGTTTCTTCACATTCTGACGAACGTGCAACAAATAAGCACGGCTTTCGCAAAAGTTGTGACACGAGGATTGTCCGCGGATACGGGCTGATTCTGACGCGCACATGAGTCCGAATCAGTTTCTGTGAACTCTTACATGTTCGGGTATACTGCGTGCACCTTTTGGTACACTCGGTGCAAAGTGGGGCGGTCCCATTTGGCGGAGCGTGCACTATTTCACAACTTTTGGAAATCTGGAAAAAGTGTATTTTTTAGGTTTTCCAACGAATTTTATTTTACATACAGTAGTTAATAATCTAAGGTTAATTAACAAAAATTAAACTAGGTCAAGTGGTCTCCGCATACCAAAAAGAAAAATCAGATTCGGATCTCTGTGGTGGGAGATACGAATTCGGAAACATAGGTGGTCACCCCAGTTTTCTGCGATACCCAGAAATTATCATTTTCTGCCAACTTTGACGCTTTTTCTCCTAGGATTTCGCGCTGTTCGAGGTCAACTATCATACAGGTATTGGAGAGGGTTAAGTGGTGAACGTACCGGTGAAGACGGGGTCGAGTTTGGTTCAATGAGGGACGGGAAACGACGATGGAACACAGGTAATTTGCTGTTGAATCTTGCAGTTGCGCGGGATCGTGGTCTTCGGGTCGGTCGGCGGCTGGACTGGGCTTGGTTCTATGGCGGTGGTCTCTGGGTTAGGGTTTTGTTGAATGGGTGAATGATATTTATATATATATGTGTGAGAGAGCCCAGGGGGGTTCACGCGCGGGGAAGGGCTCTGTTGCTTGCAATTTCCAGCGGGCAACTCATGGGGGTAGCGGGTTGCCTAGGTTAAGTGATTAACGGGTAGATCCATTAGTGGATGAATCTATTAAGGGAATTTAATGGTTTTTCTTTTACTTTTCTTTCCTTTATCATTACTTTCTCTTTCTATTTCTTATAATATATATATATATATATATATATATATATATATATATATATATATATATATATATATATATATATACGTATATACCCATAGAAAAAAATCTAGAATTATATCAATGCGTACCATTAAGCTAGCAACTGTCCAAAGGGTCTCCTACATGAAATAAATTAGGAAAAATTTCTAATGGCCCCATAAATCCCCTAAGTGCACGAACACCTAAATTAAAAATTAATTACAATCTATTTCTCCTAATTAGTCACTAATTACTACAATTAAACTAATAATTAATTAAAAAGGATAAATACGGTTTTAAGGATTAGGGGTTTTACATTCTACCCAACTTATAAAAATTTTGTCCTCGAAATTAAAACTAAGCCACGATAGAATATCAAGGATGGTATAAGATATAAATTAACAAAGTAAATTCATACCTTGGTCTGCGAATAGGTTTGGAAAATGCTTGCGCATGTCGCCTCGCGCTCCCAAGTTGATTCTCCTGGCGCGTCATGCTTCCATGCTACGCGAACCAAGAGAATGGACTGGTTCCTCAACAATTTCTCTCGACGATCAAGGATTCCCACGGGTTGCTCTTGGTATGACAAGCTCGGCCCAATAGTGATCTCCGAATGGTCGAGAACATGACTGTTGTCTGCCACATATCGCCTGAGCTGCGACACATGGAATACATCATGCACTCCCTCAAGTGAAGGTGGTAGTGCAAGTCGATATGCCACTTCTCCAACTCTCTCGAGCACGTCAAATGGTCCAATATACCTTGGACTCAACTTGCCGCGCCCTCCGAATCGAATGGTGCCTCTGGTAGGTGATATCCTCAAGAAGACATGATCGCCCTCTTTGAACTCCAAGGGACGACGATGAAGGTCTGCCCACTGCTTCTGTCTGTCTTGCGCTGGTCGCAAGTGCCCTTGAATCTTCTTAACTGTCTCTACGGTGTTGACCACCAACTCGGGTACCAGAAACTGATGTTCTTCCACGTCACTCCAACACACATGAGACCTACATTTTCTTCCATACAATGCTTCAAATGGAGCCATCTGAATACTCGCTTGATAGCTATTATTGTAAGAAAACTCTACAAGATGTAGGTGGTCCTCCCATGATCCTCCGAAGTCTAACATACAAGCCCTCAACATATCCTCCAATATCTGAATGGTACGCTCTGACTGCCCATCTGTCTGTGGGTGGTAAGATGTACTGAATTTTAAACGAGTTCTAAGACTCTCTTGCATGCTCCTCCAAAAGTGCGATATAAAACACGAGTCCCTGTCTGATACAATGCTGACTGGTATGCCGTGCAACCTCACGATCTGTCTCATATATAAGTCAGCTAAAACTTTTATAGACTGGCCAACTCTAAAAGGTAAGAAATATGCTGACTTGGTGAGTCGGTCCACTATTACCCACACTGCATCTCTTCCACTTGGACTCTTGGGAAAACCCGTGACGAAGTCCATAGTGATGTGCTCCAACTTCCACTCTGGAATTAGAAGTGGTTGCAATAATCTTGCTGTTCTCTGGTGCTCCGCCTTTACTTGTTGATATACTAAACATTTAGCTACAAAGTGAGCTATCTCTCTCTTCATTCCATGCCACCAAAAGTGTTGTCGTAAGTCACGATACATCTTGGTGCCTCTAGGATGAATAGAATATATCGAACTATGAGCTTCTGTCATCAGCTCCTGTCGAATCTCTCCATTTGGAACATAAAGACGATCACCACATCGTAATGTCCCATCCTCATGAATGCACAATCATGTCTGCTCTTCGGCCTTTATCCTTTCCTTCAGTCTCCTGAATCTGGTGTCTGTAGGCAAAGCTGCCTTAATCCTCTCTACTAATGATGATTGTACTTGCAAGTTAGCTAGTGTCCCATCTGCTCCGGGTAATATCACTTCAATGCCAAGCTCTTGCAAGTCCTCTAATACTCCCTCTGTGCTGTCAAAAAATAAGCTGCTGGTTTCCGGCTTAACGCGTCTGCTACAATGTTAGCCTTGCCTGGATGATAATGTAGCTCTATCTCAAAATCTTTTATCAACTCGAGCCATCGACGTTGCCTCATATTTAACTTCTTCTGCGTGAAGACATACTTGAGGCTTTTGTGGTCTGTATAGATCTCCACTCGTTCCCCAAACAAGTAATATCTCCATAGCTTCAGAGCAAATACAACGGCTACAAGTTCCAAGTCATGAGTCGGATAATTCTTCTCATGTACTCGTAACTTTCTAGATGCATATGCAATCACTTTGCCATGCTACATCAATACGCATCCCAAGCCTTTCCCTGATGCGTCACTGTAGATCACATAACCTCCTGATCCTGATGGAATAATCAATACTGGTGTTGTAGTCAGTCGCTTCTTCAACTCTTCAGAAGCAGCTTAACACTCGTTGGTCCATATAAATTTTTGATCCTTACAAGTCAAACGAGTCATAGGAGCTGGTATCCTTGAGAAATTCTTCACGAACCGTCGGTAATATCCCGCAAGTCAAAGGAAACTCCTCACCTCTGATGCTGATTTAGGAACAGGCCATATCTCAACTGCTGAGATCTTCTCTGGATCAACAGAAATACCATCTCCCGTAATAATATGCCCAAGAAATGAGACTCTGTCCAAGAAGAACTCATACTTACTGAGCTTTGCATATAACTGCTCTCTCCTCAAAGTCTTTAGAATAATCTGCAGTGCTTCTCGTGCTCCTCGTGACTCTTCGAATAGACAAGTATATTATCTATGAAGACGACCACGAACTGGTCCAAGTCCTGGTGGAAGACTCGATTCATTAAGTCCATAAAGATAGCTGGAGCATTAGTCAATCCAAATGGCATGACCAAAAACTCATAGTGCCCATATATTATTCTGAATGTGGTCTTCGGAATATCCTGCTTCCGTACCTTCACCTGGTGATATTCCGATCTCAAATCTATCTTCGAGAACACTTTGGCTCCACTGAGTTGATCAAATAGGTCATCAATGCGTGGCAATGGATATTTGTTCTTCACAGTCACTGCATTCAAGTCTCTGTAGTCAATGCACATACGCACTGACCCATCCTTCTTTGGTACAAACAACACTGGTGCTCCCCAGGGTAATGCACTTGGTCGGATGAAACCTTTCTCTTCTAGTTCTTTCAACTGTGCCTTCCGCTCGTCCATCTCCTTCTTCGCCAGTCTGTAAATATGCGATGCTATAGGTGCTGCTCCCGGTACTAATTCAATTAAAAACTTTACGTCTCTGTCTGGGGGTAGTCCTGGCAATTCCTCTGAAAAAACGTCTAGAAATTCTGAAATAATGGGATGATAAACAATGTCGTCCATTGTGAGTTGCATACCATCAAGGATTTTTGTGGATCCTCGTGCAAACTCAAGTTCAGGCTGGCCTGGTACCTTAAAAAGAATGCTTCCTCCAAAACAATCGAAGAAAGCGTGGTACTTGCTTAGCCAGTCCATTCCAAGCACAATATCAAAAGTTGGCATAGGAAGGACTAAGAGTCAGGCGTTCATCTCTTTGCTACGTATCTCTATAGGACACGATCTATAAATTCTACTAACTGGTACAACTCCTCCTCCGATAAGAATTCTAACACAACTAGATAAAGGTGTAGAGGCAATATTGTTTTTGGCAATAAAACTAGATAATATGAATGAGTGGGTGGCTCCCGTATCAAATAATATCACAGCCGAAAAAGTAAAAGAAAGAGTAATACCTGCTATGACATCCACCTCATGATCCATGTCATCTACCTCCAATGCAAAAGCTCGTTCGTTCCTCTGCGGTTGTCCATGTTCGGCCCTCCTATATTGATCCTCCTGGGTATGTAGCGGTGGTCCTCTCTAAAATCCTCCTGCTGCTGGGGGTCGAGGTGCTCCCGGTCCAGTCATCTGCTGAGTTGGCTTTGGTGGTAGAAGCGCTAGTCTCTGTACTGGCGGTAGAAGTGTCTGCTGCGTTGGGCAGTCTCTCGCCAGGTGCTATTCGGAGCCACATCTCATACGCTGACCCAAGCGGGTCCGACAATCTCTTGAAATATGTCCGCGTCTCCCACAATAAGTGCAGTGGGGCTTTTCCGTATTTTGGTACGGTCCTGCTCTGTGTTGGTACTGCTGTTGCTGAGCTAAAGGACGTCTGATAGGTCCTCCTGGTTGTGTCCTGGCCGGTCCCTGCTGTATCCTTACTGATCCTTGTTGTGTCCTCAGCTGACCTCCTTTTTCTCTGCTGATGGTTTCTTGCAATCTGGCTTCTGTCAGTAACTCAGCATAAGAGATCCGAGACTGTGAGCTTGTGTAATGTTGGAGCTCCTGAGTCAGTCCACGATGAAACCTCTTAGCCTTAGCCAAGTCGTCTGGTATCAAGGCAGCACTATATTTGCTGAGTCGACTAAACTCGGCATCATATTCGTCAACTGTTCGGTTCCCTTGCTCTAGGTGAAGAAACTGAACGTACAAGGTATCTCTGATGGTGTCCAGGAAGTACTTTTTCTCGAAGCACTCCAAGAACTGCTCCCAAGTCTAGTATGTACCCAACTGGTGCTCCATGGATTCCCACCAGTGATGAGTGCTCCCAAGTCTAGAAGAGTCCGTACACCTGTCATCCATAGATCCGTAGGTAACTGCGATGCCTCCAATAGCTTCTGCGTGTATGATCCAGTTGGTAGTCTCCTCTGGGCTCTCAATGCCCTTGTACGACCTCGGACCAATATGTATAAAGTCCTTTACTTAACCAACTCTTGCTCGAGGTACTGGAGCTAGTGCTTGAGATGGTATAGTAGCCTGTGCAGCCATCCACTCAAGTGCTGCCAGAAATTCTTGCCTCTGCTCGGCTGCCTGCTGCCACTATTCCTACATCATCATCTGAAAGAATTGGAACAGGTGCGCTTGGCCATCTTGCGGTACTGGGAAAGCTGGAAGGTTCCTAATAGATGAAGCGGGAAGATCAGATTAGAATTAGAGTGTGAGTCTATCCATTTGGCCCCGGAAGCCTAGGAATCATTAGGGTCCCTCCTTGAGTCTGACCATTGACTCCAGAAGTTGTGTCGCCATCGGCGGCAGTACATCCATTTTGTATATCCATCTCTCTGTAGGTGATGTACGAAATGATTAGAAGAAGTACAAGAATCAAACAGGATGCAAGCATTAAATAAGAAGGATGAGTTTCAGTCAAGCGTGGATGAGATCCTTATACTCTATTCCTATACGCAGGCTTGTTCGGTACAGTTACATAAACGAGACAATATATTCTCGACCTGCATGGGCCAACACTAAAACATGTCATGCCCAGTCCCAAAATACGTAGGACTAGGAATACGTAACACGCCAGCCGTATGTATACGAACTCTAATATATGAAAACCATATACACACGTACGCTGTACATGAATATCCAATCTACAGTGGTAATATACTGTCACAACAAGTCACACGCAATCTATATCTCATCCACAGCACAATAAATAAATAAATGGAAATGAATAACTGAATATCAAAGATGAGTATCAAATAAGAAATCTCAAAGTATGATAGTCGGATGGAAATAAATCCACTGCAAATCGACTATACCAAAACTACTAAAGAGAGAAGAGAATAAACTCTAATATAAGAATAAATGTCTCAAAAAAATAGCAACAAAATCTCTAATAGCTGGAATGGATCACAGATAATCCGAAGGTAAGACCTTCTCAGACTGATAAGTAGCGTCAGGTCCAGGTCCATACTCCTGCGGGTACTCCTGCTCATCTATATCTGGAAAGGGACCAGGTCCTCAGAGGGACGTAACAAGATACATAATAACATGCAAATAAGTACTAAAAGTAAACATCCAATGGAGTCGCCTAACCGTCTAAGTGAATACAGTTTAATAATAACTTTCCCCACAAGTGAGCTATCTGGCTGAAAACTGGGATTGGCATTGTTCTCTCGGAGATCCAGGGGCCTACAAAGCATGTCGTCTTTTGAACTCCAGAGGCGCCTGATAATATATAATATATAGTGGTCATCACCACCCGTATCTCCGGCGGAGAATCCGGGCGCACAATAGAAAAAGTGCAAAGGAGCTCAAATGCGGTACTTATTGTTCTTCTCACCCCATGCCCTAAGCATGTCACATCCATAACAAGATAATACCTCTAATAACTGCCAGGTCTACTAGCATACAAAATTTCTAACAGCAGTTATCCCTAATGCACGTCCCACACGTACCGATGATCAGTCAATATGTAAGTCTGTGATCTATATGAGACTCACAACTCATGTAAAATGTGTCATAGTCAAATGAAACCAAATGCTACCTCATGAAAATGGGGTGGTCTCATAAACTAGGTCCAATGCTCATACATAAACAAAAACATAATACGACGACACCGTCGTTGCACCCAAGTTTTCTTGGATGCGCAATTTATATAGCAGTTAAAATAAATAAACTAAATAACAGAAATAAATATGCATGCATCATATGGAATGTAAATACAGTACAATGGCAAGGTATACTTGCCTGGCAAGAAATCTGTAAAGTGTACGTGCCCAAATGTCAAGGATACGAAATCAGAAACTAATAGCTCCGAACAAACATCTTCGGATGCTGTAATAGACATCAACAACGTTTCTGGAATCAGCAAAATAGCTAAAAATTACTACCCTTTCGTCCAATTTGGACACAGGGACAAAACGGTAATTTTGGGTCAAAGTGGGGTCCACGTATGGCCCACTTTGCACCGAAAAATGTGCCAATGGTAACAGTCTCTAAATAGGATAAATTATAGGTCAAACCAACTCTAAATGTCAGCACGAACTCAACGGTATATCCAAATGTGGATTCTGGTGAGCCGAACACAATTTTGCCCAAAAAGTCAACTATGGGGCCCGCCAATTGGCGACTTGGTCAACTATCTCAGAATTGCGTGAAAATTGGGTCACAGGACCAGCGCATTACCACTAGTCTAATGGTACAAGCTTCATCGTATTCTGACGAACGTGCACAAAATTCGCACGGCTTTCGCAAAAGTTACGACATGGGGATTGTCCGCGGATACGGGCTGATTTCGATACGCACACGCGTCCGAATCAGTTTCTGCAAACTCTCATATGTCCGGGTACACTGTGTGCACCTTTTGGTACACTCTATACACGGCGGACTGGACCCGTTTGGTGGGGCGCGCTCCGTTTCATAACTTTTAGAAATCTGGAAAAAGTGTATTTTAGGGTTTTCCAACGAATATAATTCTACATACAGCCGTTAATAATCTAAGGTTAATTAACAAATATTAAACTAGGTCAAGTGGTCTCCGCATACCAAAAAGAAAAATTGTATTCGGATCTCTGTGGTGGAAGATACGAATCCGGGAACATAGGTAGTCACTGTAGTTTTCTGCGATACCCAGAAATTGTTATTTTTTGCCAACTTTGACGCTATTTTTGTCTAAGATTTCGCGTTCTCGAGGTCAACTATCTTACAGGTATTGGAGAGGGTTAAGTGGTGATCGTACCGGTGAAGAAGGGGTCGAGTTTGGTTCAGCGAGGTGACGGAAAATGACGATGGAACACAGGTAAGTTGCTGTTGAATCCTGCAGTCGCGCGGGGCCGCGGTCGTCGGGGTCGGTCGGCGGCTGGACTGGGCTTGGTTCTCCGGCGGTGGCCTCTGGTCGAGGGCGGCGCTCTCTCGGTCTAGATGGGAAGAGGATGACTTAGGGTTAGGGTTTTGTTGAATGGGTGAATGATATATATATATATATATATATATATATATATATATATATATATATATATATATATATATATATATATATATATATGTGTGTGTGAGAGAGCCCGGGGGGTTTCACGCGTGGGGAAGGGCTCTGTTGCTTGTAATTTCCAGCGGGCAACTCATGGGGGTAGCGGGTTGCCTAGGTTAATTGGTTAACGGGTAGATCCATTAGGGGATGAATCCATTAAGGGAATTTAATGGTTTTTCTTTTACTTTTTTTCCTTTATCATTACTTTCTCTTTCTATTTCTTATAATATATATATATATATATATATATACCCATAAAAAAAATTCTAGAATTATATTAATGCGTACCATTAAGCTAGCAACTGTCCAAAGGGTCTCCTACATGAAATAAATTAGAAAAAATTACTAATGGCCCCATAAATCCCCTAAGTGCACGAACACCTAAATTAAAAATTAAATACAATATATTTCTCCTAATTAGACACTAATTACTACAATTAAATTAATAATTAATTAAAAAGGGTAAATACGATTTTTAGGATTAGGGGTTTTACAGTGATTGCGATGGATTTGAATATATTTTACAATTTAAATTTTTGAAAGAGATTGTGATTAACTTGCCTTAGATACGAATGGGAAGGATTTAATAAATCATTCTTTATTTTTAATTTTGAGGACAAAATTCTTGTAAGTTGGGTAATTGTAAACTCCCTCACCCAAAATTAGGTATCTTGTGTATATTTTGTATTTCTTGTATTTGTTTTAGATTATTTTTTTAATTAATTAAAATTCAATAATTTTATTAGGATACTTCACCGTGGTTTAGACATTAATGATATAGGATAGCCCCAAAATCTGTATCGTCCTTCATAGGAAGTAGCCTACACATGACACACTACCTGTAGGATCTTTTCGTGGCACAAAAAATTATCTATTAGCATTAGTATGACGTTAGTGTAACAACCATAGATTTTTGTGTTAAATATTTAGATATTCTATATATATAATTTATTTGTGGTTATTTTCCAATCCCAACTTCTATAATTAGCAACCCATAATTCTCCATGCCAAATTAGGAAAATTTTCTTTTTGTAAGATTTGCATATTATTTACTATTATCATATTTTGTTGGATATCCATTTAGTTATTTACTTAGTTAATTGGATAATACAGTTATTTGATTTATTATAACTAGATAAATATCTAATTATTAATTACAAATATTTTATAAAATATTTTGGGTGTAGTATTTTATTAAAGTTTTACAAAGTAAAATTTTATAGAATTTATTTTGTGTGCAAATATTCTTTTTGAATTTTTTTATAATCTCATCTATATATATAAATAAATATATAGTTATTAATAATAATAATAATAATAATAAAAGGAAAAGGAAAAGAAAAGAAAAAGAAAAAGAAAGAAAAGAAAATAACAATAACAATAATCATAAAAATAAAAATAAAAAAAGAAAAACCTAAAACCTAAATTTCAAAACCAACACCTAATACTATACTACCCCAGCATAACCCGTGACCCAGACTTCCCGCCCTCTGTCGATCTATATATATATATATACACCCACATATATTACAAAACCCAAACCCTAACCCTAATCTCTCCTCTCCTCCTCCCCTGGTCGCCGTCGACCCTCCCTAATGCCAGCGATCGTCGCATACCGGTAGGCGACAGACGCTGCAGCAGCCGTGGGCCGCGCGCACGCGTGCACAGCCGCGAACAGACACCCCTACTTCAAAGTGATATAACTCACTCATATTTGATCATTTTCTCGAGCGGTTTATCCGTATATGTTTACAACCTAACCCTCTAGGATTTTCTTCAAGCGAGACGAGTTTCGTGCCCTGGATTGGCCAAAAAATCGACCGGAAGTCGGCCAAAAAACGGACCAAAAACAGTCCAAAAATTTGACCCAAACCCCCTAGTTCATGCAAAATTTGCCACTAATTCGTTAAATATTTTCAAAATCTAATTGAAAGGTATTCTTCTCAATATAACCAAGAATTTTATTGTTAATTTAGTTTTTTTAATTTGTTTAATTTGTTAAATTATTCGGTCTCCAAAATGACCAAAAACTTGGTATTTTAAAACTAAAATTTTGTGATACGGAGTGTGCCCCGCCAAAAGGGACCACCTCGTCTCATACCAATTTTACCGAAAGGGGTGTATGGTATATTCTAACGTGTGAGATTTTACGAAAGTTGATTCGGACGTATGTGCGCGTCGGAATCAACCTGTATATGCAAAAGTTTTCGTATCATGACTTTTATAAACCATCACCCCACTTTGTGTATGCTCGTCGGAATACGACAAAACTTATGCCATTGAATTCGTGGTATCATGCTGGTCCTGTGACCCAAGTTTCACGCGATTCTGAGATAGTTGACCGAGCCACCTATTCGTATGCCCCACAGTTTGACTTGAAGGGCAAATTTGTGATCGGCTCATCGAAATATAAAATTGGACATATCATTGAGTTTATATCGTCATTTAGAATTTGTTTGATCTATAATTTGTCCTATTTAGAGGCCTTTACCTCTGGCACGTATTTCGGTGCAAAGTGGTCAACATGTGGACCCCGCTTTGATCTAAAATTACCGTTTTGCCCCTGTGTTCAAATTGCACGAAATGGTAGTATTTTCTAGCTATCTTGCTAATTTCGGAGACTTTGGTGATGTTTATTTTAGCATCCAGAGATGTTCATTCAGATGCCATAGTTTCTGATCCCTTGTGCTTGATGTTTGGACGTTTATACTACGCAGCTTTCTTGTTAGGCAAGTATACTTTGCCATTATACTATAATTTATATTCCATATGGTGCATGTATTTTATTTCTATCATTTATTTTATATATTTTAACTGCTATATAAACTGCGCGTCCAAGAATAACTTGGGTGCAACGACGGTGGCATCGTATTTTGTCTTTATTATATATTATATATGTTAACCTTGTTTTATGAGACCACCCCATTATCATGAGGCATTCCTATATTTTATTTGGCCATGACACATTTTTTACACGAGGTGTGAGTCTCATTTAGATCACGGACTTATGTATTGACTGATCATCAGTACGTATAGTTTGTACAATAAGAAATAACTGCTAATAGAGATATGTTAGAAGACTTGGCAGTTATTAGATGTCTCATCGTGTCATGGATATGGCATGAATAGAGCATGGGGTGAGGAGAACAATAAGTAAGGCGTTTGGCTTCCTTTGTACTTTCCTTGTGTAACCCGCATGCTCCGCCGGAGATGCGTGGTCAGATAACCCCTATATTATCTACAGGTGGCCTCTGACGTTCAAAAGATATCATGCTTTTTAGGCCCCTGATTCTTCGAGAGAATCATGCCAATCCCATTTTAGCCAGATAACCTACGAGTTGGAAATTTATTCTCAAAGTGCATTCACATAGGCGGTTAGAGGACCCTTTGGATGTTTATTTTTGGTACTTTATTGGCATGCTTCTATGTATCTTGTTACATCCCTTTGAGGTCCTGGTCCATTTCCAGGTATAGACGATCATGACTATTTGCAGGAGCACGGATCAGGACTTGCTACTTCTTTCTCTTTCGAGGAGGTCTTTTCTTCGAGCCTCTCTGATCATTAGATGATATACTTATTATATTTTCTTTTATATTCTAGTTGGTAGTGGATTTGTCTCCATCTAACTATTGTTCTTCTCGACTAGTTCATTTTTGGTTCATTGACATATTTGATCATTTATTCTTTATATTTTGTTTGTGGATGATATTTAGTTATGCCCTGTGACTTGTGACAACTATATACCACTTGTGAATTATTGTTCATAATATAGCGTAAGTATGTGTTATAATTTCCATATATTGGAGTCTCCATATACATACGGCTGGCATGCTTACGTATTCCTAGTTCTACATATTTTAGGACTGGGGTGTGACACCGCATGGGTCTTGAAGCCGCATGCATACTCTTGTTTGGCCTTGGTCAGGTGGACGCTCTGGCCCCATGATATCGAGGTCGCATGGGTCTTGAAGCCACATATGTAGGATACGTGGCATGGCCTATTTGTCGAGGCAATTAATGCATTGATGTGACTTATTGTCTTTTCCTAAGCCGTCTTTTGCACGGATTATGAAGCATCTCAGGTGATGAGTGAGGCGTCAAGGCTTCTGACATACATCAAAATCTGTGTCAGGGGGTTTTATGTGACCGCCCTGCTCTGGGATCGTTCAGGTCGCATATGGAAACTGCATGGAGTCAAAGCCGCATGGAGCCAGAGACGCATGGGACGCAGGGAGTCTGAAATGCATTAGGCCAAGACGCATAGAACGCATGAAGTCTGGAACGTATTGGGCCGGAGACGCATGGAACGCATAGAGTCTGTAACGCATTGTACGCATAGAGTCTTGAACGCATTGGGCCAGAGATACGTGAAACCCATAGAGTCTGAAACATATTAGGCCAAAGACGTATGGAACGCATAGAGTCTGGAACGCATTGAACGCATGGAGTCTGGAACGCATTGGGCCACAGACGCATAGATTTTTTTCGTCTTCTGCATTCGTGACGTTTGAACAGATGTATATTACAAAAAGTAATCATGACGAAGCCGTCAGGCCAGATTCCAATCATCGGTCCTGGATTCCAAGCGGTCAGGATGACTGTCTGTTTTGTCAGAGTCATAAATATTCTGATGTGACTGTAGGGACGATGCGTCAAAGGGCGGCATGTGTCTCAGGACGTCATGTATCCGAGGATGTTATGCGTCCACCACTGTTATGCGTCTCTTGCTTATTTGTTGACTATAAACTGGAGCGCATGGAGAGATGTTTTTATGCTTCTATAGTGATAACCCTAGTTAGTTAATTATAGTAAGTCGTAGGCATATTTGGCCATGAATTGGATGTTTGTTATTCGTATAGCTCGCTCTTCTAGTTTTATTTTCTTTCGGTGCATGGCTAGGGTGCTAAGTTCTGCTCGGGTGAAGGTCTGCAACCCCGATCCTTGTTTGGTTTAAGGGTTTTAATTCCGATCCAGAGTAGTTTTTTTGCTCTCTTTCCGCTCATCGCCTTACTTTTATTTCTGCACTTATTATCAGTTCTTCAGTATTATGTTGAGACAAGTACCTTGGTATCGTACAAGTCTCGGTCTACATTTATTTCTTATGTCTCTTTTGCTTATGTTGTGATGTGTTGGTCTATCACCTCGAGCTCTTTTTTGGTACTTGTTGCTTGGGGTTCTGACCCCACTGGCTTTGCATGGCCAAGTTACCCCGAAGGGAACCAGAATCCTCTATACTTCCAACAAGATGGTTTGCACTTGTAAAACTGCGGCCAAAGCTCGCGAGTGGGTTTTCTTTCTTTCACCCCTCATCTTGGTTACTTTATTTTATAGTTTTTAGCAAGGGACAGAGCTAGCTCCTTTTGACATGATGTATATATTAGACCATGGCGGGTGTATTTTGATCATGTATTTATTAAACTCTGCTAGTGCATCATTTTGTATTCACTAGATTCATAATCATATGTGACATATAATTTGGGATGCCTCTTTACTCTCATATATTATATACTATTGTGCTCATGTTGTTGGATTGAGATTATAGGATTTGTCAGCCTTAGACCTTACGTCATAGCATGCTAGAGTTCACCCATTTGTCATCTAGAAAATCTTAACACATTGCGACTTACTTCGATATTCTGCAAGGTGTGGTTTGTCATGTCAGTCTCCCATATTTACCTAGTATTCTGGGAGTAGGGCATGACAGATACCAATCAACACACTGCTTCCCCCTCCTATTTTAGGTATTGGTTACATGGGAGGCACTGGCTGGATCTGAGGTTCCTCATTTTGAGCTGTTCTGGACTCGACCCCGGAATGCTGATGCTGAACCTCAAAGGTTTGTTGGGCATAGGGATATTGTCCTGCTACAGGAGAAACTCAGGCAAGATGATCAAAAGGACCAGGAATAATGTCCCTGAAAGATAAAGGATACAAGTATTATCAAAGGGAAGGACATGATTGATCGAGGATAAATCTAAAATATCTGGTAAATCCTCCATACTTCTGAATTTTTAGACCTGTATGGGCCACCACTTAAACCTTGTCACACCCCAGACCCAGAATTCTGGAGAGCGGGGGCGGACAAAGCTAGCTACGTACACCAGTGTACTCAATACTCTGAGATACGGTCATAGCAGTCTAGACATGTGAGGGTTTACTCCATAATCCAATAATCATTCCAGGGTCAAGAGTCCTAGGTGTCTCAATCCCAAGCAATCAACAAGTTACAAGATGTATGATCACCAAACATATAATAGTAAGGCATCCCAAATAATACATACATAGATAATCATGAAGCTAGTTACAAAATGAAGAACTAGTAAGAGTACAATATTACATGATAAGTTGTAGCTATAGTCTAGAGTATGCTTTACATGTAGGCCCGCAGGGTAGAATGTCAAGTTCCAAAATATGAGCTAAATACGTGCTCGGTGAATAAATGCCTCAAAAGTATGACTACAAGATCAAGTGGGTGATGAAGAAGAAACCCACTCATGACCTCGGGTGCTCCTGGTGTTCACCATCTTGAGACGGAAAGTATGAAAGATCATGTGGTCCTGCTCCAAAATCTGGTCATACAAAACCAGTGGGGTCAGACCCCAAAATAGCAAGTACCACAAGGGAGCCAACTTAGGAATTAAAACCAGCATGTAGACAAATCAGTAAGAAATAGCATAAGAAATAGTTAAATAAGTGCAACAGGTAGTATAATAATTAAACAGTTCTAGAGTATTTAAATAAGGATATCTGAAATCAGTACTCGGGTTACAATTTTTGGATCAATTGTTAAATAAATTCGGACAGGACTAGACTAGACTGGAAATCAAGCAATCACGGCCAATCTTGTCATACGGTTTGCTATCATTAACTAACTAGGGTTATCACAATCCTAGTTACTAATACATGCAGTTTAAGATTCTATACAGTCATATGCCCTGCAGACTATCCGGATTATCAAGGCATAAGGATACATAGAATAGATTATATCAGGTATAGTAACTTACAGGTAAATGCAACACTCGACAACATACTTGAAGTATGATCCTCACGACGGAGAGCTCAAATCCATCAGGTTTTGCTGGGATTCCGGGATTACATGTAGCCAAGAAACCTCTCTATATGCTTCTAATTCATTATTCTAGTTGTTATTCTGGGCAAGTTATTAAGAATTCCTGACCATGGTGCACAGAAATTTGTCTTAGACATGATGCAGGACAGGGCAGTAGCTTGACAAGTACATTCATGACAGGAGCAAGCAAATCAACCACTAGAATTTATCTTATCAGTTCAAGCATTTTAGTTCAAAAAATTCTAGAATGTCAGGAGTGCGCTTCGTCGAGCCACCATCAGGAATATCTATACATGTCAGGTTAACTCGATACGATGAGCTATTATCAGGAATATCAGTACAAGTCTGGTGTCGGCAGTTTAAGATTAAAAGTGTCTATACAATCCATGTTTAGAGAATTCCAGGTTCTGGCAGGTTGTCATAAATTGGGTTATAAGCAATTTAGAGAAAGCTTGCGTACGTAACAATTAAGCAGAATAGGCTAAATAATGGAAATAGTTAAACCATAAGAGAACAAATTATAAGAAGTTAAGCTACTATAAGTATCATAGGCGCATGGGGTAAGCTGGCCATATGCAACAAGCTGGCCGCATGCAAGACATGGCCGCATGCAAAATACTGGCTATATGGAAGATATAAAGTCTACTCCTCGGGACAAGGTGAGTGATAGGCAATAAATACAAAGTCAGAAAAGTGACTAATGTGACTGGCTATGTTAGAGAAGTGGCCGATGTGACTGGCCCAGAAAGGGAGTCAGAAGGAAAAATAATTACAGAAAGTCGTGCAAAGGCGATATTGAGTCATATGTTCGAAGAAAAGATGAATGCATTGCTCGGGCCGCATGGATGACTCAGCCGCATGCTCTTCTTGGCCGCATACACACTAGGTCGCATAAAATCCTTTGAACTTAGAGAACTTTCATTCATTCAAGTTCCATGCATTTGGCCAAGGGGTGTCACGCCCCGATCTCCCGCAGGCAATCGGCTGTTCCTGCTAGGCGGGAATCACCCTCGCCAGCGCTCCCGCAGAACGATCGCTTGACCCATCCGGGCGTGATGCCGTACGAGCGTGAACCGCGCCCGTGCAAGGCCGTGATTCATTGGCTGGCGGTAAGAGTTCTAAGCCACAGAGTCGCACAGATTGTCCGAGTGCAGCGGAGTCATGAACGCATAGGCGATCGGTAACAGGTTCACTGAGTCGACAATATAGCGGAAGCATTGAAACACAAGTTTGAAGTAAAGCAAGCTCTTTTTATTGATATGAACAAGTGTTACAGGCGGCGTATAGCCGTGATTACAAGTCGCTCAAGCCTCTTCTCCCTCTGAAATAGTAAAAGCGTGCCAAGTGGCTACAATTGTGGAATGATTGTAGAGGCGATGTTCAGGCGAGTTCGGGCTATGTTCCAATATTATGTCTTGTATATGTGCTTCTGTTCCGGATGCGCCGTTGCTTCGGAGTGATCTTCACTCCTAAGCACGCACGTTAATTGGAGGCATCCGTACCGAACGAGGTTCTTCCGCACCATGCACACAAACTGGTAGATTATCAGTACATTGAATGCACTTGTGGGGAAGCTACTCGCCCGCTCGACAAATCCAAACATATAATATAAGTTTCATGCACCAACTATTAAGTTATCTTTCTAGTTACCTTAGGATCAGTTTCATACAAACATTGAATAGCCTAACGTGTCGGGCAGTGCGCCGTGCAACATGAGAGGAAACACGGCGAGACTTACCATTTTACCTTCCCTGTCCAAGGCAAACATTTTAATTTAAATATAGGCAAGTATAAGCATTCAGGGGCATAGCATATGCAAACACGAGGGTCGTTGAACGGGACAATATTTGGTGTGCTCAGTTGTTCTTTGATGCGATGCAATAACTCACACGCGGATAGCCGCTAAGCGAGGATGACTTATCTATATGAACATGAGTCGCTGGCATAGCCATTTAGGACTAATTCTAGACGAAAATGGGATACAGCGAGAGCACACGATACGCTACGAACCATTTTGCCCGTACACGATGGATTGCACATGTAGTCCAAGGCCAAGATAGAATACAACCAAGTACACGATATGCTGCAAACCATCTCGCTCGCACACGATGGACTAAACATGATGTGGTCCCGGGAAAGTGGAATACAACGAAAGTACAGAAGGCGCTACAAACCACTTGCCCGAACACGAGGGACCACACGTGAAGTTCCATCCGGATCGGATCGGCCCCGGTGCCCCGGTGACTGTCTGTGGAACTATACCTCGTTTCCGAGTTGTCCGCGACATGCACTTTCTTTTGGGTCTTTCAATTATCACGAGATACACGAGAACGCAAGAACACGAGTGCACATGAACACGAAAACACGAGTGCACTGGAACACGAGTACACGAGTACACGAGTACACGAGATACTTGGATCTTGTTTATGTACAATAACTTGCCTTGATGCATTCCCCTGGTTCGGGCTGCTTGGTGACCTAACGGTCCAGGATACTTGCAGGTTCAATCATGCACGGAATGACTACTTAGCAGTCTCCCGGGGTTTGGATGAAAACAAGACAACATTTAAGCAGACCAGCATGCGTTTCTAAGGGGCATAAGTAAACACGTTTGCTCGAGCCCGAAGGTAAACCGAGAGATGAAACCGTTAGGGACTTAGCATGCGAGGGTCTGAACATTTATAAGCAGTATTTCATTTTCTATGTTTTAGCATAAGCAAATACAAGTTGGGAATTCCCTTAGCTAGGTGCGTTGGATTTATTAGCATGCAGGGGGTGAATTACCTAGCGACTAGCATAAATATTCCAGATTTTATGTGTGTTGGCTAAGCAAAGACAAGTTTACCGTAGCCACCCACCTTAGCGATGATTTGCCTCGGTAGAGCGATACGTCAAGCGAGCCTCTGAAAGCCTAAGCCGAATTCCTGTAGGGACAAGTCTGGATATTATTTGCTTCTTGTTTGAGGCAAAATGGGTCGGGACAGTTGCACTATTGCCGTTTGAAACGGCAGTCCGCTTGAGAGGAACGGGGTGTTACAAGGGGTGCATGTGTAGATTCAGTCATGCATCCAACAAGATGGCTATATGCAGACTTAGGGAGAGAAGTCCAAGCTGCCTGCCAAGCGGACCGCATAGAACTCCATCGTCCCAGAACACCAAGTTTTAGCCATGGAAAAGCTCCAAGTCTGTAAACTTATTTATTCTATGAAATCTTTATTTCAAGTCTGAATCCAGTAAAGTAAAGATCAAAATCGCATGAAATCAAGTGCTCATCAACATGGAACTACTAGTTTTTGAAAACATCAAGTTTTAATAGATCAAAAGTAAGTAAACTCATGGAAGCTCCAAATTTGAAACTTAGATCTACTCCAACCAAGGCATCAAAATCAAAAATAACAAGAAGTAAACATGAAGAGCAGTTCATAAAGCACAATATAGACTAATAAAATGTAATAGTGGCTAAATATACAAGTTCTTCCTAACTGACAAGATGTACTTTTCTAAATCCACTACTAAGCTACTACTACTAATACCACCAAAGAGAATGGGAGGTCGTCCTCAGGCCGCTCTCTGCGAGGGAGAGGAGAGGGAAGAGGAAGAAGAAAAATGAAGAAAGAGAAGGAAAGAAAGAAGAATGAGGAGGAGAGAAGGGAAGGCTATATATAGTAAGGAAGAGTCACAAAGCACATATCTAGAAATTATATGAAAGCAGTTAGAAAAATTCATAAATTATACGGGAAGCAATTATACAACTATAACACACATATACCAGATAAAATACAATAATACTAAGGTAGTGAGACGGGTCTCACATATTATATGTGTCACCTGATCCCGATCCTCTCTCTCTCTCTATATATATATATATATATATATATATATATATATATATATATATATATATATATATATATATATATATATATATATATATATATATATATATATATATATATATATCTTGGTTATATTATCTAAATTATTATTCAGGTAAATTTTAGAATTAATTAACAGGTTGCACGCAAAATGGTCTTGAACTTGTGAGTTCGTAACCTTTATAGTTGTATACACCTGAATTTTTTTCAGAAAATAAAAAATAAATTTTCATGATTTTTTTACTATTTTTAAATAGTTAAAATAATTTTTTTTGGAAATAAATTAATTTTATGATATTAAAATAATATGAAAATATTATGAAAATAATATTTTTAAGTGTTAAATAAATAATTAGATATTGTGTATTTTTTCTTGAATTTATTGGACCCTAGAACTATTTTTAAAGACCTAAAAGCATAGTTTCTAATTAAACCAACCTGAACCGGATTGAACCAACCAAATAAACCAAATCGAACCAATGCTAAACCGAACCCTGACTGAACCCAAGCCTCGGTTCAGATCCGAACCCAGAACCCGACCCGATACTGTAACTGCTACAGTAACCGATCCAAAACTCGACCCCCGAGGCCGTTTCGCTTCCTCCGCCGGCCGTTACTCCCACCCCTACCCGCGGCCGTTCACCACCCTCCTTGTAACCGCCGTGATCCTCCGGTCACCCTCCTCGTAACCGACGGCTCTCTTCCCCCTATTTAATCCCCTATCACCATCTCCACCACCACTGATCACCACCATCGTCGCCATCTCTCCACCCTCTCCACCGACTCCTGCGAAAACCATCGACATCGCTGCCACCACCATCAACCCCATCACCGACGACGCCTCTGCCCATCTTCCCACAGTAGCCCGGCGACCACGATCCCCGGTGACCCCGACAGCACAGTAGCTAGAGCAGCCCTACCCAGCTCCGCCGCCAGCGAGCTCCGCCACCGCCACGCTGCGCCGCTTCGTGCACGCAGAATAGTCGATACCTACCCCTATTCAGGTGAGAATTTCTCTCTCATCGCCGTATTAATTTTCGAACGGACTGTTGTGACATGTTCGCTATATGACCCCCTCGAAACCCGTGTAATCAGTTCGGGGTATCGCGTCTTGTGTCGGTCGTAAACCGCGACGCAAAAATAGGAAAATAAACCCCCTATTTCTGAAATTCATAAATTGTCCCGAACTCCCCAGTTCACGAATGTTTTACTACCAACCTGTTAACTAATTTCAAAATTTGCTCAAGCAGTAATTTAGATCGTATAACCTATTTTTAGAAACCATGTATTAGTTTAGTTTATGTTGTTGTAGTTTGTAATTTATTCGAGGGTAAAAATGACCAAAAACTTGGTTATTTGAAACCCTAATTTTTTCGGAACTGGGTGAGTCCCGCTAAACGAGGCAACTTAGTCATGTGTGTATTACCCTGATAGGTGTGCACTGTTAATACGGACGTGTCGGATTTTACGAAAGTTGATTTGGATGTGCGTGCACGCCGGAATCAACGCGTATCCGCCGACAACGTCCCGTATCGGTCCTGTTCTGAAACTCGTTGTAACTTAGTGTGTGCTTGTCGTTTCATAATAAAACTTGCATCATCAGACTGGGAGCGATACGCTGGTCCTGTGACCCAAGTTTGGTTCGATTCTGAGAACGCTGACAAAATCCTATATCGTGGGCCCCACGGCTCTACTTGACGGGCGATTTTACGATCGGCTCATCGAAATCCAGTTCTGGATATTCCGTTGGGTTCGTATCATTGTTCTAGACTTGTAGACACTAAGTTTGATAAATTTGGAGAATATTGTCTCTGGCATATTTTTCGGTGCGAAGTGGGCCACATGTGGACCCCACTTTGACCAAAAATGGTCAATTTTGCCCCTGTGTCCAAATTGGACTTATGGACAGGCAATCCTAGCTATTTCATATCTTCTGAGCATGATGGTAATATTTATTTCAGCATTCGGGGGAGTACTTGAAGATCCCACTGTTACAAGAGCAATTATTGGAATCCAAGCACCAGGTAAGTATACCTTGCCAATATTACAGTACTTGCTACATAATATTCTCTTAATTTATTTATATGATGTATCTATTCAACCTAGGATCGTGTGACATTGCTTAGCGTCCGAATAAGATTCGTGTGTCAATACCGTACACGGAGTTGTGTAACGTCACCTAGAGATTTATATCGTGACCATATACATTTTCGTGCTTGCATTATCAAGTATGCCATACCATAGGAAACTTGACACTATTCATAAGACAGAATCTTTCTGAGTATTTATGGTAATTCTGTATAGGCTTACAGGATTCGTGACATAGACTTTATATATATGCATAGCTATCATTATGACTTGCTGCATTAGATATGATCTTGCGTGTTATGGATATGAGACATCGTGGACATGAGACGTGTGATTACATTGGGTGGAGAGAGCCACACAGGCTATAGGCTAATTATATATATATATTTATTATTTTGAGGTCGTAGACTCTACATCAGAGCTAGGTACATTACGTGATATTACTGCTACCGTCTCCCCGATACAGAGCTTGTAGTGGTCTTAGCCTGAGTACTAGTGATGCTCTCACTTGCATATCACATAGCTGGTTACATAGTTTACCTTATTAATTCATTTATTATTGTACTACATTTATTTTGGTATGAGTTATTCTTGTACCTTGCTATGTCCCCTGAGGACCGGGACAGGATTATGTCCCCAGGTATAGTAGAGGAGATTTATCCCGATGTATACGGGACAGGAGCAGAAGCAGAAGCAGGAGCAATACCAATACCCGAGGACGAGGTTGTAAACCCCCTCACCCAAAATTTGACCTACTTGACATAGATATAGAAATTAGGGCTAATTAGAATCCAATTAGAAAGAGAACACGGCATTTTATTTAATTATACAATATTTATATCGTATAGTGCACATTACCATTGCTTCGATAATTGGAGCGCCTCACTAGCCATTGTCTTCCTACAAATTTTACAACCTTGTCCTAGACGTGCCCACCTACCATTCTGACCTTCGTGTAACTTATAATTATGCTCTCTTGTGCTACATTTTAGTCGTATAACATTCATCGCGGACGTTTATATTTAATGCTATAATAATTCTGACTTTGCATCCTTGTGCGTTCCAATCGAAATTGGAGACACAATCTTGATCCGTTTCGTGCAACCCAATTTATGATAGAATTCTATTCTGAGTCTACTATGTCCATGACACTTGTGTCCCACCTAATTTTATTCCCATGTACTTCTAATTAATTCCAGAACACCTTGCGCATTAATTTTAATTAATTTAAATCTAATTTCCGTCTTTGTGCAATTTTCTAATTGTTGGGCGCTTTTATACAAAAGTGCATTGAGGTGTCCACACCATTGGATAATACATGAAGAAATCCAACTTTTCCTTCATAGAAATTTTTCCATAATTTTTGGAATGTGCAACGCGCAACATCGTCCCTTTATTTTAAACATATCCTTGTATTTAAATAATGCAAATTTTAGCCTCCAAACATCCCCATATGAGCCCAAGACCCATCCCAAGTTGGATGTTGACCAAGACCAATCCCTTTAGGTCAAACCCAAAAATTTCACATGTAAAAAAATACATAACTTTTTCTTTCCTCTCATTATTTTTCTTTTCACCTAAAATATTTAACTCTCAGCCGACCTCCCCCTTATCATTATTATTCATCATCTCTCCCTTCCCCGGCCAACCGACCGAAGCCCTCGTCGGAGACCCTGCCGTCATCCACCCTGCACCCGCCGCCCTCGTCGACCAGACCACGAGCCGCCGACCTCGCCATCTCCCTGACTTCATCTTCTTCTTTCCGCAGCCGGAGCTCCCATCACCCTGACCTCCCTCCGGTGAGCCATTCTGTCGGCCTGCCTCCTTCCACGACTGCCCTTCTCCTCCCGTCGATCGCCTGCACCGTCCTCGGCTATCTCTCCTCCACCCATTGTGTACCACGTCACCTTCTCCTCCGGTCCCCGTTCACCCGACGACCCGCGGCCATCGCCTCCGCCTGCGTCGACTTCCCTCACCATCATCAACACCACCAGCACGACCTACACCACCCTCTTTCCTCCTCCTCTCTTCCCTGATCTCCTCCGCCATACCCCCTAGACTGAATGACTCCCCCTCCCCCGATAGGAGTATCCCCACACCACCAGCACCACCATTAAACATGACCAGCACCACCTCCTCCTCCCTGCTCAGCCTCCCCCCTGGCCGAAGCAGCACCTCCCATTAACCCTACCACCTCGTCCTGACCTCCCTGGCCGGACCTCCCCTCCCCCTGGCAGGACTCCGGTCAGCAGCCCATCATCTTCATCAACCTATCATTATCATCATCATCACATAATCATCCTCACCACCACCTTAACCTAAATCCACATATTCACCATTGACCACATCATCGTCCTCGTCATCACAATTGACCACATCATCGTCTTCGTCATCACCATTGTCTACATCATCGTCCTCGTCATCACTATTGTCCACATCATCGTCCTAGTCATCACCATCATCTACATCATCATCCCCATCATTATCCACATCGTTGCCATCATCATTGTCATCATCGTCGTCAACCTCATCGTCGTCCCCATCATTCCCGTGCGCGTGCCCCGAGGATATCGGATTGTCCTGCACGACTTCTGGAGAAGGTTACTGGTACTTCGCAGCTTTCTCGCCAGGCAAGTATACCTTGCCTTGTTGTACTATTTAAATTTTAGTTATTATTTAGTTGCCTGCTTATTGTTTTTAGATTTTATAACTGTGCGCGTCCGAGAGAGACTCGGGCACAGTCAATGAATGCGTTGACGTTAGGACTTATATCTGACCTAGTGTCTAGTAGACCCACCTAAAGTTATGGAGTTATCGGTATGACTCCCCAGGCCTTGACACATTTCTTACACGTGTTGTGAGTCTCATGTAGGGCACGGACTTGGGTATGCGGTTGGCCACCTGTACGTGTAGGTCGTACGACGGATAGGGTATAACTGCTATTAGTGAGGCATGTTAGAAGACGTAGCAGTTATTAGTAGTTGGAGCATAGATTATTGTAGTATGAAGGTCCAATCCTTGTCCTTGTTTGGTTGTAAGGTTGGACTATTGTTCTAACGATAGACTATGAGCAAGAGTTACGACACCGATACTTGCACTCTGTCTCGGTGTAGTAGCTACAGCGTGTTATGGATACAACATGCATAGATCATTGGGCGGGGAGGACGACTAGTAGGCGTATGGGATACCCACTTTCTTTACACTACTGCCACACTCGACGGAATGATATAGATGATATATACTACACTGCTGCCACGTTCTTTGGAGCGATATGGATGATATATACTACACTACTGCCACGTTCTTCGGAGCGATATGGACGATATATTATACAAATGCTATGCTCTTCGGAGATGGACGTTATTATACAGTGCCCTTGTTTGGTGGCATATGTGGCATATACTAGCCAGTTGTCACGATTGGTGAATTACGTCAGCATATGTCTAGCCTACACTTTCCTATATACTCAAAGTTGTCCTCAAATTGTATTTCACTTAGATGGTTAGCATACCCCTTTATTTATTCAGTATTTACTTTATGGGATTCTTCTATGTATCTTGTTATGTCCCTCTGAGGACCTGGTCCCTTTCCATGTGTAGATGTTCATGAGTATTCGCAGGAGCGCAGATCCAGACTGGTTACTTATATTCCGAGCAGGTCTTTTCTTCGAGTCTCAGTGGCTGTTACTTGTGGTACTTACATTGTGTTTGTCTTGTTTATTCCTTATTCTAGATGGTAGTGGATTTGTCTCCATCCGACTATCATCTTTAGATACTTATATTGAGATCTAGTTTCATAGATATTGGTTATTTATGTCTATTTGATTTATGTTGATGAGATTAGATTATACACTGTGACTTGTGATAGCTTTTACCACTTGTGAATTATTGTTCATAATATAGCGTACGCATGTGTTATGGTTTCCATATATTGGAGTTGCCATATACATACGGCTGGCATATTTACGTGTCCTAGTCCTACGTATTTTGGGACTGGGGCATGACATATTTTTAGTGGTGGTTCATGCATGTCAAGAGCATATTGTCTCGGTTACGTTACTGTACTGAACAAGCCTGCACCTAGGAATAGAGTATAGTATCTCATCCACAATTGACTATAACTTATCTTTCTCTCAGTCTGTTTTTAAATAATTGCATCATGCTTGATTCATGTGCTTCCCTAATAGTTTCTTGAGCATAGCCTTCTCATAGAATATAGAAGTCCCTGTTGTTAGATAATAAGTAGGGTAACCTTCCTATTAAGAGTACAACTTGGATAATGACACATCACTAAGTTTAGAATATCTAGTGAACACTAGCATTCCTTATCTATAGATTAGGTTACCATTATCCCTCGATATGTTTATAAATGACTTGAGAGTAGTATAAACACTACTAGGATTAATTAGAAATTTGACCATAATATTTGACCCTAGTATGGAGGAACCAATAGAAATCCAAGGTTGAATATTAGGACCAAAACTTTATAAGTGAGATAGTATTATAAAACTATAAATTTAGTTCTTGTCCAGATACCAGCAGACAGTACCTTGGGAAGCCAAGAGGAACGAATATAACATTTTCCTCGATCAAATCTCGAACACAGATATTAGCATACCACCTTCCCCTTAGGAAACTATGATATTACCTAGAGTCCCTCTATTTTTAATCGCATATCTTGTTCCTTGCAACCTTAACGTTCGCGAATTGGGCGACGACTAAATTATGTTCTTCTTTTCTTCATCTTTCAACTCGTGCCACATAACTCTTATGATTGTAGGCCAAGTGATTTTATTTCATGTTAGGATATATAGTTTTCTAGGATTATAGTTGTTACTCTTGAATTTTGAATTATGTGATTGGTAGTTAGAACTTGATAGTTTAAGTTATTCTTGTAGATTATGACCTAATAATTATCCTTTAAGTTTTGAATCACGTAATTTGTACCCCCACCTCGATACGAGTTATATCCTCTTTCCCCTTGAAGGCCAGTAACTCTTCCATTCTTACTATTGACACTTGTTCTATAAGCACTATGATTAAGACTTAAGGTGACCATTACCTGTATAATGCAATAGGAGACCCTAAAAAGTACCAAGATCTTTTTCGCATATACCCCAATAAGAGTTCATACTTTATTTATAATAACAAGGTTATTTTGTAGATTTCCCCTTAAGATTGTCACAGTAATAGTTTAAAATTTTAAGTTGGGTAGTATGCCTCACAACATAGTATCACATAGTTCTTTTGACCTATTAATGAAGTGTAACTGAATGACATTAACTGTATACTAGCATAAAATGATAGTGTTTATACAGACTGTAGAACTTAGAGGCGCATACCCTATTTGGTCGACTAACGACTTAGACAAGGAGTTAGTATGACAACTGTAGAGACTGTAGAGTCTTATCTTTTTGTGACCTTGAATTACTATGTACCTTCTTTCATCATGATCCAGCGTAATTATATTTTATGTACTACCTTGACTGATGCCGCTATTATAGCCTAGTTTTGTGAGCTTATTCTTTTATCAAGATTGTTCACGACACATATATTATTGGATGCATACACTAATATATTTCAGAATCAGTGTATTACAGTCTGATCAACCATAGTGCGCTTGGTTCGCCCTTCGCATAATTACTTTACGTGGATTGAGATATATAGTGATTAGTAAACGAATGTACTTGTCCTCTAGATATGTCTGAGCATATTGTATCAGTTACATAACTGTACTGATACGAGCATGTGAATAAGAATTACCAAAATAGGATTTTAATCCATAACTGCCTTGATAATTCCTATTTGAATTCTTTAAAATGCCTTGATCCCCATACTTCTATTCTATTACCTCCACCTTGGACTCTTTATTATTGTTTTCCGTCTTCCCTTATTTCGGAAAGACGAAACCTCGTACTTGGTATAAGTTTGACACATTGATAGTACTAGATATACCCCCATAGGCTAACCACATTACTAGATGACTATCTTTTATAATTGATTAAGAGCATATCATGTATGATATATTTTGATGTCAAAAACTTTGAGGATTGAGTAGCATGATTAAGTAAATTTGAGGAATAAGTTTTCTTAAATGTAAGAGCCTTATGTGATGGATGAGTAAATTCTAAGTTGGGTAAAAGTTGTACTGTCAACTTGCGATAAAATACTTTTAAATTGTGATCGAGTAAAATTAGATTGAGAGGTTCAAGTCATTTTCATTTTGAGAATTTTAGGAGAATGATTAAGATGATGAGGATTAATGAATTTTAAAACCTTGATATGGCGAACCAAATAATTATAATTTGAGCAGGTTTTAAATTTTGAGTATTGAAGGTTGAATCATCGATTTAAATCTTGAGAAAAATAAATAGAACTCTAAATATGAACATGTTCAGATTGAATTCCAAATTTGATGATTTGAATTAAGACTTAAATTTTGATTGTGGATCACCTATGTGAAATATTGAGGATGTAAATTGAATTTAAAATTTGAAGAGTACAGAATTTCCAAGTTGAAAAATAGGTGGAATATTTTATTAGAATTATTTCTAAAGGAGATTATGATAGTTGGAGATCGTGATATAAAATTTAATTCTTGAAGATGTTATATGGATTTAATTTAAAATTGGATGTTGATGATTTGAAAAAGTGAGAAGAGATTACGATAGGTTAAATTTTGATTTGAACAGTGACTATCTTAATTTTGAAGTGATTATGAAGGATTTGATTAGAATTTTAATTATCGCAAAGATATTGCGATTGACTTGCCTTATGTACGTGAAGGATTAACAAAATATGCCTTATTGTAATTACAAGGATGAAATTGTCTTAAGTTGGGTAGATTATAAACTCTCTCACCCAAAATTTGACCTACTTGGCATAGATATAGAAATTAGGGCTAATTAGAATCAAATTAGAAAGAGAACATGGCATTTTATTTAATTATACAATATATATATCGCATAGTGCACCTTATCGTTGCTTCGATAATTGGAGCGCCTCCCTAGCCATTCCCTTCCTACAAATTTCACAACCTTGTCCTAGATGTGCCCGCCTACCATTCTGACATTTGTGTAACTTATAATTGTACTCTCTTGTGCTATATTTTAGTCGCACAACATTCGTCATGGACGTTTATATTTAATTCTATAATAATTCTGACTTTGCATCCTTGTGCGTTCTAATCGAAATTGGAGGCACAATCTTGATCCATTTCGTGCAACCCAATTTATGATAAAATTATATTCTGAGTCTACTATGTCCATGACACTTGTGTCCCACCTAATTTTATTTTCATGTACTTCTAATTAATTCCAGAACACCTTGCGCATTAATTTTAATTAATTTTAATTAATTTAAATTAATTTAAATATAATTTCTGTCTTTGTGCAATTTTCTAATTATTGGGCACTTTTATGCAAAAGTGCATTGAGGTGTCCACACCATTGGACAATACATAAAAAATTCCAACTTTTTCCTTCATAGGAATTTTTCTGTAATTTTCGGAATGTGCAACGCCCAACATCGCCCCTTTATTTTAAAACTATCCTTGCATTTAAACAATGCAAATTTTAGCCTCCAAACATCCCTATGTGAGCCCAAGGCCCATCCTAAGTTGGATGTTGACCAAGCCCAATCCCTTTAGGTCAAACCCAAAATTTCCACATGTATAAAAATACATAACTTTTTCTTTCCCCTCATTATTTTTCTTTTCACCTAAAATATCTAACTCTCAGCCGACCTCCCCCTTACCATTACTATTCATCATCTCTCCCTTCCCCGGCCAACCGACCGGAGCCCTCGCCGGAGACCCCGTCGTCATCCACCCTGCACCCGCCGCCCTCGTCGACTAGACCACGAGCCGCCGACCTCGCCATCTCCCTTACTTCATCTCCTTCCTTCTGCAGCCGGAGCTCCCATCACCACGACCTCCCTCTGGTGAGCCACTCCGCCGGCCTGCCTCCTTCCACGACTGCCCTCCTCCTGCGTTGATCGCCTGTACCATCCTCGGCCATCTCTCCTCCACCTGTTGTGCACCACGTCACCTTCTCCTCCGGTCCCCGTTCACCCGACGACCCGCGGCCATCGCCTCTGCCTGCGTCGACTTCCCTCACCATCATCAACACCACCAGCATGACCAACACCACCCTCTTCTCTCCTCCTCTCTTCCCTGATCTCCTCCGCCGCACCCTCTCGACTGAATGACTCCCCCCCACCCGACCGGAGTAACCCCATACCACCAGCACCACCATTAAACACGACTAGCACCACCTCCTCCTCCCTGCTCAGCCTCTCCCCTGGCCGAAGCAGCACCTCCCAATAACACCACCACCTCGTCCTGACCTCCCTTGTCACTACCCAATTCTAGAAAATAGGGTATTTTTTTATTTTTATTTGGTAAATTGTGTATTGATTATAATTAATTATATTTATATTTAATTGATGGTTATATTATTTTTATTTGATTGTTTTAGGATTTTGGCTAGTCTGGACCCATGTCAGACCCTAGTGGACCCATGTCCGACCCAACCCACACCCTTGTGAGACCTATTTTTGGGTTTAGAATATTTATTATATTTTATTTTAGTTAGTTGGAGAGATTGAGAGTTAGTTTGAGTACTTTTGGAACCCCAAACCCAAAACTCAATTTGCATGACCATAGGGGAGGGTGTTTTAGTCATTTGGATTAAGGAAACCTCTTTAATTACACATGGCCGCCGCCCCCCCCCCCCCAACCTATTTCCAGACCCGACCATCCCGCCCCCACTCTTCTTCATCACTTCTTCTTCTTCTTTTTCCTTCTTCTCCTTCTTCTTCTCCACTCTTTCTTCTTCTTTTCTTCTTCCCCACTTCCTATTTCAAGCTCCAAGTAAGTCATTCTTCTCTTCCTTCTTCTATTTCTTCCATGAATATGAACCCTAACCTTTTGATTTTCCCTAACCTAGGTGTTTAAAGCCTAGACTTAGTGTGGAGGCTCAATTTAGAGGCTTGGAGCTTGATGTTGGTGATTTCAAGTGAATTGGAGACTTTGGCCTTGGTATTCCAACTCCCAAGAGGTAAACCATAACTTTTCTCTTACTAATTACTCTTATATAGTGTAATTATTGGTTTAGAACCTTCCTAGACCCTAAGGCTACCCGTGGAAGGAAGTTGGAACTAGTTTGGTTGTGTTTGGAGACTTTGACACTAGGTTTTGTGTCAATTTCGGGTAGAATTCGAGATTGGTCCAATTTTGGGTGATGCCCTAGGTTAGACGGACCTAGGTAGGCATTGTTGGGTGTCTTGAGGGTTAGTGCGTGTCTCCGTTCGGACACGTGAAGTCGTGTCGATGAGAAATGGGCGTTTCGGGCGTTTTCGGGGTTTTCGTCGTCGCCGGTTCTATGTGCGTGCGCGTTTTTGCCACGGGCCTAGAATCGACGAGTTAGCATTTTTTCTAGGATCTAGACATCATTTAGAACTCATGGGTAAAGTTTGGGCCAATTTCGAGTTGGTTTGGTGTGCGTTTCAGGAGGATTTCCGAACCGCACACCACGTGTTCGTCGAAATGACCGAACGGCCATTTTGACTTGGGTTCTTAGTTTTGGGCTTGTGCGCGCGTTGTGTTAGCTTCGGGGAGTGTGTGCTAGAGTTCTCGGGTTATATTTTATATATATATATGTGTTTGTGTATGTAGGGGGTGGTTGTGTGCGTGTTGGTGGGGTGTTGTTTTGTGTGTTGTGTTGTGTATTGTGTTATGTTTGTGTTTGTGTCTATATATTTATTTATATATATATGTGTGTCTATATATATATATATATATATATATATATATATATATATATATATATATATATATATATATATATATATATATTTATAGATATGTGTTGTATATATATTGATATATACATGTATATATATACCTATATTTGTGTATGTATATATGTGTGTGCGTGTTCGTGTGTGTGTGGTGCTGTGCAGCGCAGTGGGGGGGGCAGCGCAGCTGCTTCTAGCAGAGGCAGTAACAGCTGCCAGCAGAGGCAGCAGCAGCAGCAGCAGCATCTTCAGCCGCACTAGCAGCAGCAGCTTATGCAGTGTTCGCAGCAGCAGCAGCTAAGCGAGTCAGGAAGCGAGGGAGAGTGAGGGATAGGTTGATATATAGGTAGATCGATAGATAGATATAAATAGATAAATAGATAGATAGATAGATTGATAGATTGATAGGTTGATATATAAATAGATAGTTAGATAGATAGATAGTTAGATAGATAGATACTAGATATAGATATACATATATGAGATTGTGTATGGGTATATATGTATGTGTGTATGTGTGATGTATATATGCAGATATCTAGGTATATGCATATATGTGATAGATAGATATATTCTAGCCTAGATAATTACCTAGGTGTATATCTATATGCTTAGATAGTTAGCTAGAGGGGTGTTAGTGAGAGATGAGGGATATCTCAATACCTTGAGATATCAAAGTATCTCAATACCTTGAGATATCCAAGGTATTGAGTCTCGAGCGGGGTTTTTGAGCAATTTCTTAGGTTTGAGTTTAGAGATAGGTTTTTATGTATATGTGTATATATTTACGCGTGCTAGCATAGGTTTTAACGGGGTTAGGCGGGGTGCGTAGCCTAGGTCGCGGTATCGGATACCGAGGGTATCCAGGTATCTCGAGGGGGCGAGTTTGTTGGTTTACTAACTTAATGAGCTAGTTTTGACCTAGAATTTTAGGGGCACCCTAGTTTGATCTAGTGTTGACCATAATTATCCTCGTTGACCGTAAAAGTCAACTTTGGACCAAGTTTTGACCTAGAGTTGACTTTTGGACCTCAGGTTGACTTTTTGATCCAAATTTTACCAGTTTGACCCGTTCGACCTAGAATATCCCTAGAACCTTATTTCTAGTTATTTTATATCAGTTTAAATCCATAGACCCCTGTTTAATCTTGTTTTTTGCAATAGGTTCTTGCGACGCCAGTTCGGATCTCGATCCTCATCAGTTGCTCAGGACATCAGGCGAGTACCTACCTCTGATAGTTTCCATTTCATGATAGCGTTTATATCACATGTTCTAGAACTGTAATACTTGATTCGAACACATTGTTACATGAGCTGGTACTAGTGGATCCCGTCATGAGATGTTATCTCCCTTACCGTGTTCAGCGGATACTCTATCACGTGTATTTTATCATGTGCTTCGGGTGTTGATTCTCATGTGCTTCTTATGCTCTCGCCTTCATGTGTGCGAGTTATTTATCATGTATGTAGCATGTCGTGGTTGGATCCAAGAGTATTAGTGGAGGAGGGGAGTAGGAGTTGGTTATGTGATCAAAGCCAAACAGTATTCATGTGTATGTCGGTTATGCAACTCACGCATAACGTAGTTAACATAGATTATTCATGTGCAACCTAAGCCGATTACATAACGAACTTGTGCTCAAGGCACTTAGCTAGTATTCCTGTTTTCTCACATGCAGTTACTTCTCTACTTGTATTGTTCTCCAGTTTATATTGCAGCTACTTTATCTGCTCCATTATGTATTTATTTTCCTATGCATCTTGTATACTTTTCTATTGCTCGTCATATACACCTTACCATTTATTTGGAGTTGCTTTCAGAGTTATGTACTTCGCTCCAGTTCTGACTGGGCATATTTTTTCCAGAGGATCCTGAGGATTTCTGTCCGACATTCTATGGGCCGGGCGTTGAGGAGTGTTGTAACCCGGAGACTGAGGAGGAGCCCGTCGAGGAGACACCGTTAGCACCCTAGTTAGCTAGGTGGATTTTCCTGGGTTGTTCCCAGTTGATTATTTTGGATGATTGTACTTATTATTTTGTTGCCTGTGAGATTTTGTAGACTATAGACTTGGACTGTATTTTGGATATTGTCTTGCTCTGTGTTTCTTTGTTCTTTGTGATATCATATCGTACTTTTACTCTTCCCCGTAGATTATTGTGATTGAGTATTCATATATATATTGCGTGGTTGCCCTCCTTTTGGAGAGGTTATTGACAGGTTTTGTGAGATATATATAGATTGTGACCTAGAATGAACTTTTACAGCGTTCTACCGCCGATTCTGCGGCGTAGGCTGGACGTACCCACGACTCATGCCCGATTTTTCGGGTGCGGGTCGTGACACGTTTTTGGTGGCGGCCCATGCATGGTCTAGTACGCAGGTCTAGTTTCTAGGTCTACCTATAATAGGATATAGGATATATGCTGAGAGAGAGTGTGCTCAATCATAACTAGGACCCTTCCTGATTTCTTTCGCTATCTTTAACTTTCCTGAAATTATTTTCTTTTGCAATATTACTGTCCTTCTTTGATGATATCGTATCTTACACCGTATTAACTTACCGTATTAACTTCTTTTGATCTGTAATCTCAGGTTCTATTCTTCTTGATTCCATTCCAGCACTTGCTTTATTTGATTTCGGGGCTTCCTATAGCTTTGTGTCTGTATCTTTTGCTGTTAGACACCATCTTGTTTCTAAACCTTTAGCTAGACTCTGCAAGATCATAACCGGGGGTGGCATCATCCTAGTCAGTGATGTCTGCAGAGATCGAAGAGTTACCTTGGGAGGCCAGGAGTTGAGTGTGTGTCTACTCGTAATGCCACTTCCGAGCTATGATATTGTACCCGGGATGGATTGGTTGAGTATGCATTATGTTAGTATAGATTATCGTGGAGGCAGAGTGTTGTTTAGTCCGTCGGGTGAGCCAGAGTTTCAGTTTGCCAGAGGAGCAGCGGAGCAGACCGAGGGAGTCTTCTGCGGAGCCCTGGTGGTAGAGCCGAGGTTGCTACATCCCCTGATAGTGGAGTACATGGATGTCTTTCCGGAGGAGTTTCCAGGGTTACCTCCGGACAGAGATGTGGAGTTCTCTATGGACTTGGTACCAGGCGCGGAGTCGATATCCCAGCACGTCTATAGAGTCAGCAACAGTGAGCTGATAGAGTTGAAGAACCAGGTGGATGAGCTTCAGGACAAGGGATTTATCATATCTAGTTCTTCTATGTGCGGTGCTCCGATACTTTTTGTGCCGAAGAAGGATGGGTCGATATAGATGTGTATCGACTACATGGCTCTGAACAACCTCACAATTAAGAACAATATCCGCTGCCGCGTATTGATGATATTTTTAACCAGTTGAGCAGAGCGAGGGTGTTTTCCAGGATTGATCTGAGGACTGGCTACCATCAGGTGAAGGTCAGGAGGGAGGATATTTCGAAGACAACTTTTCGGACCAGGTATGGACAGTATGAGTTCATGGTGATGTCGTTTGGGTTGACTAATATCCCTGTAGTGTTCATGAATATGATGAACAAGGTGTTCCATCAGCATCTGGACAGGTTTGTGGTGGTGCTTATAGATGACATCTTGGTGTATTCGAAGACCCCAGAGGAGCATGAGGAGCATCTGAGGATAGTGTTGGAGACTCTCAGAAAGGAGATGCTTTATGGAAAGCTTTCGAAGTATGAGTTCTTCCTTGACAAGGTTGAATTCCTTGGTCATGTGGTGACTGGAGAGGGGATCTCGGTAGATCCGAGAAAGATCATGGCAGTTGAGGCATAGAGTGCTCCAAGTTCGGTAGCCAAGGTCAGGAGTTTTCTGGGACTGACAGGTTACTACAGAAGATTTGTTCAAGATTTTTCCCGGATTGCAGAGCCATTGTCTAGGCTGACCCGGAAGGACATAGAGTTTGTTTGGTCAGAGGAGTGCCAGATTGCCTTTGATGAGCTGAAGAGGAGGTTGACGACAGCTCCAGTATTGACATTGCCATCAGGTTCTGGAGGATTAACTATCTATAGTGATGCATCGGGGAAGGGACTGGGTTGTGTGTTGCAGCAGAATGGGAGGGTGATTGCCTATGCTTCTAGGCAATTACGTCCTCATGAGAAGAACTACCCTACCCACAATTTGGAGTTGGCAGCGGTCATCTTTGCTCTGAAGTTATGAAAATACTATTTATACGGAGAGAGTGTGGAGATCTTCACAGACCACAAGAGCTTGAAGTATGTGTTTAACCAAAAAGAGCTGAACATGAGGCAGAGGAGATGGTTGGAGTTGATGAAAGACTTCGACATATTATTATAGTACCATCCAGGGAAGGCGAATGTAGTTGCGGATGCGTTGAGCAGGTATCCGGTAGCTATGTGCCTGACTACAGATCGTTATCTTCTAGCAGATCTAGAGAGCTTGGGCATTGAGGTGATAGTGCCTGCAGTTAATATACAGACGTGGGGACTGCAGATTCGGTCAGAGTTGGTAGACCGGATCAGGGCTACACAGTTTGAGGATGAGTCCCTGAGGAGCATCAGGAAATAGGTTCAGATTGGATTATCCGATGACTTCACCATTACTGATGATGGTTCTTTGCGGTATGGTACCAGGTTGTGTGTGTCGAGTGGATCATTGTACGAGGAGGTTCTTCAGGAGGCGCATCGATTTCCAGTATTCTATGCATCCAGGTGCCAACAAGATGTATAAAGATCTGAGAGAGCATGTATGGTGGTACGGGATGAAGCGGGAGGTAGCACGCTTTGTATCCCGATGCTTAGTGTGCCAGCAGGTGAAGGCGGAGAGGCAGAGGCCAGGAGGATTGCTCCAGCTGTTACCCATTCCAGAGTGGAAATGGGAGCATGTGACCATGGATTTTGTTTCTGGACTTTCCCGTTATCCAGGCGGAAAGGATACGATTTGGGTCATCGTGGACAGGTTGACCAAATCGGCCCACTTTCTACTATTCAAAGTGGGTATATCTACGGAGAGACTAGCAGAGATGTATGTGCGCCAGATAGTCAGACTGCATGGAGTTCCTGTGAGCATAGTATCAGACCGGGACAGTCGCTTTACTTTATATTTCTGGAGGAGTTTGCAGGCTAGCTTGGGCACCCAGCTCAAGTTTAGTAGTGCATATCACCCACAGACAGATGGTTAGTCAGAGAGGACCATTCACACACTTGAGGACATGCTTCACACTTGTGTTTTGGATTTTAGAGGCTCTTGGGAGGATCACTTGCACTTGGTAGAGTTTGCTTACAACAACAGCTACCAAGCCAGTATCGAGATGTCACCATTCGACGCGTTGTTTGAACGGAGGTGTCGCACTCCGTTATCATGGGATGATGTAGGCGATAGAGCTTTGCTTGGCCCAAAGATGGTGGTTGATGCAGCGGAGAAGGTCAAGCTCATTAGAGATAGACTTCGGGTGGCGCAGGACAGGTAGCGGCATTGGGCCGATAACCACCGAAGACATTTAGAGTTCGAGGTATAGCTTAGAATATAGATTCTGTTCTTGTGTTTGCTTATGATTGCTTATTTTAAACTAAGTCCTGAGACCTTGTTTGTGCTAGGTTGGAGATCTGGTGTTCCTGAGGATTTCTCCGACGCGGGACACTATTCGCTTCGGTGGAGTCGGGAAGCTTAGCCCACGTTTCATCGGACCCTTCAGCATCCTTGAGAGGGTCGACACCGTGGCATATAGGCTTGATTTGCCGCCTACGCTAAAGGGAGTTCATGATGTATTCCACGTGTCACAATTGAGATGGTACATGGCGGATCCCAGTCACGTATTGGATCACTCAGAGATCGTGGTCGGCCCTACTCTTAGCTATCCAGAGCAGCCAGTGGAGATTCTGGATCGACGAAAGAAGGTGTTAAGGAACCAGACTATTCCTTTGGTTCGTATCGCGTGGAGGCATCACTCTCCAGGTGAGTCGACCTGGGAGAGGGAGGATAAAATGCGCGAGCGATACCCCTATCTTTTCGAGCCCTGAGGTATGGTTCTTTCCTTGCATTCCTGTCCTAGTTTCGTCTTTTAATTTCGAGGACGAAATTATTTTAAGGAGGGTAGGCTTATCACTACCCGATTCTAGAAAATAGGGTATTTTTTTATTTTTCTTTGGTAAATTGTGTATTAATTATAATTAATTATATTTATATTTAATTGATGGTTGTATTATTTTTATTTGATTGTTTTAGGGTTTTGGCTAGTCTGGACCCATGTTAGACCTTAGTGGACCCATGTCCGACCCAACCCACACCCTTGTGAGATCTATTTTTGAGTTTAGAATATTTATTATATTTTATTTTAGTTAGTTGGAGAGATTGGGAGTTAGTTTGAGTACTTTTGGAACCCCAAACCCAAAACCCAATTTGCATGACCATATGGGAGGGTGTTTTAGTCATTTGGATTAAGGAAACCCCTTTAATTACACATGGACACCCCCCCAACCTATTTCCAGACCCGACCAGCCCTCCCACTCTTCTTTATCACTTTTTCTTCTTCTTCTCCACTCTTTCTTCTTCTTTTCTTCTTCCCCACTTCCTATTTCAAGCCCCAAGTAAGTCATTCTTCTCTTCCTTCTTCTATTTCTTCCATGAATATGAACTCTAATCTTTTGATTTTCCCTAACATAGGTGTTTAGAGCCTAAACTTAGTGTGGAGACTAGATTTGGAGGCTTGGAGCTTGAGGGTGGTGATTTCAAGTGAATTGGAGACTTTGGCCTTGGGATTCCAACTCCCAAGAGGTAAACCCTAACTTTTTACTTACTAATTACTCTTATATAGTGTAATTAGTTGTTTAGAACCTTCCTAGACCCTAAGGCTACCCGTAGGAGGAAGTTGGAACTAGTTTGGTTGTGTTTGGAGACTTTGACACTAGGTTTTGTGTCAATTTCGGGTGGAATTCGAGATTGGCCCAATTTTGGATGATGCCCTAGGTTAGACGGACCTAGGTAGGATTTGTCGGGTGTCTTGAGGGTTAGTGCGTGTCTTCGTTCGGACACGTGAAGTCGTATCGCGGAGAAATAGACGTTTCGGGCATTTTTGGGGTTTTCGTCGTCACCGGTTCTATGTGCGTGTGCGTTTTTGCCACTGGCCTAGAATCGATGAGTTAGTATTTTTTCTAGGATCTAGACATCATTTAGAACCCGTGGATAAATTTTAGGCTGATTCCGAGTTGGTTTGGTGTACGTTTCAGGAGGTTTTCTGAACCGCACGCCACATGTTCGTCGAAATGACCTAACGGCAATTTCGACTTGTGTTCTTAGTTACGGGCTTGTGTGCGCGTTGGGTTAGCTTCGCGAAGTGTGTGCTAGAGTTCTAGGGTTATATTTATATATATATATATATGTGTTTGTGTGCGTAGGGGGTGGTTGTGCACGTGTTGGTAGGGTGTTGTGTTGTGTTGTGTGTTGTGTGTTGTGTTGTGTTGTGTTGTGTTGTATTGTGTTTGTGTTTGTGTTTTTGTCTATATATTTATATATATATATATATATATATATATATATATATATATATATATATGTGTGTGTGTGTGTGTGTGTGTCTCTCTCTATATATATATATTTATAGATATGTGTTGTATATATATTGATATATATATATGTGTGTATATACCTATATTTGTGTATGTGTATATGTGTGTGCGTGTTCGTGTGTGTGTGGTGCTGTGCAGCGCAGCGGGGGAGGCAGCGCAGCAGCTGCCAGCAGAGGCAGCAGCAGCTGCCAGCAGTAGCAGCATCTTCAGCAGCATCTTCAGCAGCACTAGCAGCAGCTTATGCAGTGTTCGCAGCAGCAGCAGCTAGGCGAGGCAGGTAGCGAGGGAGAGTGAGGGATAGGTTGATATATAGGTAGATTGATAGATAGATATAAATAGATAGATAGATTGATAGGTTGATATATAAATAGATAGTTAGATATATAGATATTAGATAGATTGTTAGATACATAGATACTAGATATAGATATATTTATATATATGAGAGTGGGTATGGGTATATATGTATGTGTGTATGTGTGATGTATATATGTAGATATCTAGGTATATGCATATATGTGTTAGATATATATATTCTAGCCTAGATAATTACCTAGGTGTATATCTATATGCTTAGATAGTTAGCTAGTGGGGTGTTAGTGAGAGATGAGGGATATCTCAATACCTTGAGATATCAAGGTATCTCAATACCTTCAGATATCCAAGGTATTGAGTCTCGAGCGAGTTTTTTGAGCAATTGCCTAGGTTTGAGTTTAGAGATAGGTTTTTATGTATGTGTGTATATATTTACGCGTGCTAGCATAGGTTTTGGTGGGTTTAGGCGGGGTGCATAGCCTAGGTCGAGGTATCGGATACCGAGGGTATCCCGGTATCTCGAGGGGGCGAGTTTGTTGGTTTACTAGCTTACTGAGCTAGTTTTGACCTAGAATTTTAGGGGCACCCTAGTTTGACCTAGTGTTGACCATAATTGTCCTCGTTGACCATAAAAGTCAATATTTGACCTAGTTTTGACCTAGAGTTGACTTTTGGACCCCAGGTTGACTTTTTGATCCAAATTTTGCCGGTTTGACCCGTTCGACCTAGAATACCCCTAGAACCTTATTTCTAGTTATTTTATATCAGTTTAAATCCATAGAGCCCTGTTTAATCTTGCTTTTCACAATAGGTTCTTGTGATACCAGTCCGGATCTCAATCCTCATCAGTTGCTCAGGACATCAGGCGAGTACCTACCTCTGATAGTTTTTATTTTATGATAGCATTTATATCACCTGTTCTAGAAATGTAATACTTGATTCTAACATATTGTTACACGAGCTGGTACTAGTGGATCCCGTCATGAGATGCTATCTCCCTTACCGTGTTCAGCGGGTACTCTATCACGTGTATTTCATCATGTGCTTCGGGTATTGATTCTCATGTGCTATCATGTGCTTATTGTGCTCTCGCCTTCATGTGCGTGAGCTATTTATCATGTACATAGCGTGTCATGGTTGGATCCAAGAGTATTAGTGGGGGAGGGGAGTAGGAGTTGGTTATGTGATCAAAGCCAAACAGTATTCATGTGTATGTCGGTTATGCAACTCACCTATAACGGAGTTATCGTAGATTATTCATGTGCAACCTAAGCCGATCACATAACAAACTTGTGCTCAAGGCACTTAGCTAGTATTCATGTTTTCTCACACTTGTATTATTCTCTATTTTATATTGCAGCTACTTTATCTGCTCCATCATGTATTTATTTTCCTGTTCATCTTGTATACTTTTCTATTGCTCGTCATATACACCTTACCATGTATTTGGTGTTGCTTTCAGAGTTATGTACTTCGCTCCAGTCCTGACTGGGCATATTTTTTTCAGAGGATCCTGAGGATTTCTGCCCGATATTATACGGGCCGGGCGTCCAGGAGTATTGTGACCCGGAGACTGAGGAGGAGCCCGTCGAGGAGACACCGTTAGCGCCCTAGTTAGCTATGTGGGTTTTTCTGGGTTGTTTTTAGTTGATTATTTTGGATGATTGTACTTATTATTTTGTTGCCTGTGAGATATTGTAGACTATAGACTTGGACTGTATTTTGGATATTGTCTTGCTCTGTGTTTCTTTGTTCTTTGTGATATCATATCGTGCTTTTACTCTTCCCCCTAGATTATTGTGATTGAGTATTCATATATATATTGCTTGGTTGCCCTCCTTTTGGAGAGTTTATTGACAGGTTTTGTGAGATATATATAGATTGTGACCTAGAACGAACATTTATAACGTTCTACCGCCGATTCTGCGGCGTAGGCTGGACGTACCCACGACTCATGCCCGATTTTTTGGGTGCGGGTTGTGACATCCCTGGTCGGTCCTCCCCTTCCCCTGGCCGGACTTCGGTCAGCAGCCCATCATCTTCATCAACCTATCATTATCATCATCATCACATAATCATCCTCACCACCACCTTAACCTAAATCCACATATTCACCATTGACCACATCATCGTCCTCGTCATCACCATTGACCACATCATCGTCCTCGTCATCACCATTGTCCACATCATCATCCTCGTCATCACCATCGTCCACACCATCATCTTAGTCATCAACATCATCCACATCATCATCCTCATCATCCCCATCACTATCCACAACGTTGCCATCATCGTCGTCGTCATCGTCGTCAACCTTATCGTTGTCCCCATCATTCCCATGCGTGTGCCCCGAGGATATCGGATTGTTCTGCGCTAATTCTGGAGCAGGTTACTGGTACTTCGCAACTTTCTCGTCAGGCAAGTATACCTTGCCTTGTTGTACTGTTTAAATTTCAGTTATTATTTAATTGCCTATTTATTATTTTTAGATTTTATAACTGTGCGCGTCTGAGAGAGACTCGGGTGCAATCAACGAATACGTTGACGTTAGGACTTGTGTCTGACCTAGTGTCTAGTAGACCCACCTAAAGTTGTGGAGTTATCGGTATGACTCCCCAAGTCTTAAAAATTTTCTTACATGTGTTGTGAGTCTCATATAGGGCACGGACTTGCGTATGCGGTTGGCCACCTGTACGTATAGGTCGTGCGACGGATAGGGTATAACTGCTATTAGTGATGTATGTTAGAAGATTTAGCAGTTATTAGTAGTTGGAGCATAGATTATTGTAGTACGAAGGTCCAATCATTGTCCTTGTTTGGTTGTAAGGTTGGACTTTTGTTCTAACGATAGACTATGAGCCAGAGTTACGACACCGATACTTTCACTCCGTCTCGGTATAGTAGCTACAGCGTGTTGTGGATACAACATGCATAGATCATTGGGCGGGGAGGACGACTAGTAGGCGTATGGGACACCCACTTCCTTTACACTGCTGCCACACTCGACGGAGTGATATGGACGATATATACTACACTGCTGCCACGTTCTTCGGAGCGATATGGATAATATATTATACAGATGCCATGCTCTTCGAAGATGGACGTTATTATACATTGCCCTTGTATAGGGGCATATGTGGCATATACTAGCCAGTTGTCACGATTGGTGAATTACGTCAGCATATGTCTAGCCTATACTTTCCCATACACTCAAAGTTATCCTCAAATTGCATTTCACTTAGATGGTTAGCACACCCCTTTATTTATTCAATATTTACTTTATGGCATGCTTCTATGTATCTTGTTATGTCCCTCTAAGGACCTGGTCCCTTTCCAGGTGTAGATGTTCATGAGTATTCGCAAGAGAGCAGATCCAGACTGGTTACTTATATTCCGAGCAGGTCTTCTCTTCGAGTCTCAGTGGCTGTTAGTTATGGTACTTACATTGTGTTTGTCTTGTTTATTCCTTATTCTAGTTGGTAGTGGATTTGTCTCCATCTGACTATCATCTTTAGATACTTATATTGAGATCTAGTTTCATAGATATTGGTTATTTATGTCTATTTGATTTATGTGGATGAGATTAGATTATATACTATGACTTGTGATAGCTTTTACCACTTGTGAATTATTGTTCATAATACAGCGTACGCAAGTGTTATGGTTTCCATATATTAGAGTTGCCATATACATGCGGCTGACATGTTTACGTGTCCTAGTCCAACGTATTTTGGGAGTGGGACGTGACAGAGGTGATGGCCAAGAATTTCACCTGAGTATCTGCTTTATCTATACTCAGTCTTTGTTGTTGTTAGACTCTTTTATTTCTTGTCTATTGAACTGTTGTATCAGACATATTATCAGATTGTTCTCCGAGATACTTATTGAGACTTGATGTTGGTTTATATTTCATTATGCTGATATTATTCGTATTTATATTCCATGGATGAGATTAAAAAGTGACATGTTTAGTAGACCTTTATTGATGTTTTACAGCTTAAGTTCACTTTGATGGGTCCATTAAATTGGGTCTGCCCGTTAGAGTGTGCTGCTGGCCATTGCCACATGGCTTTTCCCTCGGTATTTTGGGACCGAGGCATAACATGGTTTTTATGGTGGCCCATGCAGGTCTATGACTAAATTGTTCGATTTCAACTAAGGGGTCGAGCAAGCCTGCAATAAGGATAGGATAAGTTATAGGATCTCATCCATCTGAATTGAATCATTTTTTATCTCTATATTGGATTCGAATTAATTTCTTGATTTGTATCCTGTCTTGATTCCTCTGTGCATTCTCATAGTTTATTTTTATGCAAAATTATGGATCCAAGAACCGGTGACGAGAATCCCTTAGGTACACCACAAGATGCTGTGGTCACCTATGATGATGGAGTGACACCAGAAAATTGAGGACAATCAGCTCAAAGCAATCAAGCGGGCCAGCATACCTTAAGGTTTCGGCGTGATAACATCCCACCACCGTCGCAGTTCACTCCACCAATGCTTATTTTTTCACCAGGGCAAGCCATGGATGGACAGCAGATGTTTCAAATATTTTATGCAATTATGCAAGCCCAACGACAGGTTCAACAAGAGGATCTACATCACAAGGTAGAGAATTTGAGGAACAGCCTAGTAACCATACTGGAGCAGGCGAACCCACCAGCTAGGCAACCATCGGCGGGATCTATCACTGATTTCCGCTAGCTTAAGCCCCGTACCTTTTCTGGCAAAGAGGAGCCCACTGAAGTTCACGAGTGGCTCACAAACACACAACACCAGTTGGAAGCAGCTGAACTTCCGAGGGAGCGATAGATGACTGCCGTCAGGATGCAGTTGACGGACAATGCGCACCATTGGTGGCTATCTGAAGAGAGGCGACTCGGACAGGACCGAGTCACTTGGAAAGAGTTCTCTAGACTCTTCCAGGAGATGTATATTCCAGCTATTGTTCGATTGGAACTTCGAGATAAGTTCAACCGCCTCATTCAAGACAATATGACGGTGGAAGAGTACAATGCAGAGTTCATTCGACTGGGTCGCTTTGCCCCTACTCTAATTCCAACAGAAGAAGGAAAGGCGGAGAAGTTCTTCGACGGACTCAGATTTGAGCTCCACCGATTGATCGGATCTATTGCACCTACATCATACACATACGTACTTGCTACAGCACGACGCATGGAGCGCGTCACCAGGAGAGAGTCCAGCCTGAAGCGGCCATTCATATCAGCACCATCCAGAGCACCACACGAGAAATCTGCAAAGCTACCCCAGAGGAATCTACCTCAGAGAGTAGCAACAAGAGCCCTATCCCTTTCTACTTGTCACTACTGTGGCAAGGTAGTCCACATTGAGAGGGAATGCAGACGCAAGTTGGGACTATGCCTGATTTGCGGATCTAACCAACATCCAGCCAAGGACTGCTCTGAGCACCGAGAGGGAGCACGACCAGCTTTACCAGCACCGAGGCCGGCTTATCCAGCATTGGGAGCACCATAGATGGGAGTTGGAGGAATCAGACCACCAGCTCCAGAAGGGTATCAACAGAGACCACCTTTCGTACCACAGGCAGCACTATTCCAGCAGGCTCATCAGCAGAGAGGTCCAGCTCAGGGATGAGTGCAGGCATTTGCATTGACTATTGAGGAGGAAGCTACTGCAGGAGAGGTCATAGAAGGTACTATATTAGTAGCTTCATTACATGTTGTAGCTTTATTCGATTCTGGAGCATCGCATTCATTCATAGCTGCTAGCTTTGTAGCCACACATAGAGTAGCTACCGCACCCCTTCCGAAGACTAAGAGAATTCTTACGGGAGGTGGAATTATCCCAGTTAGTGACATCTATAGATCTTGTTCGGTAGTAGTCTGTGGAAGAGAGATGCGAGCTCAATTTCTGATTTTTTCCATGCTGGATTATGATGTTGTACTTGGTATAGACTGGTTGAGTCAGTACCATATGACCCTAGATTGCAGGCTTGGACAGGTTATATTTAGACCGCCTGGACATCCAGAGTTTGAGTTTCTTCGGGGAGCCATAGAGCAAGGTGTTCAGCCTACTCTTAGGGTACTATCTGTAGAAGGGGAGTCAGGTTACCCAAGAGTTATATCAGAATTTGTAGATGTATTTTCCAATGATCTTTCAGGTTTATCACCTGATCGGGAAATAGAATTCATAATAGACTTGACTGCAGGAGCGAAACCTATCACTTCATCAGTGTACCGGCTAGCACCTAAGGAGTTGGTGGAATTGAAGGAGCAAGTTGATGATCTTCTGGAGAAGAGTTTTATTTGACCCAGTGTTTCACCATGAGGAGCACCAATATTATTTGTGCCAAAGAAGGATGGGACAGTACGCCTGTGTATTGACTACAGGGCACTGAACGCTGTAACCATTAAGAACCGGTATTCTTTGCCACGCATTGACGATCTATTCGATCAGTTGAGTGGTGCTAGGGTATTCTCGAAGATTGATATTAGGTCTGGTTATCACCAGATGAGAGTGAGGAAGGAGGATATATCGAAGACAGCCTTCAGGACCAAGTATGGATACTATGAGTTCTTAGTTATACCGTTTGGTTTAACCAACGCACCAGCTGTGTTCATGAGTTTGATGAACAGAGTTTTTCATCAGTACTTGGACAAGTTTATGGTTGTGTTTATTAATGACATCTTAATATTCCAAGAGTCACGAAGAACACGAGGAGCATCTTAGAATCGTGCTAGAGACGCTCAGACAGGAGAAGCTGTATGCCAAACTCAGTAAATGTGAGTTTTTTATGGACAAGGTGCCTTTCCTGGGATATATCATCTCAGGAGAAGAACTTTTGATTGATCTAGAGAAGGTTGCTGCAATAGAAACTTGGCCTACACCTACATCAGTTACAGAAGTAAGAAGTTTTCTCGGACTTGTCGGAAACTATCGGAGGTTCATAGAGAATTTCTCAAGGATTGTGGAGCCAATGACGCGGTTGACGCATAAGGACCAGGAGTTTGCATGGACAGAAGATTGTCAGAAGGCCTTTGAAGAGTTGAAGAGGCGATTAACAACAGCACTGGTCTTGACTCTTCCTTCAGGATCGGAAGGCTTTGTTGTATATAGTGATGCGTCAGGCAGTGGACTAGGATGTATTTTGATGTAACATGGCAAAGTTATCGCTTATGCATCGAGACAGCTGAAGGTCCATGAGAAGAACTACCCGACGCACGATCTTGAGCTAGCTGCAGTAATATTTGCACTAAAGATATGGAGGCACTATCTTTATGGAGAGAAGGTAGAAATCTTTACTGATCACAAGGGTCTGAAGTATGTATATACTCAGAAAGAGCGTAATATGGGACAGAGACGTTGGCTTGAGTTGATGGTCGACTTTGATATAGATCTGCAGTACCATCCGGGCAAGGCGAATGACGTAGTAGACGCACTCAGCAGGAAGCCCACAGCTTATTTCTTGACAATGCAGCCCCAGCTATTAGAGGATCTACAGGAGCTCAAGATAGAGATTATTTTGCCTAGACAAAGTAGCTTGTTGGCGAATCTTGAAGTTAAGTCATCACTAGTAGAAAGGATTAAGACGACATTACCCACAGATGCTAGATTTTGAAGACTTAAAGAGAAGACGGAAGCTGGCATGCAGACGGGACTTCGAATCCATGAGGATGGGACATTAAGGTGCAGAAATTGCCTATATATTTTGAATAGAGAATTGAGACATGAGTTGATGTCTGAAGCACATAGCTCCATGTACTATATTCATCCGGGAGGAACAATGATGTACCGAGATTTGAGGCAGTATTATTGGTGGCATGGGATGAAGAGAGAGATTGCATGATTTGTGGTAAAAGGTTTGGTCTGCCAGCAAGTTAAGGCCGAGCATCAGAGAACTGCTGGTATGCTACAGCCGCTTCCCATACCCGAATGGAAGTGGGAACATATCACTATGGTTTCGTTACAGGATTTCTAAGAAGCTCCAGTGGAAAAGATGCAGTATGGGTTATTGTGGATTGACTCACTAAATCGGCACATTTTTTACCGTTCAGAGTTGGACAGTCCACATAATTTTTAGCCGACATGTACATACGACAGATCATACGATTACATGGAGTTCCGGTTAGTATTGTGTAAGATCGTGACTCAAGATTTATATCCCATTTTTGGCGAAGCATACAAGAGAGTCTTGGCACCCGACTTAAGTTCAGCACTGCTTACCATCCGTAGATAGATGGTCAATCGGAGCACATGATTCAGATCCTGGTGGATATGCTGCGATTGTGTATGTTAGACTTCGGAGGGTCTTGGGAAGACTATTTGCACTTGGTGGAGTTCTCTAATAATAACAGCTACCAGACGAGCATCCAGATGGCACCATTCAAGGCTTTGTACGGCAGGAAGTGTAGATCACCGATATGTTGGAGTGATGTTGGCGAGCGTCAGATACTCGGTCCAGAGTTAGTGATGCAGACAGTTGAGAAGGTGAAGCAAATTCAGAATCATCTTCGTGCAGCTCAGTACAAACAAAAGTATTGGGCTGATACACACAGACGACCTTTGGAGTTCAAAGAAGGAGAGCATGTATTCTTGAGGATTTCACCTACTCGGGATACTTTTCGATTTGGGAGCAGAGGCAAGCTGAGCCCAAGGTACATTAGGCTATTTGATATTTTAGAGCGTATTGGTAAGGTGGCGTATCGTCTTGCATTACCCCCATCTTTAGAGGGAGTGCATGATGTATTTCATGTCTCACAATTGAGGAGGTACGTGACTGACCCAAGCCACGTAGTCGATCATTCTGAGATTGCAGTAGGCCCTAGCTTGAGATATGAAGAGCAGCCAGTTAGGATACTCGACTTCAGTGAGAAGATATTACGAGGTCAGACAATTAGACTGGTCCAAGTAGCTTGGAAACATCATTCCTCCGACGAATCTACTTGGGAACGAGAGGATATCATACGCCAGCGTTATCCTCACCTATTCGAAGATACATGTATGACCTAAGCATTTCTTATAGGTAACCATATTTAATTTTTCCTTAGTAGTTAATTCTTTGATTGCGAGGATGCAATCCTTTTAAGGAGGGTAGATTGTAAACACCTAAAAAAAATTCAAAAAATTAAAAATGAATTTTCAAGATTTTTTTCTATTTTTAAAATATTAAAATAAATGTTTTTTTGGAATTAAATTAATTTTGTGATATTAAAATAATATAAAAATAATATTTTTGAGTGTTAAATAAATAATTAGACATAGTGTAATTTTTCTGTAATTTATTGGACCCCATAACTTTTTTTAAAGACCTAAAAATATAGTTTCTAATTAAACCAACCTGAACCGGATTGAACCAACCAAATAAACCAAATCGAACCCATGCTGAACCGAACCCTGACTGAACCCAAGCCTTAATGGGTCGGGTCATATCCGAACCCATAACCCGACCCGACCCACTATCCGACCCGATACTGTAACTGCTACAGTAACCGATCCAAACCTCGACCCCCGCGGCCATTTCGCTTCCGCCGCCGGCCGTTACTCCCCCCCGCGGTCGTTCACCACCCTCCCTATAACCGCCGCGATCCTTCGGTCACCCTTCTCATAACCGATGGCTCTCTTCCCCCTATTTAAACTCCCATCACCATCTCCACCACCACCGATCACCACAATCACCGCATCTCTCCACCCTCTCCACCGACTCCGGAGAAAACCCTCGACACCGCTGCCACCACCATCAACCCCATCACCGACGACGCCTCCGCCCATCTTCCCATAGCAGCCCGGCGACCCCGATCCCCGGTGACCCAGACAGCACAGCAGCCAGAGCAGCCCTACCCAGATCTGCCACCGCCGCTCCGTGCACGTAGAATAGTCGATACCTACCCCTGTTCAGGTAAGAATTTCTCTCTCCTTGTCGTATTTTTTTTTAAACAGACTGTTGCGACATGTTCGCAATGTGACCCCCTCGAAACCTGTGCAATCAGTTCGAGATATTGCATCTTGTGTCGGTCGTAAACCGCGACGAAAAAACAAGAAAATAAACCCTCTATTTTTGAAATTCAGAAATTGTCCCGAACTCCCCAGTTCACGGCTGTTTTACGACCAACCTGTTAACTAATTTCAAAATTTCTCGAATAGTAATTTAGACCGTATAACCTATTTTTAAAAACCATGTATTAGTTTAATTTATGATGTTGTAGTTTATAATTTATTCGAGGATGAAAATGACCAAAAACTTGGTTATTTAAAACCCTGATTTTCCTGGAACTAGGTATAACAAGGCAACTTGGTCGTATGCGTATTACACCAAAAGGTGCACACCGTCAATATGGACGTGTAGAATTTTATGAAAGTTGATTTGGATGTGCGTACACACCGAAATCAACGCTTATCCGTCGACAACGTCCCATATCGACCATATTCTGAAACTCGTTATAACTTCGTGTGTGCTCGTCATTTCGTAACGAAACTTACGCCATCGAACTCGTAGCGATACGCTGGTCCTATGACCCAAGTTTGGTTCAATTCTTAGAACATTGACAAAATTATGTATCGTGGGCCCCACGGCACCATTTGACGGGCGATTTAGTGATCGGCTCATCGGAATCCAGTTCTGGATATTCTATTAGGTTCGTATCATCGTTCTGGACTTGTAGACACTAAGTTTGATAAATTTAGATAATATTGTCTCTGACATATTTCTCGGTACGAAGTAGGTCACAGGTGGACCCCACTTTGATCAGAAACGGTCAATTTTGCCCATGTGTCCAAATTGGACTTATGGACAGGCAATCCTAGCTATTTCATATCTTCTGAGCATGATGGTAATATTTATTTCATTATTCGAAGGAGTACTTGAAGATCCCACTGTTACAAGAGCAACTGTTGGAATCCAAGCACCAGGCAAGTGTACCTTGTCAATCTTGTAGTACTTGCTACATAATATTCTCTTGATTTATTTATATGATGTATCTGTTCAACCTAGGATCGTGTGACATTGCTTAGCGTCCGAATAAGATTCTGGTGTCAATGCCGTACGCGGAGTTGTGTATCGTCACTTAGAGATTTATATCGTGACCCTATACATTTTCGTGCTTGCATTATCAAGTACGTCATACCATAGGACACTTGACACTATTCATGAGACAAAATCTTTCTGAGTATTCATGGTGATTCTGTATAGGCTTATAGGATTCATGACATAGACTTTATATATATGCATAGCTATCATTATGACTTGCTGCATTAGATATGATCTTGCGTGTTATGGACATGAGACATCGTGGACATGAGACATGTGATTACATTGGGTGGGGAGAGACACACAGGCTACAGGATGATTTTATATATATATTTATTATTGTGAGGCCGTAGACTCTACATCAGAGCTAGTCACATTACGTGATATTACTGCTACCGGCTCCCCGACACAGAGCTTGTAGTGGTCTCAGCCTGAGTACTAGTGATGCTCTCACTTGCATATCACATAGCTGGTTACATAGTTTACTTATTGATTCATTTATTATTGTACTGCATTTATTTTGGCTTGAGTTATTCTTGTACCTTGTTATGTCCCCTGAGGACCTGGATCCGGATTATGTCCCCAGGTATAGCAGAGGAGATCTATTCCGAGGTATATGGGACAGGAGTAGAAGCAGGAGCAATACCGATACCCGAGGACGAGGTGATGGCCGAGGATTTCATCTGAGTATCGGCTTTATCTATACTCAGTCTTTGATGTTGTTAGACTCTTTTATTTCTTGTCTATTGAACTGATGTATCAGACATATTATCGGGTTGTTCCCCGAGATACTTATTGAGCCTTGATATTGGTTTATATTTCATTATGTTGATATTGTTTGTATTTATATTCCATGGATGAGATTAAAAAGTAACATGTTTAGTAGACCTTTATTGATGTTTTACAGCTTAAGTTCACTTTGATGGATCCATTAAATTGGGTCTACCGTTAGAGTGTGCTGCTGGCCATTGCCACGTGTCTTGTCCCTCGGTATTTTGGGACTAGCGCGTGACACCTGAATTTTTTTCAGAAAATTAAAAATAAATTTTTGGGATTTTTCTGCTATTTTTAAATAATTTTCAGAGCCTCGGCTCTAGAAGTATGAAAATAATATTTTAATATTTATTAAAATCATAAAATTTATTTAATTCCAGAAAATATTTATTTTAATTATTTAAAAATTTCAAAAAAATCTCGAAAATTTATTTTTAATTTCTGAAAATTCCGAGTGTTACACCTAAGACTACGGAATGTAAGAGATGTAAGCGAATTTACAAATGGAAAAAAAATGATGGCACAGACACTTTAAAAGGATACTACGAAAGTTGCTATGGTAAAGACACTCAGGCTACACAAACATAGCTAAGTACCGGTGGTCAATGATCTTCTTTAGGTACCTTTACTTATTCTGATGCTCGTAACTAGACTGAGTTAACAAGATTTATGATTTGTGAGGAACAACCATTTACATTTGGTGAGAGTGATTCCTATTATAATTATGCAAGTAATACCTTTAATCCTTATTTTACTAAAGTTTCTAGATCTACTGCCAGAGCAGAGGCTCTAAAAAAAATTTCAAAAAAATAAGGCTGCTTTGAAAGAAAGTTTTATGCATGGTAGTAAATTTGCTTTAACTTTTGATATATGGACTACTAAACAAAATTATGCTTATATTTGTATCACGGCACATTATTTAGATCAAAAATGGATGTTGTAAAATCGTATCATTTGTCTAAGGCCTTTAGAATTTTCACATACTGGCGCTGTAATCGGTGGCGCTGTAATGCAATTTGTGCTTGAATATGATAGCCACAATAAAATATTTTTGATTTCTTTTGATAATGCTAGTAATAACACTTCTTCTATTAGTGTTTTGAAAACACAATTTATGCCTATGTTAGAAGGTAGATTTTTTTTTATGTTAGATGTGCTTGTCATATTATTAATTTGATTGTACAAGAATGTCTTGAATTCTTTCAATCTCTTATTATAGATGACGCTACTGAAGGAGGAACTGAGCAATAAATTTTAACGAAAAACGGATGACGAAATTTTTTTAAAAGACTTGTACATTTTTTACAAGCTTTATGCAAATAAAATATCATTTACAACTTTCTTTTTTTTGTTACTTATGTTATAATAAATTTATAATTTTATTGCCATTAATAAAAAAAATTCAGCTTTTTCTTACTTAATGTTGTTAGTTGTTTACATTTAACTTCGTTATGTCTATATAAATAACTTCTTTAAATTTCAAGTTATAAATTTATATTTAAATTCAAAAAGATAGATTTATACATTTTTATATAAGTTATTCAAAAAAAAAAATATTCAACTTATATATATTTAGATTTTAATTTGTACGTAAAGTTATATAATATTGATATAAAGAAATTAAATAAATTTTGTAACAAATAAATTTGTAAATTTTAAATTATACTAAACATATAACTTATAAATTTCAAATTATACTTAACATATAACTTATAAATTTTAAATAAATTTATACTTAAAGTTATATAAAAAACTTTCTAACAAATAACTTATAAATTTTAAATTATACAAAAATAATTTAGTAACAAAAAACCTATAAATTTTAACTTGAATTTATTAATATATAACTTATATCATATAGATTATATATAAAATATATATAAATAAACAAAAAAAAACTGGGACGGTCCGTCCCGACCTTGAACCGGTCCGGACCCAGACCGGTTCGATCCGGTCCTATCCTGACCGGGTCATGGGTCCGGATTGGATCGGATTTTTTTTCGATCGGACCGGCCAAGTCCGACCTGTCTCTCCTCTCGGGTTGAGTCCGACTCGGACCGAACTCGGTTGACTCGGACCGCGTACTGACCTGGACCCGTCCAATACATACCTTCATGTCTGTTGTATTCTTTGAACTAAAACAATGTGTGATTATAGATTGCTATATCTCAGTTATGAAAACTAGTAAGCTTGGTCCACCCTTAATAGCCTCCGCTAATAAAGCTGTGAATAGTTATTGTAATTATTTCATCACAATTTATTATAAATGTTCTCAGGTTTTCAAAATCGGTAAGTCCATCAGTAAATGCCTCGCCTAATAAACCTGTCATAATAATTTTTATTATTACTTGACCACAAATTATTATAAATGTTTGCTGGTTTTAACAATGATTGTACGGACGATTGTTAGCCGGTCGATGCTATGGGCATCAGTTTATTTGGATGATTGATAACATCAGTTTATTTGGATGATTGATAACACATATATATATATATATATATATAATATAATATTTCTTCCACCTCAGCGACCATTAGTACTGCCAAGAGATTCCGTCGTCCATTTAGGAATCTTTATATTGAAGCGACAACCATTGTTGCCATGGAACATCTCAAACTATCAATTTTTTTAATTTGGTGCGACTTTTGTATAACTTATTCCTTGAATGGTTGGACTAGTGTCCCAATTTAATACTAGTATGACCGATACATATAGTGATGTACATGAACACTTTTAATTGAAGTAGAGAATTAGAAAATTTTATTTATTAAATTTTAATATACGATCAAATTTCTTATAAACAGAAATATCAAAGTCTTCTTAAATTCAAACTTTACAATTTATATTTTATTTGCATTCTGTTCGAGTCCGTCCTCCGTCACCGTTCATAGTGTAACTTTATTCCAAATCTTTGTTCCTAGTTATAATCTTATTTATATAAATATGATTATTTGTGTCAATAAGTATAATTTTGACCATTTACAAAATAAATAAACTTTCACGTATCTAAATTAATAAATAACTTTATTACAATGTTGAACCCATCACCACCATCACAGTCCACATCGCCACCACTTTCGTGTGTTGTAAAATTATGGAGTGATGTCACACTCTTTCATGTTGGCATCACAGATGCCATGCATTTCTTATCATGCATGATGACATCAAAAGTGACACCACGTCATCTCCCAATGATTTTGGTAATGGTAGAATTTGAATTTTAATAGCTTTTCCATGATTCATTCATCCCAATCATAGACGGTGATATGCTTATTAACTACACCTGGCAGCCACCTCGGCTCCAACGGCCGAGAAATTATTCAGTAGGATTACTTATCATATGGCAGTGGTGGGACTTAAAAGTCTCTTTTTATAGTAAATTAGAAAAAGATGAAGAAGAAAGTAATACAAAAAATTTGATACAGAACATCAAAATTTATATTAATTTTATTCAGATCATCAGATTTTCAAAAAATTTATCCAAAACATCTAAATGTCAATAGTAAAGACATTTTACATTTAAAAAATATTAAATGATAATGTCGTATCTCTCCCTCCATTAGCATACAAATCAGAAAAAAAAAAATATAGAAAAACGTCCTTAGGAAGAACGTTTTCTCAAGAGAATGAAAGACGTTTTCTATTTATTTATTATTTTTTTCACCACGTCTTCCTAAGGACGTTTTCTATTTATTTATTATTTTTTTCACCACTCTCTCATGTCTCTCTCTCTCTCACGGGTCTCTCTCTCTCTCTCGTCTCTTTCATTCTCTGGTCTCTCTCTCTCTCTCTCACTCTCTCTCACTCACTAGCTATCTCTCACGTCTCTCTCTCACTCACTAGCTCTCTCTCACGTCTCTCTCTCACTCACTAGCTATCTCTCACATCTCTCTCTCACTCACTAGCTCTCTCTCACGTCTCTCTCTCACTCACTCTCTCACTCCCTGTTATCTCTCTCACTCACTCTCTCACTCTCTCTCATGAGAGAAGGACAAAAAAAGGACGTAAGAGAAGGACGTGAGAAAAAGGCACTTCGGAGAGAGATCCGTGAGTGAGAGAGAGAGGGAGAGAGACCCAAGAGTGAGAGATATACGTGAGAAAAGGACAAAAAAAAATTAATGTAAAATAAAAAACGTCCTTAGGCTTGAGAAAACGTCCTTCCTAAGGATGTTTTCTATTTTATATTAATTTTTTTTTGTCTGTAATTTGCCAGTAGATTAACGACGTTTGGATTTAATATTTTTAAAATTATAAAACGTCATTTCGAATGGCATTTTATATATTTTAATCGTAAAATGCCCTTACGATTGGTGTTTTGATGCTTCGAGTAAAATTTTTGAATGTTCGATGATCTTGATGGAATTAACGTAAACTTTGATACTCTGTATGAAAATTTTCGAAAGTAATATGTTATGGTATTGATGGAAGGGACTAAGGGTGAGCATTATTCAATTTTGGACCAAAAATCGAATCGAACCGGACCGAATAAGAGATTTAGTTCGGTTTAAAAAAAAATTGGTTCAGTTTCGGTTTTGAAAATACTAATTTTTTTATTCGGTTTTGGGTTTCTGTTTTGGTCCAAAAATGAAAAAAAAAATTAGTTTATATATATATATATATATATCTATATATATATATATATATATATATATATATATATAGGTATATTTAGTTAGTATATATATTAATTAAAAAATACAAATAAATCAAAAAATCGAATAAACTGAATAAACCAAAAATGTAACCGATTTAATTTGGTTTGGTTTGGTTCAGATATGGGTCATTTTGGTTCGACTTCGGTTTTTCTTGTTCCGTTTTTGGTCCAACTCTGTTTTCGGTTATTCAGTTCGGTTGGAACTTGTCACGACCCGCACCCGGAATTGGGGCACGAGTACGTGGGTACGTCCAGCCTACGCCGCAGCATCGGCGGTATGACGCTGTCTAGGTCAATGCACTATCTAAACCATCTCGCACGAGTATCCAACTCCATAAGGAGACACGGATAACACAATATAAAATGAACAACATACTCAATCACATAACTACAGCACGATAAGATATCGAAGAAAATAAATAAAATACAACACAAGTCTAAATGGAAATAATCTAACTCAACAATAAATTCAAGTATCAACAAAGTATGCCGGAGACAAATCCGGTACCAAATAATCTACTAAAAGAACTAACTAGATAACTAGTGATTCCGGCTAGACCTCCCGGAATCACAACTGAACTACCAGGTCCAAGTCTGCAGCTACTCTCCCTGTGGTCCATAAAATGTCGTACATCGGTCCTCTAAGGCATAGTCTGGAAAAATATTTCCAATCAGGAAGGAGCAAAGTACATTTCTAATAGCAGTTCTATATCAATGATATAAACTATGTAGCAGTAAATAGATGGAAATATACAAGATGCATATACATGTACGAGAGATATACAATAAAGAAAATACTGGAAATACTGTAAATGAATGCGGGGAAGAAACAATATGTCAATGAGGAAGAATACTATAACTAAGTGTGAGTACTAGCTTTAACATGTGATCGGCTTGGGAACTTGTACAGGAATAATGGCCTGGCTAGTCATACGTGCGGTGTATGACCAATACTAACATGTGAACAAGACTTGTACATGAAGGGTATGATCACATATCTACACTAAAATACTCCCCACCCCCGACTGGTATAGTAGATCCAATCATGGTACGCTATGTCACGGTATTCCCCAAGAAGATAGCGACTCTTTCCGAGAATCAGTGTCTGAACATGTACGGGATAAACAATGAAACAAGACTTGTACAAGATATACCATGAACAAGGAATAACATCTCATGACGAGATCCGGATATACCAATCCGTGTAACCATCGTGTCAAGAAATATGAATATTTACACTAGATACAATAAACATAGAGGATATCATAAATAAGAAACTATCATAGTATATACTCGGCTGGGGTCCTTAGCTGGTAATACCAATGTCCTGTCCCAGAGTATCGTCTGGATGATACAACAGTCCTATAGACATATCATACAATACAATATTGCATCAGACATTACACTAACACACACGATCAAAACATAATAAACTCAGGGCTACGCTAGGTATTACACTGGTCAACTATGGTCAAGTGTGTGTCTGATTTTGCGGGTGTCGCGTCTGTGATTGCTGTGCAAGACAGACGGTCAAAATAATACGGGGCTTGCCAGTACGTTAGTGTACATGTGGCAGTCAACTAACGTTTACATGGTCACAGGTCAATGTAACTACGGGGTATCCGTTGGTTACACTTGGTCATCTAGTACCTATATATATATATATATATATATATATATATATATATATATATATATATATATATATATATATATATATATATACATATCATTAACTAACATATACATTAACATCCATTTGGTACAAATGATAGATATATATATATATATATATATATATATATATATGTATACTTTAAATAAAAATAATAATTTGTATATATATAAACATATATAGGGAGAGATATACAATACGTATATATTTTTAATAGAATTAATACTACATGTACAAATATAAAATATATACTAGGAAATACTTTATACAATACATATATATATATAAATATAAGCTAATTTAGAATTATACTATATTTACATATACCAAAATACATTTAATCTATACTAATACATGTACCATACATACTAACATATACTATGTATGTATATATATACTAATTTGAGAATATACTATATATATATATATATATATATATATATATATATATATATATGTACTAAGTGAAATATGCCTATATATATATATATATATATGTATATACCAATTTTATACATATTAACATATATTATGCTACATATATATATGTATATATATATACCAAATATGTATTCACTTAAACATATACTATATTTATATACTAATACACATAATAACAAATGCTAATACGTATACTAATACATACATGCACATACCCATACCAAATACGTACACGCGTATGTGTATGCGAGGGAAGAAAATCGTAGTTGTGTGCGTGCACGATGACGACGGGGATGACGACGACGAAGGCGACGACGACGACGAAGGCGACGACGACGACGAAGACGATGATGACGAAGGCGACGACGAAGGTGCTGGTGGAGGTCCTGGTGGTGTGGGGTGGTCGAGAAGGAGGAGGCAGGGGGTGGTGGTACTAGTGGTAGAGAGTCCAGGCGGGGTGGCTCGGCTGAGGGGGAGGTCTCGGGGTGGTTCAGGGTGGTGATGCTGGTGGCACCGGTGGTGTAGGGTGGTAGAGAATGGTGGTGTAATGGTGGCAGCAGGTGGAGTCGGGAAGAGGAGAGGATGATGTCGACGATGGTGGTGGTGATCGGGTTACAGCAGGTGGCTGGCTCGACGTGGGGCGGGGATGGTCGGTTCAGTGTGGTGACGAGGCGGTGGATGGTCGGTTCAGTGTGGTGACGAGGCGGTGGATGGTGGAGCGGGGTCGGGGAGCTCGGGTCGAGCGGAGGTGAACGAGGTGGTGGGAGGAGATGTACAGCAAGGGGAAGAAGCTGGCCGGAGGGGGAGCTCCAGGCGGATCGGGACAGTGGGTGTAGCAGCCGGGAAAGAAGCAGTAGCAGCCGGGGTCGGGCTCGAACGGTTGGCCGGGCCGGAGGGGATGTCGACCGGAGTAGGGGGCCGGCCGGGCTGGTGGTGGTGGAGTGGTTTATTTTCCTTTCTCATTTTCCTTTTTAAAAGGAGGAGAAGAAGAAGAAGAAGAAGAAGAAGAAGAAGAAGAGAAGAAAATGTAAAAATGCTATGGTTTGTGTGAGGAGGGAGGAGAGAGAGAGGTGGGGGCTTTCCTAGGTTTGGAGATTAGGGCATGGTTGGGAAGAGTGCATTGAGGAGACATTAAATAGAGGGTGATGAGTGGGAATGTGTGGTGATGATGCTCCCATTTTGAATGAGTGATCAGGATTTGTCATGAGGAAATTACTCATGCAAGGGTGAGGGTTGGGTTGACTAGTCAAATATTAGGGCTTCTCCATTTGTTTAAACCAATGGGGTGTTGACACCTAATACAATATTTGCAAATAAGCCCCCTTAAATTTGGGTATTTGCACAGACACATGAAATAATAAAAAATTGGTAGGGAATTTGGTATTTTGTAGGGTTTTGGGGGTGTTGTGTGTTTTGTATGGGCTTAATGAATAGGGTATTGGGATTAAATGGGGTTAAAATTGGATTAGTCAAAGTTGGTATCCCTAATTAAATTAGAAATAAATGCAAGCGGTGTTCTAAAATTAATTAGAAATACATGGGGCTAAAATTAGGCTGGGACACAAATATCATTAGTGAAGAAGACTCAGAACAAAATATTAACCTAATTTGAGTTGCACAAAAATGGTCGAGATTGTGTCTCCAATTTCGATTGGAACGCACAACGATACAAAGTTAGATTTTATTTAGAAATTAAATAAACGTCCACGACGAATATTATACGACTAAAATGAAGCACAAGAGAGCATAATTACGAGTTACAAAAATGTCAGAATGGAAGACGGGCAAGTCTAGGGCAAGGTTGTGAAATTTGTTGGAAGACAAAAGATAGGATAGCGCTCCAAATATCGAAGCAACGGTAAAGCACAACAATTAAATAAAAATTACGGTAATTAATTACAACCTCAATAATTAAATCCTAAATAATACAAATTAAATCATAACCCTATAATTCCGTCAGGTGTTCATCTAGTAGGCTTCTAGGTCAAGTCTACCAGCTCAAACATTAATGAACACTGTATATATAATATTTATAAATACACATCTCATACAATTATTTAAATTAAATACACGCAATATTAAATATATATATAAAATCAAAAATATCCATGTTTTTGGAACGTGGGAGTGACAAGTCTACCCTCCTTAAAAGAATTTTGTCCTCAAAATTTAAATCCTCAATAGTATTATTTACTCGTTATATTATTTTCCATCAAAATTTAAAACCCACATAATCAATCCATATTGTCATTTCAATAGTTTTCAAAATTCTGTAATTATTGTTTCCTGAAAATCCTCGAAATAAAAATCAAATTCCATTTTTTTTCACAAATTCCTCCAAAACTTTAAGTTAATAATTAAATACTCAAAATTTAATATCCAATCCTCTAATTTAAATTCAATAAATGCACATTTTTTATAAATTAAGAAATCCCATCTAAAAACACTAATCCATAAATCCAATCGATGCATATTTATAAAATCTAAATCATCATCCCAAAAATGTGAATTCAAACTATAATCCATTAATTATCTTACTCATCTAATTTAAGTCCAATCGATGCGTATAAAAAAATTACTATTATGAGTTCACTATTATGAGTTCGTCCTACTGAATAATTTATTTCTACGACGCATGATACATCAAATAATAATTATATTAATTTTTTCAAAGTGTCTATCCAAGCTATCCCTTCTTATGTGATATCCAACATAATTGAACTGTCTACTCGAAGCTGATCTTGAGAAAGTATTGTCTCTTGCTGAAGCTCAATAGGATCTTGCTCTGCTAGCTATTCTACCAAATCTGCTACCCTAACTGGCGGGAAAGAGGTGCCCCTGAAGGAAAATGACAACAAGACATCAATTACAGGACAAGAAAGAACAAGGAAGCAAATTGTTGATAGTTCAAGCTCGATGTCCAAGAAGACAAATTCAGGATATCAAAGAAAATAATTTTGATTGAGACTCCTAGAACAAGACACCCCACAAGCCTGGAAAGACAGTCCTGCATGGGCCACTACTAAAATTGTCATACCCCAAAACCAGAATACTGGAGAGCGGGGGAGTGACTCAGCCAACCAAACCTTACATAATACCGAAGTAAGCCGCAATGTGCTAAGGTTGTCAAGAGACAAGGGGGTGCATACTACAATCAAGTCACCTAGGGTCAAGGATCTCTATGTCTCAATCATCAACCAAGAAATAGTAAGAATAAGCATGTAAGATAAAGCAGTTAGGCATCCCTGACACTCTATCAGAATGATCATAAAACTAGTTATACATGATGGTACACTAGTACATTGCCAAGAGTACATGACTTTAAGTCAGCCACAGTCTGAATAATATATAATCATGTAGAGGAACTACTGTCCAGATAAACTGGCTAACAAGTGTTGTCGGCTAAAAGCCAAAAGGTAATACAAAATGATACTCATAATGGGGGAGAAAAAAACCACTCAAGTTCCTCGGCGGACATCCTCCTGGTGTGCGCCATCCGTCAAATACAGGACAGGATCCTCGGGCTCTACTACTAAACCTTGTTTGTCATTAAATGAGTTCTTGCAAACTTTGTATTTAAGGAACGAAAAAAGAGTACAAAGAATCCTAAACAGAATTATCTAAGTACAATATTTTGATCTGGGGTGTGACGATGGACAAAGAGCGCTGTAGCGGCTCCTTTACTCCATTGACGATCAGATACAGGGTGAAGAAGCTTATGTTCTCTCTTTGCTCATCTCGGTATGCTCTCTCTCTCTCTCTCTCTCTCTCTCTCTCTTTCTCTCTCCCTCTCTGTTGGGTGCCCCTCTCTATCTGCCTCTTTTTTTTGGCATACCACCCGGGTATATATAGTCATCCTTGGGCACGTATATGTTGGGCCGTATAGATGCTAAAGGGTGCCACATGGAGTCTGGGATGCATGGTACCAGAGACACGTGGGATTGCATGGAACCTGGGATGCATGAGGCCAGTTGTTTTGTACACGTGGCGCTGCACATCCATCGAGAGTAAAGTTTTGTGATAACGTGAGACTTTTGTCATTTAGTGTGTTCACGTCTTTTGAGGTATTCAGAAAATCTTTTTTGTCAGGATTCTGTGTTAGAGACGTTCCTGTTGCTAGGATAACGTGTTAGGTCCATCTGCAGCCAAATCTTCTTCGACTAATTGGGACGCATGGATGACGCCTTTCTGGGCCGTAGGGTGACTCTGCTGCCTGATCTCTTCTACGCTTTACTTTGGGATGTATGGCTGTTGGACGCATGGATGCATATTTTTTATGCTTCTACAAGAACCCCTTTAAAGTTTTCAAACTGACAAGTTTGAAATACTTTGAATAAGAAGCATGGAGGAAAAAGCACTTTTGGTCGCTTGAATATTGTGTCATTTAGACATTGGGGACCGCTTGGTCACGGGCCGTATGACTTAGTGCCTCCAGGATGTCATTTCTGCATTTACTGCAGGATTCGTTTCGATCCTTGAGTAAATTTCTTGGGATTTGTACTAGAAGTAATGTGGACGTAGTACAATACCGTAGCCTTTTAAGGATATTCCACTGGAGGATTTTTGGTGGACTTATTACTTCTTGTGCACGAGAATGCAAGTAACAAGTTCGAAATAGGCCTTGATAGAGGTGATATGGACGTGGCAAGTTTGGTGGACTTAACACCATTGGCGCACTTAAATTTAAATACAGGTGGTAAGTTTAGACGACGATCGATATCAGAGGTACTATTAACGTGATGATCGATAGCCAAACCCGGATGGTTTGCTCATATGTACGAAGGACATGGCAAACCCTACTAGAAAAGAGGTGAGGACGATAGCTCATAGGTGAAGTAGACGTGAGCCGATCGATAGTCGTACCGAGAGGTTAGGTATGATCCCGATATTTTTGGTGGAATAAAAAAGGAAGCGAGCCAGAGGCAATATGGACGTGGTTGTTTGCTACCATTGAGAACATCCCACTGTAGGATTTTTGGTGGACCTATTACATCTTGCGCATGATAGTGCAAGTAATAAGTTTGAGATAAAACCCTATCAGAGGTAATATGGACATGATAGATTTTGTGGATCCATTACTTTTTGTGCACGTGAGTGCATATAATAGGTTGGAGATAAGCCCTGCTAGAGGTGATATGGACATGGTGATTTTATGGACTCAGCACGCCTGGCGTACCTTGGTAAGTACGGGTGATAAGTGGGGATGAAAACCGATATCAGAGAAAATATGGACGTAATGATCGATAGCCAAGACCCGAGAGGTTTGCTCAGAGGTAATATAGACATGGCAAACTCTGCCAGGAAGGAATGTTAGGACGGTAGTTCAGAGATAATATGGACGTAAACCAATGTCCGAGAAACTCACTAAGGAGTGATTTGATGGGTGTGGTCTATCCGAGAATGAAGATAGACCTGAGGATTGCTCCGCTGGGGAGACTAGAGTATAACGAGACTGGTTTTTTATGTGGTCTAGGCGGCAGTATGCTGGTGGACCTGGTGACTTCTTCGCTGGGGAGATTTTGATGATTTATTATCTGTTGTGTATCCAGGACTCCTGGATACAGATAATAGCTTTTACAAAAATTTATAAAGAAAGGGGAATGTTGTACATAGGCCCTTGCTGAGGATGAAGAACTAAGAATGTAAATACTCTACATCTTGATTGCCCGGCTGAGGATAAGGGGAGTACAAGTCTGGCTTAGACGTAGTACTTTTTCAGGCGTTGATAGGCATCTTGATCAAGTCATCGTTGGATTTTGCGAGCCGGTAGACGCATTTGGAGAATACTGATTCTACGATGAACCGGCCTTCCCATTCGGGCTGGAATTTGTCGGCCGTCTTATGGGTCATAACCATCAGCCTCCTTACCGTCAAAATGAGATAACCAACTTGGTAGGTCCTCTTCTTTACCCATTTATTGAAGGCTCTCGAGAGACGCGATTGGTATAGCTCAATGCGCTGTTGAGCTAAGAGACGCTTCTCATCGAGTGCTTCAAACTCTTGTAGTTATCGACGGTGATTATCGTCGACGGTTAATTAGTTGGAGAGAGCTACTCGGAGTGAAGGGATTAAGATCTTGAGCAGGAGGACCGCTTCACTTTCGTACACTAGAGAAAAAGGTATATTGCCAGTAGCTGTCCGAACCGTTGTACGGTAGGCCCAGAGATATTCATCCAGCTTCTCATTACAGTCGCATTTGTTGGATGACAGGAACTTTTTGAGTAGATTTATGATGGTCTTGTTGAAGGCTTCTGCCAGACCATTTATTGCCAGGTTATAGGCAGTTGACGCTGTATTTTGAATCCGATTTTTGTCGCAAAATCGGTAGAACACGTGACTTGCGAACTGTAGACCTTTGTCATGGATGATCCTTTGTGGCAAGCCGAAGCGGTATATGACGTGATCTTGACGAAGCTGATTACGTTGGACTTCTTGACTTCAGTGAGTGGCACGGCTTTTGTCCACTTGGAGAAGTAGTCGGTGATAGCCAAGATGAAACGATATCCCTTAGCCGAAAGCGGACTGATCGGCCCTATGATGTCCATGCCCCAGGCTTCGAATGGCCAGGACATTACGGTCGAGTGTAGAAAATCCGAGGGTTGGTGGATGAAGTCAGCATAGATTTGGCACGCTTGGCACTTTCTTGCGTAGTCAACGACTTCTGCTACCATTGTCGGTCAATAGTAACCCATTCTACGATGGAAGTCTTGTAGCTTGGCTCGAGCTGATGGGCACCGCAAATCCAGTTGTGAGCCTCACGGAGAGCCTGCTTCTCTTCTGTATTCGATGGGCATCATAGCAGAAGACCATCATAGGCGCAACGATACTGCATTATGGTAGCCTTATCATAATAGAACCGGAGGGAACATCTTCTGACCGAAGTGGCTTTCTTTGGGTTCTCATGAAATATTTTATAGAATGCGTAGTCGACGAATGAAAGTCTCCAGTCTTGTGAGTCAGAGCTCGTCTCTGCTGAGTAGCTCGGGCACTGATAGAGATTGTTCTTTGGACAGACCAGCTCTCGATCGATCACGGTGATCAGTTCATGAGTATTTATCGGAACAGCTAGAGAGGCTGCGATTCCGCCTAGGGCGTCCGACTTAATGTTTCGCAGTCGAGGGATGTGCTCTATGAAGAACCCCTTGAAGGTGGTGATTAATCCAAGCGCGGCTTGGTGGTAGGGAACCAAGTCCTTATTCCGGACTTCATACTCGCTTCAGACTTGGTTGATTATCAGTTTAGAATCATCGTAGGCTTCCAGGTGGTCAACTCCCACTTGTTTAGCTGGTTGGAGTCCAATGATGAGAGCGTTGTACTCTGCCCTATTGTTGGGACATGGATCAGTGAGGGAGTAGGCGCGTTTGATAACTAGATCATATGGAGAGATCAACACTATCCTGACTCCAGCGATGATGCCGCCTTTGGGCCCTGTTCTCGAAGCACCGTCAAAGAATATTCGCCAAATGACTTTTGCGTTTGTCACTGTGTTGGAGTCCGCAACTTCGTTGGGGATCTCCTCTTAGAGTTTTGAAGTTTCTGGCACCAGATGGGCTGCAAGGAAATCTGCTAATGCCTGACCTTTGACCGCCTTTTGTAGGACGAATACCATGTCATATGGTGACAGCAGTATTGCCCATATGGCTAGGCGAGAGTTGAGCACTCTAAGTTTTGTCATGAGGACCCTGAGGGGATTAAGTCGCCAGATCACGTGGATGGTTTATCCTTCCACGTAATGTCGGGTTTTCTAGATGTCGAAGAATAGAGCAGGGTACTCCTTCTTGTTGGGGTTGTACCTGTGCTCTACGCCGGCCAAGATCCTAATAAGATAGTAGATGGCCTGATCGTGGCCTACATTACTTGTTTGGGCTAGTAGAGCACCGAGGGAGTGATCCATTGCTCGCACATATAGCAGAAAGGGTCTTTCTACCACGGGGGCCACCAATACTGGTGATTCATGAGGTACTCCTTGATGTCGTCAAAAGCGCATTGGCATTCTTTGTTCCAGACAAAGGAGACTCCATTCTTCAAAAGCTTAGTGAACGACCGACAACGTCCTGAGAGGTTTGATATAAACCTCCTGATGTAGGTCAGTCTTCCTTAAAGGCCACAAAGTTCTCTGAGGTTCTTCGGAGGGCGCATTTTAAGGATCACTTTGGTCTTGTCAGGGTCTACGTAGATACCCTTTAAAGTTAGGATGAAACCGAAGAATTTGCCGCTTGAGACTCCTAAGAAAGATTTGGTAGGATTTATCTTGAGCTGGTGCGTACGCATGAGGTCGAACACAGTCTTCAAGTCCCTGAGTTGATTATCTTTAAAGTGACTCATGATAGCGATATCATCAACATAACACTTGGCCGTCTTGCGTAGATGCTCATGAAAGATGGTGCTCATAGCTCTCTAGTATGTAGCACCCCTATTCTTCAGACCGAATAGCATGACTGTGTAGCAGTATACTCCTATCGATGTTCGAAATGATGTATGCTTCTCGTCTTCAGGAGATACCTTGATTTGATTATAGCTTGAGAATCCGTCCATGAAGGACATACGCTCGAAGCCATAAATGTTGTCAATTATTATGTCTATGATTGGAGGGATAAATTCATCCTTAGGGCAAGACGCATTTAGATCACGAAAGTCGATGCAGGTCCGGATCTTTCCATTCTTTTTTATGACGAGCATGATATATATTGGTTACCCAATCTAGATGTTGTTCTTCGCGGACGAAGCCACTAGCTATCAGTTTGTTGACTTCAACTTCGATGGCGTTCATAATGTTCAGTCAGAACCGCTGTTGCTGCTGCTTGACCAACTTAGCGTTCGGCGAAATAATGAGCTTGTGGACCATGATTTGGGCGTCCAGTCCTGGCATGTCTTCTTATCTCCAGACAAAAACATTAATGTATTCCCTGACGAGCTGTAGCAGGGATTCTCGATCCTCATTAGTCAGACTCTTGCTGATGAAGATAGGTTTAGGGGAGGATTTGTCACCTATATAGACTTGTACGACTTCATCCTTGGTTGGAGGTTCTCGTTGTTTGAACTGCATCTCCCATTATGCATCTAGGCATTGGGCCCATGATTCTACTTCAAAGAGTTCCGGTGGATCCTCATCGTCTTCCTCAGGGTCAGTTGACACCATGTTGACAAACAACGTTTGCTTGAGCATATCCCCGATACTGACGTCGGAGTCCCAAAAGGAAGGCTCTGAAGAGTGAGAGTGTAACTCATCTTCTTCATCTGAACTTTCAGGGGTTGTGGAAGGCATAACGTACCCTAAGCCATGCTTGGTCTTATGGTAGTAATCATCGAATTTGCCTGCCGGAGCGGTAAGGCGTACGGGCAGTCATCGACCTTTGCCATAATTAAGATCTCGGTTGCTTTTAAGATCATATTCCATCTTCTGGATGAGGTGTTTAGCTTGACCACTGAACCAGTAAAGTTGTATTTTGTTGATATCGGGTTTTGGCTCTTATTCCTCCGGGATGAAGGACCGGAGGTATTCAACCTTGCCGAATATGATGGGTTTGTCTCTCTTCCTCCTTGATGGAACCTTGCAGTAGGAACCTTGGATAGGGAGGATCTGAATTACTGCATAGGAAGTAGTCATATGTGTCTACAAGCGCAGGCCTAGACCGTGTTCCATGAAATACAGTATGCTTATGTGGGCAGCTTCAGAGTAGTTCAAAGATAGCCCTTTAATTACAAAATAAGGTATCTTTTCTTCAAGAATTATATCGTCCAGAGAAGGGACGTTTGCGTGAGCAACTACGAACTCCTCCAGCTCGTCCTTCCCGAGATCTACCCCAGTGTGAGCAACAACTTTGGAGGTTCCTTACGCAACTTTACTACCAGAGGTTTGGACGTTGTCGGAGGCAGCGGAGCATACTTCGGAGGTTGACTTAGCCTGGGAAGATGAACGACCAGTGGTTCGGACGTGGTGGATGGTGTCGGACCTTCCTTCAAAGTGCAATTCGTCCTACGAAGGCGGACGACCAACGGTTCAGATGCCTTCATGTGTAGTTTTATGACGAGGGAAGAGGTTGTATCGGGAGAACAAGCCTTTAGACGGACTCTAAAGGGTTCTTTTGGTGTTTTTCCAGCCTCTGCCTCATCATCGGCGTCATTGCCACCTTCATCTTGATAGACCTGTTTGTAAAGGATCAAATTGGAGTAATAGGCTTCGATCCCTTTGAATGTATCGACATCAACAAACTCTGTTTTGACCGTGCTGAGTTTGTCGACTTACTTCAGGCACTGGTGCATGGTCGACGGTATGATCATATGTTCATGTATCCGTGGGTGTCCGAGCAAGACATTGTAGGATACATCTACGTTATTGAGGTAGCAAGTGACCTCTGTTTTCAAGTCGCCGATCTAGCATTTCAGGCGAACCTTGCCCAGAGGGTAGCTCCTTTCTGCGTTGAAGCCAGTGATGGCAGTATTGGTAGCTGCTAGACGATACATCGGAATGCCCAAGGTCTGAAGCGGACTCCGCGGGATAATGCTAATTGATGAACCAGGATCTATGAGCATCTGGTACACCTTGATGGCACCAATGTACCATGTATAATACAGGGGACGGTCGTGCCGGTTATTCTTTAGAAACTTGTCATGTTGTGAGAATGTAATATTGGGCATTGCCTCCATAATATTATTGCAGTGGGGGCAAGTAGCTAGATCTTCAGCTGGCGGCTTGATTTGCGCCAGGTAGGTGTCGATATTTTGTAATGCCTCACTAAGAGCAGTCCGAATATCTTTGGAGAGTCGAAAAAGCTCTAATAGAGACAACTTTGCTGGAGTGTTGGTGACCTGGGCCAACATATCGAAGTTGTAGGGCTTTTCCAGCCCCTGAGCTGAATCTTTGTGCAACGACTTGTCGAAGTGAGTGTCTTTATGCTTAGACTTGTCCGCTGATGGAAGCTGGGATGGACCCAAATCCGATGTTATGGGTGCGACTATGGGAAGTACACCATTATCAGGGGTGCTCGTACTCTCGTTAGTATACTAGGTCTGACCTTGTTGTTCCTGCTGTAGCTTACTCAGATGAAAAAGAAATCGTGTAGCAGGACTTGGACTTCTTGCCCTTGGACTTGGTGGCAGAAGATGTTGTCTGCTGCTTCAATTATGGAGAAAGATTAGGGTGAACCCACATGACCTCCCCACATGGCGTGGTGAGAGGTATCAGCCTGGCCGTTTGGTCACAAGCTAGCGAAAGATTGACGACCTCCATCATTGCCCTGGGAATTGGGATTACCCCATCCTAGGCTTCTATAGCCAGAAAGTTGCCGAACTAGAGCGATACAATTATAGCGACAACCGTCTTGTCATCGATATCCAAGGTGAGGGCCTTGGTGTCGAGCAAACGCTGGATGTACCGCTTCAGCGTGTAGTAGTCTCGTGTCGTATGATGGACATAACGATGGTAATGGCAGTACTTTGGATTATTCTCCTCGGCTGCCTCAACAGGGCATTTGACATTGGGAAGACGAAGCTTACCACCCTTTATCAGTACATCAAAGATGGGCATGACACCGTCATCTTCGAAGGAGTAGGTCTCCTTGGGCTTTGGAACCTCAGCAGACTTTTGCTCGGGCTTCTTGGTTAAGTTGGCCACTAAGGCCTGCTTCCCTTTTCTATCGCGGTTGCTAATACCGATGTTGTTGTTATTGGGATCCTTTTTCCTATCATCGGTGACAGGGATCTGTATTCCCAAGAACCGAGCATCCTTGACCTTCATCTCAGCGCTAATAACGCTTATGATGAACGTCGTCTAGTCTTTAAACTGACCATCGCCCATCCAGAGGCTGACTGCTGGAAGTAAGTTTCTACGGCACATGTCCATCGGTGTCGACTCGAGATTGCCTGGGGATAACCTTAGCGCTGCTTTTCGAAAATGTTCAATATAATTTTGGATGAGTTCCATTTCTCCTTAGGTAATATCCATCAGGGAGGATATCGTCATGTCGCTTCCTCCGTCATAGAATCTTTTGAGAAAAAGACTCTTGAGGTCGTCAAACGACAAGATACAGTTATCTTGTAGGCTACAAAACCAGTAGAATACTACCCTGGTTAATGTCCCCACAAAGAGCTTGGTGAGGAGTGCGTCACTGCGAGGTAGGTGCCCTGTTACAGTCTCAAAGTAGCTCATGTATTGACTGAGAAAAGTCTTTTCGTTGAATGGGTTCAAGTTGAAGGACTTGTACTTGGGCGGGCATGGCACATCCCTTCACTCGCGGGGGTATGGTTGTCGAATCCGGAGCTCGCGCAGTGAGTCCCGGCTGCCCATAGAATCTAGGCGAGCTCGGAGTTCCCAAAATTCCATCATTGCTTCTCTGGCTTCGTCTTCGGCAGAAGGGGTAGATGAGCTAGGCAAAGGGTGATTTTTACCTATGGACGAAGCCGTTGCGTCGGAGTCCACGTTGGTCCCTGGGTCCAATCTTGCCTGTCCCGAAGCCTTTGCTGGTTGGGAAGCCATGTTTGCTTTAATTTCTAGTATTGCTTGAGTCAGGGCTTGCATTGATGAACTCAGCGTCTGCATCATGGCCTCAAGAGCCTCGAGGCCTTGTCGGTCGCTGGGGCCTTCATAATCATCCTCTTCCATGTATATAGTCCTCACATGGGTAGAGATGGACGAGGAAGTGGAAGCTGCACTTTTTGTCTCAGATTATTGCCGAAAGTTGTAAACCCCCTGAATTTTTAATTATTAAATCTTGGATTTTTCCCAATTTTCTGGAATTTTCTGAGAATTTTCTGTAATTAAAATCAAGGCTCTTAATTATTAAATGATTTTTAATTGTAAATAAATAATATTAAAATATCATGAAAATAATATTTTTGGGTGTAAAATGGAAAATTGGACTTAGGGTAATTTTTCTGGATTCTTCTGGGCCTCAGACCTATTTTTAAATGCCTAAAAACTATTATAATTAATTAATTAATTAATTAACTATTTATTTTATTATTTTATTATTATTATTTTTATTATTATTATTTTATTTATCTCGGCCCAGCCCGCACCCTGGCCCATTGGGCCGCGGCCCAGACCCAAACCTTAACGGGTCGGGTCGGGTTCACCCGAACCCGACCCGCCGCCAGCCCGACCCGCCCGAACGGTCCCCCCCACGCTGCCCGACTCCAGCGCCGCCCTCCGCGCGCAGCGCCGCGTCCACCGCACCACCTCCCCCTCTTCTCCGCCGAGTCCGGCCCAGCAACCGCCCTCCTCCTCCTTTATAAACCCTCTCTTCCCCCCTTCTTCTTCCTCCTCCGGTCACCTCTCCAAACCCTAACCCTAGTCGTGCCCCGCCCTCCACCGCCGCCGTCCCTCTCCTCGACGACCACCGCCGCCTCGCCCCGACCTCGCCGCTGCCCAGCCACCCTGCCACCGCCGTCGCCTCCAGCCGCGTCCCCCTCTTCTTCCCCGTCGACAGCAGCCGCAGCGCCGTCCTGGGCCGACCCCGCGCCGCCGCCTCCGCCCGGAAGCTGCGCCGCCCTCCGCCGCAGCACTCTCGGCCTCCCCGCCGCCGTGCCGACCACCGCCACCGTCGCAGCAAGCCGAGCCCTAACCCTAACCCTAATTCAGATTCCCGTGTCCGACACGAGTCGAACACGACTCGACCTTGATTTTCGGGTCCCCTTCAGGTACTTATAACTTTTTGTTCGTAGCTCCGTTTTCAATTCCGTAAATTGTGTTGGGAAGCCTGTATGACCCTCTCGGTGTCCGGACAAACCGCTCGGGGTACCGCGTCCTGTGGTGATCGCACACCGCGATCCAAAAACAGGAAAAACCAGACCCTATTTTACCCCGAAACTGAGTACGCCCCGCCAAACGGGACGACTTGGTCGCGCGCGGTCTTCACAGATACGTGCGCAGCGTCGATACGGACGTGTAAGATTTCGCGGAAGCTGATTCGGGTGTGCGTGCACGCCGGAATCAACGCGTATCCGCGGACATCGCCCCGTATCCGCCTTTTCTACAATTTACCCTAACTTCTTGTTCACGTGTCGGATCGAGACAAAACTTGCGCCATCGAACTCGTAGCAATACGCTGGTCCTGTGGGTCAAGTTTGGTTCGATTCTGAGAACGTTGACGAAATCGCGTGTCGTGGGCCCCACATGCCCCCGCTCGGCGGGCGATTTTGTGATCGGCTCATCGGAATCCAATTCTGGAAGTTTCGTTGGGTTCGTATCATCGTTCCTGACCTGTTGACACTAAGTATGGTGAAATTGGAGACCTTTGACCCGGACACGTTTTTCAGTGCAAAGCGGGCCCATCGGCGGACCCCGTTTTGATCCGAAACTGCCGTTTTTGCCCTTGTCTCCAAATAGGACCCAAGGACAGGCATTTTTAGCTATTTGACATCTTCTGAGCGTGATGGTAATGTCTATTTCAGCTTTTGGACTCACCTCTGGAAATTTCCCTAAGAACCAATATTAATCAGATCCAAACAACAGACAAGTACCTGCACTTCAAGTTAAATTTTTATATTGTGATAATTAATTCCCTGCTTTACTAGTACCCTTGATGATTACACCTAGTGTTAGAAATGCTGGATTTCATGTCTTGAATATTGGAGTTCATGTCTTATTTTTCATGTCGGATGGGAGAATACTAGAAGGCATGTAGTTTACCCTTTCCCCTGCCATGTTTAATAGCTGTTGGTACACGACTGTACCTCAGTCGGATCTCTATTTCCCCTATTTAATAGCCGTTGTGACGGCCGGATTAGCCTTATAAACCCCTACATGCCAACTATGTATTCTAAAAACAAATACAAGTTCACACAGATAGTTTCTGGTCATGTTATATTTCTTGCTGACTGTTGTAGTTTCATTTCCTGTCTCATTTATTTTCTGCTTTCTTATATCCCTGTTTACAACATTAACTCTGAGATATTGATGTTCTCTTATGCAGTTTCTCAACATGATATTCAATTTAATTGTCATAAATATTTAGTTTAACCTTGTTGTGCACTGTGTACTTTGCTCCTTTCCTGACTGGATCTGTTGATTTAAGCGATGATGAGGACCTTGCCGCTACTTATTATGGTCCCTATGAGGGTACTGATGATACCTATGAGGAGCCAGAACCCACCCAGGAGACCCCTGCTGCAGAGTAGCTAATAGTAGCTATCTTTTATTTCTGTTTCTTATCTTATTAATCGGGTTTGTCCCCGATTTCATTCTGAATTTCTGTACTAAAATATTTGAATCTGTTGTCGTATTTATTTCAGTTGCAATCTTAAGTTTCTGTTCTCATTATTATCTTGCCTATGTTAATTGTGAATGAGCTAGTTTAGTAAATATGAATTGACCTAGACAGCGTACTACCGCCGACTCTGCGGCGTAGGCTGGACGTACCCACGCACTCGTGCCCGAATTTCCGGATGCAGGTCGTGACACGTTTTTATGGTGGCCCATGCAGGTCCTATCCTAAAATAGGGTAATACCCTAGGACAGGGTATGGAATAAGATTGAGGATTCTAGGAAAAGCTCATTCACAGTATAGGGTCCTTATTTCAAATTCTTGATATCATTGCTGCTCAATTTTCCTATCGCCTTTGATTTTCAAGTATTCTATTCTGATCTTCCTATCCCTTAATCTTTCAGAATGGTCCAGACAAGAAACACAGTAGGAGGCACATCAGAACCAGCTGAGCAAAATGTGCCCGAGACTCTTGCACTCCCGCCGCCTCCATCTGTTCCGGCAGTTACTCTGGATGGGGCACAGCTACTTGGAGTGTTCCAGGGACTAGTGGAATCCCAGAAAAAACAGACTGCACTTCTACGGACCAGCCTCTCAGAAGCTCTTAGGTCCCAGGAGTCGCCACTCAAGAGGCCAGGGAGTGCCAAAGACTTCAAGAACCTTAGACCCCTAGAGTTCTACGGAACTGAGGGCATTCTCTATGCCGATGAGTGGATAGAGAATGTCGAGAGACTCCTGAAGACTGCTCGGGTTCCTGATGATCTCAAAGTGGAGTCCGCAAGCCTGCAACGGTTCGACATTGCTCGAACCTGGTTCAGAGATGAACCCCAACTATCTGCTCCTGACCTCACCTGGGAGGACTTCAAAAGGCTATTCAAGGAGAAATTCTACCCCGAAGTGGCTCGGGAAGCTCTCGAAAGCCAATTCGAGAGACTGGAACAAGGTAACCTGTCTGTTGATGAATATACTGCTGAATTTAGCAGGTTAAGCCACTTTACGGAGTACATGGTTCGTACCCCGGAGGACAGAGCCCGTAGATTCAAGAAGGGGCTATCTCCGGATATTCGCCTTGCTGTCACCACCAGCCGAGCTCGCACCTATGAAGAAATCCTGAGCGTGGCACAAGACGTTGAGAGAGATATGGGGCATAAACTGAAACGGGAGAGAGATACCGGAAATGCGGGACCCAACAAATGCCCTTTTCAACAACAACAACAGCAGAGGGCCCCGCAGCAAACACAGCGTCCTCTCCCTCGAGCTCCAGCACCCCAACATCAGGCTCAAGGACAGAACCAACAAGCTGCTGCTTGTAACTTTTGCCAAAAACCAGGTCATACTTGGCAAGTCTGCAGGAAGAGGCTAGGTGCTTGCCTCTACTGCGGCTCAGCAGCGCACCAAATGAGGGACTGTCCAGCTGCTCAAGGACGCACCGCTGCACCAAAGGCTCCAGCCCAGGCCAGGGCTCCAGCAGTACAACAGAGGGGACCCCCTCTTCCAACACAACAACAACGCTTTGCTCAGCACCAACAGCAGCAACAGAGGGGTGCACCGCAGCAAGGCCGTGCTTATGCAATGACTCTGGAAGAAGCTGAAGCCACAGCAGACGTAATCACAGGTTCTGTGCTTATAAATTCAATACCAGCTATTACCTTATTTGACTCTGGAGCTTTACATTCATTCATGTCAGTAGATTTCCTTATGAAGCATAGCTTAATCACTAAACCCCTTAGGAATTGTTATAAGATCATTACCGGTGGAAGAATCATCCCGGTTAGTGATGTCTGTAACAATTATCCTATTACATTGTGTGGAAGAGAACTGTATGCTAGGCTACTTGTAATGCCAGTTCCCAGTTTTGATATTATACTGGGTATGGATTGGTTAAGTCAACATCATGCCAATATAGACTGCCACAGAGGTAGTGTAATCTTCAGGCCCCCTGACAAGCCAGAATTTGAATTTGCTAGAGGTTCTAGAGAAATGGGTAATAAAAAAATTTGTGAAGCCCTAGTAACAGAAGAATTGCCACTACCTATCATCTCTGAATACCTTAATGTCTTCCCTGAGGATCTCCCAAGCTTACCCCCAGACCGAGAAGTTGAATTCTCCATTGACTTAGTGCCAGGAGCAGCACCAGTATCCCAAAATCCCTACAGAATCAACAAGAAGGAGATAATAGAACTAAATGAGCAAATCAAAGAACTAGAAGACAAATGCTTCATTAGGTCTAGTGTCTCACCCTGGGGAGCTCCAGTATTATTTGTGCCCAAGAAGGATGGAACATCCCGAATGTGTATTGACTATAGGGCCTTGAATGCCTTAACAATCAAGAATAAGTATCCCCTGCCCAGGATAGATGACTTATTTGATCAGTTGAGTGGAGCTCGGGTATTTTCAAAGATTGATTTGAGGTCTGGTTACCACCAAGTAAGGGTGAGAAAGGAAGACATCCCTAAAACTGCTTTCAATACCCGGAACGGACACTACGAATTCTTAGTAATGCCGTTCGGGTTAACGAATGCACCAGCAGTTTTTATGAACTTGATGAACAGAGTGTTTCAGCCATATCTAGACAAATTTGTAGTGGTCTTTATTGATGATATTTTGATCTACTCCAAGACCCCCGAAGAACATGAAGAATATTTGAGGTTAGCATTGGAGACTTTGAGGAAGGAAAAACTTTATGGAAAATTATCTAAATGTGCTTTCTTCCTAGACAAAGTAGAATTCTTGGGACATGTTGTGACTGGATATGGAATAGCAGTAGATTCTAAGAAGATAGCTGCAGTAGAATCCTGGCCCACTCCAGACTCTGTAGCAGAGATTAGAAGCTTCCTGGGACTAGCTGGCTACTATCGAAAGTTTGTGAAGGACTTTGCTAGAATTGCTGAGTCCATGACAAAATTAACAAGGAAGGATGAAGAGTTCACCTGGACTGATGAATGTCAGCATGCTTTCGAGGAATTGAAGAAAAGGCTGACTACTGCCCCTATTCTGACCTTACCTTCTGGAACCGGAGGTTTCGCTATTTACAGTGATACTTCTGGAAAAGGTCTAGGTTGTATTTTGGAGCAGAACAAGAAAGTAATAGCATATGCCTCTAGACAGCTTCGACCCTATGAGAAGAATTATCCAACTCATGATTTAGAATTGGCAGCTGTCATTTTTGCTCTTAAACTATGGAAGCATTATCTTTATGGAGAAAAGGTGGAAATATTTACGGACCATAAAAGCCTAAAATATATCTTCACCCAGAAAGAGCTAAACATGAGGCAAAGAAGGTGGCTGGAACTAATGAAAGACTTTGATATCACCCTCCAATATCATCCTGGGAAGACCAATGTAGTTGCTGATGCTCTAAGCAGATATCCTATGGCGATGTACTTGACTATGGACAGACACCTGCTAGAGGACTTGGAAAGTTTAGGTATTGAAGTAATTATCCCAGGAAAAGAAGGCCAAATGATGAACTTGCAGATTCAGTCTACTTTAATAGACAAGATCAAGGAGACTCAGTTTCAAGACGAAGGCCTGCGAAGCCTTCGAGGACAAGTGCAAGCTGGATTAGTGGAAGATTTCAGAATTCATGAAGATGGATCACTGAGACATGGCGATAGATTATATGTACCTCGAGGAGACATAAGAGAAGAAATTATGCAAGAGGCGCACAGATCATAATACTCTATACATCCAGGAGCCAACAAGATGTGCAAGGACCTGAGGACGCATGTTTGGTGGCATGGCATAAAAAAAGAAGTAGCCTGGTTCGTATCTCGTTGTTTAGTGTGCCAGCAAGTCAAGGCAGAAAGACAAAGACCTGGAGGATTGCTTCAACCACTACCCATTCCGGAGTGGAAGTGGGAACATATCACAATGGATTTTGTTTCCGGACTTCCAAGGACACCTAGTGAAAAGGATGCAATTTGGGTGATAGTAGATAGACTGACCAAGTCTGCACATTTTCTACCTTTCAAAGTGGGGCTATCTACAGAAAAGCTGGCAGATTTATATATCAGACATATTGTTAGGCTGCATGGAGTTCCAGTAAGTATTATCTCCGACCGGGATTCAAGATTTACCTCTCACTTCTGGAAGAGTTTACAAGCCAGCTTGGGGACGCAACTCAAATTCAGCACAGCTTATCATCCCCAAACCGATGGACAATCGGAACGTACAATCCAGACACTTAAAGATATGCTCCGTACATGTGTTATGGATTTTAGAGGATCCTGGGAAGACTATCTACATCTTGTGGAGTTCTCTTATAATAACAGTTACCAAGCAAGTATTGAGATGACTCCATTTGAAGCTCTGTATGGACGAAGATGTCGTACCCCGCTATCATGGGACGATGTTGGAGAAAGATCCCTGCTGGGACCAGAGATGGTGATCGATTCAACTGAGAAGATAAAGCAAATAAGGGACAGACTTCGAGTGGCTCAAGACAGGCAACGACATTGGACAAATAGCCACCGAAGGCCCTTGGAATTTGAGGTAATTAAATTTATAAATTCAAGTCAATTTAAATATTTTGATTATGGAACTAAGACTTGATTATGACTTTATTAAAGGTTGGAGAGCTGGTATTCTTAAAGATTTCCCCGACATGTGGTACCATTAGGTTCGGAAGGAGTGGAAAACTCAGCCCAAGATTTATTGGACCTTTTGGCATACAGGAGAAAATCGAAGAAGTGGCATACCGACTGGCATTGCCACCCTCTCTGGATGGAGTCCATAACGTCTTCCACGTGTCGCAGCTGAGAAAGTACGTGTCAGACCCCAGCCATATTTTGGATCACTCAGAGCTCGAAGTAGGCCCAAGTTTGACTTACCAAGAGCAACCCGTGGAGATACTGGATCGATCGGAGAAAGTTCTGTGGAACCAGGTTATCTCCCTGGTTCGCATAGCTTGGAAGCACCATTCTCCCGGCGAATCTACCTGGGAGCGAGAAGACGAGATTAGAGAGCGATACCCCTATCTTTTTGAACCCTGAGGCATATTTCTCGGCCTTTCCTTTCGTGCCTTGTTATTCTTAAATTTTGAGGATGAAATTTTTGTAAGTTGGGTAGGTTGTAAACCCCCTGAATTTTTAATTATTAAATCTTGGATTTTTTCCAATTTTCAGGAATTTTCTAGAAATTTTCTGTAATTAAAATCAAGGCTCTTAATTATTAAATGATTTTTAATTGTTAATAAATAATATTAAAATATTATGAAAATAATATTTTTGGGTGTAAAATGGAAAATTGGACTTAGGGTAATTTTTCTGGATTCTTCTGGGCCTCAGACCTATTTTTAAATGCCTAAAAACTATTATAATTAATTAATTAATTAATTAACTATTTATTTAATTATTTTATTATTATTATTTTTATTATTATTATTTTATTTATCTCGGCCCAGCCCGCACCCTGGCCCATTGGGCCGTGGCCCAGACCCAAACCTTAACGGGTCGGGTCGGGTTCACCCGAACCCGACCCGCCGCCAGCCCGACCCGCCCGAACGGTCCCCCCCACGCTGCCCGACTCCAGCGCCGCCCTCCGCGCTAAGCGCCGCCCTTCGCGCGCAGCGCCGCCCTCCGCGCGCAGCGCCGCCCTCCGCGCGCAGTGCCGCGTCCACCTCGCCACCTCCCCCTCTTCTCCGCCGAGTCCGACCCAGCAACCGCCCTCCTCCTCCTTTATAAACCCTCTCTTCCCCCCTTCTTCTTCCTCCTCCGGTCACCTCTCCAAACCCTAACCCTAGCCGCGCCCCGCCCTCCACCGCTGCCGTCCCTCTCCTCGACGACCACCGCCGCCTCGCCCCGACCTCGCCGCTGCCCAGCCACCCTGCCACCCCTGTCGCCGTCGCCTCCAGCCGCGTCCCCCTCTTCTTCCCCGTCGACAACAGCCGCAGCGCCGTCCTGGGCCGCCCCCGCGCCGCCGCCTCCGCTCGGACGCTGCGCCGCCCTCCGCCGCAGCACCCTCGGCCTCCCCGCCGCCGTGCCGACCACCGGCCACCGCCGCAGCAAGCCGAGCCCTAACCCTAACCCTAATTCAGATTCCCGTGTCCGACACGAGTCGGACACGACTCGACCCTGATTTTTGGGTCCCCTTCAGGTACTTGTAACTTTTTGTTCGTAGCTCCGTTTTCAATTCCGTAAATTGCGTTGGGAAGCCTGTATGACCCTCTCGGTGCCCGGACAAACCGCTCGGGGCACCGCGTCCTGTGGTGATCGCACACCGCGATCCAAAAACAGAAAAAACCAGACCCTGTTTTACCCCGGAACTGAGTACGCCCCGCCAAACGGGACGACTTGGTCGCGCGCGGTCTTCACAGATACGTGCGTCGCGTCGATACGGACGTGTGAGATTTTGCGAAAGCTGATTCGGGTGTGCGTGCACACCGAAATTAACACGTATCCGCGGACATCGCCCCGTATTCGCCTTTTCTGCAATTTACCCTAACTTCTTGTACACGCGTCGGATCGAGACGAAACTTGCGCCATCGGACTCTTAGCAATACGCTGGTCCTGTGGGTCAAGTTTGGTTCAATTCTGAGAACGTTGACGAAATCGCGTGTCGTGGGCCCCACAGGCCCCCGCTCGACGGGCGATTTTGTGATCGGCTCATCGGAATCTAATTCTAGAAGTTCCGTTGGGTTCGTATCATCGTTCCTGACCTGTTGACACCAAGTTTGGTGAAATTGGAGACCTTTGACCCGGACACATTTTTCGGTGCAAAGCGGGCCCACCGGCGGACCCCGTTTTGACCCGAAACTGTCGTTTTTGCCCTTGTCTCCAAATTGGACCCAAGGACAGGCGTTTCTAGATATTTGACATCTTCTGAGCGTGATGGTAATATCTATTTCAGGTTTTGGACTCACCTCTGGAAATTTTCCAAAGAACCAATATTAATCAGATCCAAACAACAGGCAAGTACCTGCACTTCAAGTTAAATCTTTATATTGTGATAATTAATTTCCTGCTTTACTAGTACCCTTGATGATTACACCTAGTGTTAGAAATGCTGGATTTCATGTCTTGAATATTGGAGTTCATGTCTTGTTTTTCATGTCGGGTGGGAGAATACTAGAAGGCATGTAGTTTACCCTTTCCCCTGCCATGTTTAATAGCTGTTGGTACACAACTGTACCTCAGCCGGATCTCAATTTCCCCTGTTTAATAGCCGTTGTGACGGCCGAATTAGCCTTATAAACCCCTACATACCAACTATGTATTCTAAAAATAAACACAAGTTCACACAGATAGTTTCTGGTCATGTTATATTTCTTGCTGACTGTTGTAGTTTTATTTCCTTTCTCATTTATTTTCTGCTTTCTCATATCCCTGTTTACAGCATTAACTCTGAGATATTGATGTTCTCTTATGCAGTTTCTCAACATGATATTCAATTTAATTATCATAAATATTTAGTTTAACCTTGTTGTGCACTGTGTACTTTGCTCCTTTTCTGACTGGATCTGTTAATTTAGGCGATGAGGAGAACCTTGCCCCTACTTATTATGGTCCCTATGAGGGTACTGATGATACCTATGAGGAGCCAGAACCCACCCAGGAGACCCCTGCTGCAGAGTAGCTAATAGTAGCTATCTTTTATTTCTGTTTCTTATCTTATTAATCGGGTTTGTCCCCGATTTCATTCTGAATTTCTGTACTAAAACATTTGAATCTGTTGTCGTATTTATTTCAGTTGCAATCTTAAGTTTCTGTTCTCATTATTATCTTGCCTATGTTAATTGTGAATGAGCTAGTTTAGTAAATATGGATTGACCTAGACAGCGTACTACCGCCGACTCTGCGGCGTAGGCTGGACGTACCCACGCACTCGTGCCCGAATTTTCGGGTGCAGGTCGTGACAGAAGTAGTCATCAGGTAGCGTGTCATGACCCACACCCGGAATAAGGCCACGAGTACGTGGGTACGTCCAGTCTACGCCGCAACATCGATGGTAGAACGCTGTCTAGATCAATATAGTTATCTATCAATCTCACACAAATGTATGATATCATAACATGTCAATGTATCTCAATTCTAAAAGGAGGATAATGAATATGTAATCATTAACTCATAATATACTCAATCACAATAACTATAAAGAAGATAAGTGGCATGATAAGGATGCAAGGAACCACGAGGGGCAATAATATATAACTCAAACAAGTCAGAGTCTAAGGGTCTAGCTATCTCAACACAATATAAGTCTCAACATAATACAACTCATAGTCTCAATGTTTGGAACAATCCAAATACATAAATAAACTAAATGCTAACTAGTCAACTGCGGGTGGTGTCTCCTCTATCGGGAGTGACTCCTCCAGAAGCTCCTGGATATAACCATCCTCTACTCCAGGTCTATAATAAGCGGGACAAAAGTCCTCAAGATCCTCTGAAAAATATTATACAGTCAGGAAAGGAGCAAGCACATAAACTAACAACAGTTCCAATTATATTGATAAGGACTATAAAGTAGTATGCAATGAATATACATGATGGAAAAAAATACTATAATGTAAGAAAAGTGGAGAAACATATAATCATATCACAGAAAATAACTGGTAATGAACAAGCAGATAAATGTGAATACTAGCAAGTATGAACTGAAATAGAGAAATATAAATACTAGCTAAGTGCCTAAAAATATTAGTTATTATGTGATCGACTTGGGACAAGATCAGGCTCGTCCGTATATGATTGGCTATGCGCAAGTACAAGTAAGGGATCAGGTCAATCATGTATGATTGACTATGCACAAGTACATATAAGGGAATCAGGCCAATCATATATGGGGAATTATGCACAAGTAATAAGATCAGGCTACACCCTCATGTGGGAAGGGTGAGCTACGCACAAGTAAGTGGGGTATGATCACATAATCAACTAATACTTTTCCGTCCTCGGCTAGTACGATAGATCCAATCACGACTCCTCATGACAGGTATGAATAATACTAGCCCGTGAATCCACTGTGTTAAGAATCAAATATAACACTACAGAACTATAATCATCAAAATAATAGAAACTGTCAGAGAATGTACTCGCATGTGGTCCTGAGTAATATATGAGGATCGATGTCCAAACTGGAGTCACTCTGACTTAAATATAAGATATCATTGTTAAATGATGCCTGGAATGATAAACATATAAAACTAGTCAAGTGTGGTGTTTCTAGGCCATGTCTGATTGTATACTAGTTTAACTAGGTCTTAACAAGGTTTGTAAGGCCATATTAGACTACTATTAGTTACTACCTAGCTTATACTAGTTAGTACCAAAGCCTTCTAGCTATATTAGTTAAGGTTTAACTAATACTAGTTAATATCTTACTACATAACTTAATATTTAACATATACCTAGATTACTCTATTCCTTGAGTCAAGTCTAATCCTTTATACTTCTCATACAACACCTACCTTCACACTAACTCACATGCAATTGATACTCACTCTCTAATCTGGAAACCTACACACACATGCTCATTGTACAGTAGGCAATTGATACCAAATTGGTATCAGTCCAACCTCTATCTTACCTTAACATATGATGTAACACTTCACTGCATTGAATCCCCTTCTAAACTGTTACTGGACCTTACCTGTTGCAATCAGGTACACCCAATTACACTAATGTCAATACCCGAGCCTACCCTAACCTGGGAACAAATTATCACATACTTCCATCATCCTCGAGTATTACGGATACAACCCACCATTAAGTGATATTTCAAAGTCCCTTTACCTTATTTAATACCCTTTCATCACATATTAATCACTAACTTCATGCTGCATGTAAACCCACTCAACCTGTCATGACCCGCACCCGGAAATTCGAGCACGAGTACGTGGGCATGTCCAGCCTACGCCGCAGTGTCGGCGGTAGTACGCTGTCTAGGTCATAATCACAAGTAATTTTAAATCTATCTCATCCACAAAAAATAGACAAGGAAAGTAACAGGAAATAGGAATGCTAACTTTTATAAAATAAATTGTGACAACAGATCCATAGTTAATACAAAGCCAGAAGATAGATCGGGGACAAACCCGAGTATATGCTGAAAGGAAATAAAATAATAACTAACTGGCTACTCCTCCTCAAAGGTAGTCTCCTGAGTGGGAACCGGCTCCTCATATGGGTCACCTGCTAACACATAGTGGCCATAATTAGGTGGGGGCATAGTTCTCATCATCGTCTAAAACAACAGATCCAGTCAGGAAAGGAGCAAAGTACACAATGCACAACAAGATTAAACTAAATATTTATGACAATTGGAATGATCAGAGTATGCATAATAAAAGATTAACTGAGAATTAATGCTATAAATCAGGGCTATAAGTAAAACATGATTAATTTCTATAAAATAGGAATAAGGGTAAAATAGGAATAAAATGTGACAGGGAATGTAACTATAACCAGGCAACAAGAACTGCAACACGACAAGAACTATTGTGTGTGTGAACACGTGTATTTAGAATACATAGTTGGCATGTAGGGGTTTATAAGGCTAATCCGGCCGTCATAGACGGCTATTAAATATGAACAATCGAGATCCAGCTGAGGGTACAGTCGCGTACCAACAGCTATTAAACATGACAGGGGAAAGGGTAAACTACATGCCTTCTAGTATTCTTCCACCTGACATAAAAACAAGACATGAAAAACCAGTATTCAAGACATAAAATCCAGCATTTCTAATACTAGGTGTAATCATCAAGGGTACTAGTAAAGCAGGGAATTAATTGTCACAATATAAAGATTAACTTGAAGTGCAGGTACTTGCCTGTTGTTTGGATCTGATTAATTGTTCTTGGGAAAATTTCCAGAGATGAGTCCAAAAGCTGAAATAGACATTACCATCACGCTCAGAAGATGTCAAATAGCTAGAAACGCCTGTCCTTGGGTCCAATTTGGAGACAAGGACAAAAACGGCAGTTTCGGATCAAAACGGGGTCCGCCGGTGGGCCCGCTTTGCACCGAAAAACGTGTCCGGGTCAACGGTCTCCAAATTCACCAAACTTAGTATCAACAGGTCAGGAACGATGATACGAACCCAACGGAACTTCCAGATTTGGATTCCGATGAGCCGATCACAAAATCGCCCGTCGAGCAGGGCCTGTGGGGACCACGACACGCGATTTCGTCAACGTTCTCAGAATCAAACCAAACTTGACCCACAGGACCAGCGTATCGCTACGAGTCCGATGGCGCAAGTTTTGTCTCGATCTGACGAGTGTACAAGAAATTAGGGCAAATTATAGAAAAGTCAGATACGGGGCGATGTCCGCGGATACGCGTTGATTCCGGTGTGCACGCACACCCGAATCAGCTTCCGTGAAATCTCACACGTCCGTATCGACGACGTGCACGCATCTGTGAAGACCGCACGCGACCAAGTCGTCCCGTTTGGCGGAGCGTACTCAGTTCCGGGGTGAAACAGGGTCTGGTTTTTTCTATTTTTGGATCGCGGTGTGCGATCACCACAGGACGCGATGCCCCGAGCGGTTTATCCGGGCACCGAGAGGGTCATACAGGCTTCGCAATGCAATTTGCGGAATTAAAAATGGAGCTACGAGCAAAAAGATACACGCACCTGAATGGGATCCGAAAATTGGGTCTTCACCGTGTCCGTGTCGTATCCGACACAAAATTTGGGAATTAGGGTTAGGGTTAGGGTTTGGGTTTTCAGGCGGCAGCCGGAGCTCAGGCTGGCCAGGGCGGCTCGCGGCGGGGAGGGGCCGGCCAGGGCGGCTCGCGGCGGGGAGGGACCGGCCAGGGCGGCGCCGCTGCACGGCGGGAGGTGGGCGAACGGAGGCTGGGTCTGCTGCGGGGAAGGAGGAGGAAGAGGCGGAGGAGGTCGCCGGAGGGGCTGGTGAGGCGAGCCACGGTGGGGGAGGCGGCGCTGGGTGGCGCGGGACGCGGTGGCGGAGTCGACGGCGGCGGCTGGAGAGCGGTGCGGAGGAGGGATGGCCGGAGAGGGGAAGTCGGGGGGGTTTCTGCGGTGGTCGACGGGGGTTTTAAATAGAGGAGGAAGGAGATCGGGGAGGCCGGCCAAGGCGGAGGGGTGGGCCGAGGGAGGCGGAGGCGGAGGCGGAGGCGTATGGCCGCGGCAGTGCGGAGATCGGCAGGGGGTCTGGCGGAGGCGCGGGGCGGGGACTGGGTAAGGGAAGGGTTTGGGTTCGGGTCGGGCGGCAGTGGATCCGACCCGACCCGCTAGCGTTGGCGGACTGGGCTCGGCCCAATGGGCTGGGCCGGGCCGGATTCGGGGTTGGGCTGGGCCGGCTCTATTAATAATAATAATAATAATAATAATAGTAATAGATGTTTAAATAAATAAATAATAATTATTTTCAGGGATTTTTAAATTAGGTCCGAGGCCCGATAAATTCCAGAAAAATTACCCTAAGTCCAGTTTTCTATTTTACACCAAAAAATATTATTTCCATAATATTTTAATATTATTTATTAATAATTAAAAATCATTTAATAATTAAAATCTTGATTTTAATTACAGAAAATTCCAGAAAAATTGCGAAAAATCACAATTTAAAATTCTTGCAAAATCTGGGGGTTTACAATCTACCCAACTTATAAAAATTTTGTCCTCGAATTTTAAAATTAAGCCATAATCCTTCACGTATCTCAATCGCAATCTCCTTGCAAAAATTTAAATCATAATCATGTCCACTGCAACCACTTCATGATTAAGGTGACTACTGTTCCAATCAGAAATTCAATTTATGGTTATTACTTCTTACTTCCTCAAATTATCCACAGGCAGGTTTTAGATTAAGTCCATATAGCATTTTCAAGATTTGCACATGACTTTGCCTCACGATTTTAATTATCATAATTTCCTCTAGAAGTGATTCGAGTCCAACAATATTCCCATTCAAGATGGTATGCTTCAAAATTTTAAATTTCATTCATCTCCTCAATAATCCAACTAGGTAGTCCAACCACCAATTCATAATTTGTAATTCAAATCATCAAATTGAAAAAAATGTAGTCCACCCATGTTCAAGTCTGAAATTCTATAGTTTTATCTTCTAAATTCAAATTGATGATTTTACTTTCATTATTCAAAATTTAAATCATATAACTAAGGTACAACTATTGGGTCCTCGATATCAATTCATTAATCATTTTAGTCACTCCTCTAAATTTTCAAAATTATAATGGCTTGCTTCTTCCAATCTAACCTTACTCGGTCACGATCCAAAAGACATTCCTCTCGAGTTGACGAATGCGTTGCTACCTAACTTAGAGTTTACCCATTCATCACAAAAGACTATATACCTTAAGAAAATATTCCTTAATATGTTTACCTATGTCATTCAATCCTCGAGACTTCAACGCCGATCATATCACATATGATATGTCCTCTATTACGAAAGTTTAATCCTCAAGTATGTGATCGACCTATGTGGCATATCCAGTACTATCTATGTACTAACTTATACCAGGCACGAGATTTCGTCTTTCCAAAATAAGGGAAGACGAAGATCAATAATAAAGAGTTCAAGGGTGGGGTGATAGAAAAGAAATATCGGGGTCAAGGCGTTTTAAAGTATTCAGGTGTGAGTTGTCAAGCGATGGTGGATTGAATCCTATCTCGGTAATTTCTATTCACATGCTCGTATTAATACAGTTATGTAATCGATACGATATGCTCGGACATATCTAGGAGGCAAGTATACTAGTCAACTATATCTTAATCCACGCAAAGTAGTGCGAAGGGCGAATCAAAATGCACTAAGGTTGATCAGACCGTAATACATTGATTCTGAATAGACAATTGTATTAGTGTGTCGACCCACTAATACATATGTCATGAACAAGCTTGATAAAAGGATAAGTTTGCAAAACTAGGCTATAAAATAGCAGCATAAGTCAAGCACAGCAAAATGAAGTGCGCTAGATGGTGATGAAAGAAGGTACAAATTATTTAAGTTCACAAAACAACCTACAATAAGCACAATAACAAAAGACTCTAAAATATCCATAGTTATCAAATTTAAAAAAAAAACATACCAGGTTATTAGCAAGTTTCAAAATTACTAGGTTGGGGCTGAGGTCACGAACCAATAGGCACGAGTTAAACAAAACTAGAAACGGCAGCAAAAATCACTTACGCGCATTAGCTGCTCCAAGAGTCTGCGCGTTCTCCACGGTTATGCTGGTAGAGCATCTCGTGATGATCTTGTAGGAACCCCGTCGCTTGCTGATAGGTCCTTTACTCTGCACCCAAAAATAAACGATAAGGCGCACAGGAATCAAGGCAGGATGCAAGTCAAGGAATTAATTCAAATCCGACACAGATATCAAGAACGATTCAAGCAAGTGAATGAGATCCTAAACTTATCCTTATCTTATTGCAGGCCTGTTCGGTCCCGAAGTTGAAACCGAATAATTTAGTCGTTGGACCTGCATGGGCCACCACAAAAATATGTCACGACCCGCACCCGGAAATTCGGGCACGAGTACGTGGGCACGTCCAGCCTACGCCACAGTGTCGCGGTAGTACGCTGTCTAGGTCATAATCACAAGTAATTTTAAATCTATCTCATCCACAAAAAATAGACAAGGAAAGTAACAGGAAATAGGAATGCTAACTTTTATAAAACAAATTGTGACAATAGATCCATAGTTAATACAAAGCCAGAAGATAGATCGGGGACAAACCCGAGTATATGCTGAAAGAAAATAAAATAATAACTAACTGGCTACTCCTCCTCAAAGGTAGTCTCCTGAGTGGGAACCGGCTCCTCATATGGGTCACCTGCTAACACATAGTGGCCATAAATAGGTGGGGGCATAGTTCTCATCATCGCCTAAAACAACGGATCCAGTCAGGAAATGAGCAAAGTACACAATGCACAACAAGATTAAACTAAATATTTATGACAATTGGAATGATCAGAGTATGCATAATAAAAGATTAACTGGGAATTAATGCTATAAATCAGGGCTATAAGTAAAACATAATTAATTTCTATAAACCAGGAATAAGGGTAAAACAGGAATAAAATGTGACAGGGAATGTAACTATAACCAGGCAACAAGAACTGCAACACGACAAGAACTATTGTGTGTGTGAACACGTATATTTAGAATATATAGTTGGCATGTAGGGGTTTATAAGGCTAATCCGGCCGTCATAGACGGCTATTAAACATGAACAATCGAGATCCGGCTGAGGGTACAGTCGCGTACCAACAGCTATTAAACATGACAGGGGAAAGGGTAAACTACATGCCTTCTAGTATTCTCCCACCCGACATGAAAACAAGACATGAAAAACCAGTATTCAAAACATGAAATCTAGCATTTCTAATACTAGGTGTAATCATCAAGGGTACTAGTAAAGCAGGGAATTAATTGTCACAATATAAAGATTAACTTGAAGTGCAGGTACTTGCCTGTTGTTTGGATCTGATTAATTGTTCTTGAGAAATTTTCCAGAGATGAGTCCAAAAGCTGAAATAGACATTACCATCATGCTCAGAAGATGTCAAATAGCTAGAAACGCTTGTCCTTGGGTCCAATTTGGAGACAAGAACAAAAACGGCAGTTTCGGATCAAAACGGGGTCCGCCGGTGGGCCCGCTTTGCACCGAAAAATGTGTCCGGGTCAACGGTCTCCAAATTCACCAAACTTAGTGTCAACAGGTCAGGTACGATGATACGAACCCAACAAAACTTCCAGATTTGGATTCTGATGAAAAGATCACAAAATCGCCCGTCGAGCGGGGCCTGTAGGGACCACGACACGCGATTTCGTCAACGTTCTCAGAATCAAACCAAACTTGACCCACAGGACCAGCGTATCGCTACGAGTCCGATGGCGCAAGTTTTGTCTCTATCTGACGAGTGTACAAGAAGTTAGGGCGAATTGTAGAAAAGTCGGATACGGGGCGATGTCCGCGGATACGCGTTGATTCCGGTGTGCACGCACACCCGAATCAGCTTTCGTAAAATCTCACACGTCCGTATCGACGACGCACACGCATCTGTAAAGACCGCACGCGACCAAGTCATCCCGTTTGGCGGGGCGCACTCAGTTCCGGGGTGAAACAGGGTCTGGTTTTTCCTGTTTTTGGATCGCGGTGTAAGATCACCACAGTACGCGATGCCCTGAGCGGTTTGTCCGGGCACCGAGAGGGTTATACAGGCCAACGCAATTTGCTGAATTGAAAACGGAGCTACGAGCAAAAAGATACACGCACCTGAACAGGATCCGAAAATCGGGTCTTCACCGTGTCCGTGTCGTATCCGACACAGAATTTGGGAATTAGGGTTAGGGTTAGGGTTTGGATTTTCAGGCGGCGGCCGGAGCTCAGGCTGGCCAGGGCGGCTCGTTGCGGGGAGGGGCCGGCCAGGGCAGCTCGCGGCGGGGAGGGACCGGCCAGGGCGGCGCCGCTGCACGGCGGGAGGTGGGCGAACGGAGGCTGGGTCTGCTGCGGGAAAGGAGGAGGAAGAGGCGGAGGAGGTCGCCGGAGGGGCTGGCGAGGTGAGCCACGGTGGGGGAGGCGGCGCTGGGTGGCGCGGGACGCGGTGGCGGAGTCGACGGCGGCGGCTGGAGAGCGGTGCGGAGGAGGGATGGCCGGAGAGGGGAAGTCGGGGGGGTTTCTGCGGTGGTCGACGGGGGTTTTAAATAGAGGAGGAAGGAGATCGGGGAGGCCGGCCAAGGCAGAGGGGAGGGCCGAGGGAGGCGGAGGCGGAGGCGCGTGGCCGCGGCAGCGTGGAGATCGGCAGCGGTTCCGGCGGAGGCGCGGGGCGGGGACTGGGTCAGGGAAGGGTTTGGGTTCGGGTCGGGCGGCGGTGGATCCGACCCGACCCGCTAGCCTTGGCGGGCTGGACTCGGCCCAATGGGCTGGGCCAGGCCGGATTCGGGGTTGGGCTGGGCCGGCTCTATTAATAATAATAATAATAATAATAGTAATAGATGTTTAAATAAATAAATAAATAAATAATAATTATTTTCAGGGGTTTTAAATTAGGTCCGAGGCCCGATAAATTCCAGAAAAATTACCCTAAGTCCAGTTTTTCATTTTACACCCAAAAATATTATTTCCATGATATTTTAATATTATTTATTAACAATTAAAAATCATTTAACAATTAAAACCTTGATTTTATTTACAGAAAATTCCCAGAAAATTCCAGAAAAATTGCGAAAAATCCGAATTTAAAATTCTTGCAAAATCTGGGGGTTTACACAACCAATTTAGGGATTATTTGTAATTTTTAAAGATTGAGACTAGGGACAAACCGAGATAATTAAAATTCTGTGAGACGATCGTAGGTACCCTCTGACCATAATGCAACCGTAGCTATACAATGTGAATTAACGTCACCTTGCGCAGCTAATTATTAATCTAGTTAATTAATTCATGGCTAATTTCACCTCAGCTGGACCTAACCGAACCATATCCTTGAACCCTGGCCGGCCCAAACACGAGACCAACCCCGAAGCCCATCCCCTATATAAATACATAACTTCCTCCACCCCTCAACCAACAAAGCCTCACCAAAACCCTAACCCTAGCCGAATACTCCCCCTCTCCCTTGCACCCAACCATCACCATCGCTGCACCTTCATCCGACCTGCTGCCCCCTTCTTTAGCCGACTGCCCCCTTCATCCGACCCGCTGCCCCCTTCATCAGCCGACTGCCCCTTCATCAGCCGACTGCCCCTATAGCCGACCCGCTGCCCCCTTCAACCGCCCCTTCAGTCGCACGCCGCACGACGAACTGCCGGCGCCAACCCGACCCCTGTGCATTGCTGCCGCTGCCGCGCCTGCTACAGTGCCGCCGCCGCCGCTTCCACCTCGCCGGAGTATGCCTCGACGAGAGCAGACCCTGTCCGAGCAAGCCATGTAGAGGTAACCATATAAAACCCCCGCTTCTCCATGTTAATATCGTAGCGTCGTATCGACGTGTCGAGAAATATTGATATCGGACACAACCCAATATTGTACATATTGGATTAATGACTAATAAAATCTAGAATTGGTGTAATTACTAGCAAACCCTTAATCGTGATACATAACACCAAGGACTAGCATTTTCACTCTAAAATCGGTACATAAACCACGTGGAATGAACATAGAAACCAAGGAACCTGTGTTCGCACGGAACCGAGATCGTGGTCAAACCGTAACTTGAAATTATTGTCTCAAGGGCCAGGATGATCGAGCACAGAACACGTGTGCACCTTAGCTACGCGCACATGTGATGCTGTGTTCGAACATACGTGAACTTGCGATAATATTCAAGCGTCGCGTTGTAGTCATATACATTTAATGTTTAGCATCTGATATTAGATTGTTATATTATATTTGTGTTTAGGACCTTTGGATCAGCCAGGAGACACTGCAGGAACCGGCTTCTGGCATTCCAAGCTTCAGGACCCAGGCAAGATACCTTCTCATATTTACTGTTTAATTTAAATATTGCATATGTTGTATTGTATTCTTGTTGCTTTTACTTTATACAACTGTACGCGTCCGAGATTGTTCGGGTGCATTCGACGGATACGTTGATGATTTGTATAATGGCCTAGTACTTAGCAGACTCACCCATTGGATGATACCATGTTATCGTCAGAGACCTGACACCTTACACGTTCACTGAGACATATTCATATTGGGATGCGGGTTTGCGTACTCAACTAGATATCGGTACGTGCGACCTGCATCACGGTTAGTACATAGTTCAGGTTGTATTTTATTTGTAGAGACTGGCATATAGATAAATGGTATGCACGTCGAGTATTCGACTTGCGTATCTACATTGGGCAGGGAGGACATTAGTAGGCGTATGGGATACACCCATTGGAGTCCGTAGTATCCAGAGGAGCCACGGATCCAATGACTCCCTTTACACTACTGCCATATTCTTCGGAGCGATATGGACGATATACTGCACTGCTGCCACGCTCTTCGGGGTGTTGGACGTTATGCCTACGCCTACCCATACGTACCAAAGTTGTCCTCACATTGCATTCACTTAGATGGTTAGCACACCTTTATTGTATTTATTTTATTTAGTATTTATATATGGCATATCTCTATGTATCTTGTTACATCCCTCTGAGGACCTGGTTCCCTTCCAGATTTGGACGAGACTTACTATCCCACAATATATGGCCCAGGACAGGAGACGAGATTCGCTACCGCAGAGGAGCTAAAGGTGTTACCGTCAGAGTTTTCGTGATCACTTGGTAAACTTTCCGCTTAGATTGGGTGCATCACTATATAGTCAGTCGATGCCCTAGTCATTATCTTTTATACATCATTTCAGTACTTTATTTCGTCACAGTAGTAGATTTTTTCCTACCTGACATTATTGGTTGTACTGTGATATTTGAGACTGACATTTATCTTCCAACAGTTTATTTAGTACTTCTTGCTCTTTATATTGTGGATGAGATTAGTTTACCTGTTGTTGACTGATATTGTGACATGTTAGTCATTTAGGACAGCGTAGCACTCTTCGTTGGATCCATTAAATTGGGATATCCCCGGAGACGTGTTAGCTGGCTATTGCCACGTGGCCTAGTTCCATGTATTTTGGGACTGGGGCATGACATGGTTTTAGTGGTGGCCCATGCAGGTCTTCGACTCTTCTTTTCGCTGGTGGTATGGTAACATGCCCAGCGAGCCTGCAATAGGATAGAAGTTACTAGGTCTCATCCACTTGTGATTCGCCTTTGAACTTCCTTCATACAGCTTCTAAATGTCTGCATCCTGTTTGTTTGATTCCGTACTCTTTTAATGAAGTCCTATCTCTTGCAGCAAAATAAATTTACGCAGTAGACGAGGGGCACCCAGTGCCGCAGTGCCAGATAACACCACTCAAGGAGAGGAGGTACCCCAAGGGCAACCCCCGCTTCAGACCCCGCTGATACATTGGCACGAGACGTCACAGGGCGATCCTACCCCGCAGCCTGAAGGACAGACTTCCCAGACAATCCCCACGCAATATTGTGAGGGCCAGACTTCAGGAGCTACACCGATGCCGCAGACTGAGAGGCCGATATCTGAGGAGACGCCTACTGCCCAGCCAGAGATTCCACTACCACCGCCTCCACCTTATCCACCCCAGATGCCACAGCTAGATGGACAGCCACAGATGCTTCAGTTCTTCCAGGCAATGATGCAAGGACAGTGGCAGCAGATAGAGACGTTAAGACAGAGTCTGATGGCAGTGCTAGAGAGGACACCTATCACAACACCAGTACCAGCACCTATACCAGCCCAGACAGGTGGCACTGTTAGATGGTTCCGACAGATGGGACCAGATACTTTCTCAGGCAACGAGACCGCAGAACAGATCTCTGATTGGGTAGCCAACACGGAGATGTTACTAGAGGCTTCACAACTGCATCCAGACCTTTGGATGACCGCAGTGAGGGCCCAACTAAAAGGTAACGCCCATCACTGGTGGGATTCCATTGAGCTCAGTGTAGGCAAGAACCATACTTGGAAACAGTTCCTAGAATACTTCCATGCAAAGTATTTCCCAGCTACAGTCAGAAATGTCCTGTACTTCCAGTTCCTACACCTAGAACAGGGAAACATGACGGTTGACGCCTATGACGCAGAGTTCAGCCGCCTTAGCAGATTGGTGTCGTCCTGATACCCAATGATCTCGAGAAAGCTCAAAGATTTCATCATGGCCTCAATTTCAAGCTACAGAGGTATACCACCACGTAGGCGAGGATTTCTTATGAAGAGATTCTGGCGGAGGCGAGAATCCAGGAGGCCATCGTCAGAGGAGCTAGACGTTCCAGCACGACTATACCAGCCAGAGCATAGCCCGGAGCAGGAGGACCGATCCGACGTCCCGAAGCACAGACACAGGAGAGGACAACGCCATACCAGCAAAAGGAGCTTCCGACTTGCTACCACTATGGTAAGAGAGGACATTACGAGAAGGACTGCAGAAAGAGACTGAGGACATGTCTGATTTATGGGTCAGACCAGCACCAAGTTCGAGACTGCCCACAACGCAGAGAGATAGCACCGCCGGCCGGACAGAGGCCAACAGCACCAGTTTCGAGGATACTACCACCGCCAGGAGGTCAACGTCTGCCAGTACCTAGAGGATTTCAGAGGGAACCACCCTTGGCCCCACAGGAGGCACAGTTTGACCGAGCTCGACAGCAGAACGGAGGGCAAAGGCACGAACAGGTCTTTGCACTAGCAGCTACAAAGGAGGAGACAGAAGGGGAAGCCATCACAGGTACCATTTTGGTTGCATCATTACCTGCAACTGCATTGTTTGATTCTGGAGCTACATTATCATTTATATCTAGCAGATTCATAGCAATGCATAGAGTAGCGACTTCCCCCTTTGTCACGACCCGCACCCGGGGTAAGGGTACTAGTCGAAAACAACGCCCAGCCTACGCCGCAGAATCGGCGGTAGAACGCTGTCTAGAAAGTCTATCTAATATAATGAACCACCAAAAGATAGTGTACTCAATCACAGAACTAAGATAGAATGAACACGGATCAGATAAGAATAGAATAGTCATCAACTCATGAGTTTAAAATAATACATCAATGAGTCTGAAGAGTAACAAAAATAAGCTGGAGACAAATCCAGTACAAAAGAATACTATCATACTACAAGCTACACTCCAGGGTCAACTGTCTTAGTTGGGATAAGTCCCTCTTGAGCCAGGGTCTCCGAATCTAAACCCACAATATCCTGGGGTCCATAATAGTTAGGGTACTCCTCAGTGTCATCTGGAAAAATATATCCAGTCAGGAAAGGAGCAGAGTATATCTCTAACAGCAGTTCTAATCCATGATAAAAACTATGTAACAATAAATAGCTATGGATAAACAAGATGCACAATAGAAGTAAGAGATATATAGACAATATGGAAATACTGGAAATAATTACAATAAGGAACAATATGCCAATGAAACAATAATACTAATGACTAAGTGTGTGAGTACTAGCTTAACATGTGATCGGCTTGGGCAAGATGCAATGCGGCCTGGCTAATCATACGTGCAGTGCATGATCAACACTATTCGCTTACCAGTACTTTATTCAATAGGGATTTGATCACATATCTATACTAATACTCCCCACTCCCAACTGGTATAATAGATCCAACCACGGTATGCTATGGCACTAGATTCCCCAAGAAGATAGCTAGTCTCCCCGAGAATCGGTGTCTGTACATGTACAAGATAACCAATGAAACAATACTTGCACCATATACACCATATACCAAGGAATAACATCTCATGACGAGATCCGGATATACCAATCCGTGTAACCATAGTGTCAAGAGAACATGGATATCTACACTAGATACAGTGAACATAGAGGATATCATAAATGAGAAACTATCAGAGAATGTACTCGCCTGAAATCCAAAGAACAGTCTCACAGATGTCTGACTCGGTGCCTCGAAGACCTAGATATGGAATACCACATTAAAACAAGGTCCCGAAAAGAGAATAAGTCAAACTAGTCAACTCCTAGGTCAATAAATAAATTCTAAGTCAAAAGTCAACTATGGTCAACTCTAAAGTCAACTAAAGTCAAACCAAGGTCAACCTCACAAGAAATCTATATAAATAATATAGAAATAAAATACAACAATTTAGGAATAAAAATTAGATCCCAAATCATACTCACACAAAGTATACTACTAATACAAATAATATATACCCTAAAATAATATATATACAAATCAATATGTATACAAATAACATAATATATTATTACAAATATTATACAAAACACATATATATACACATATATATATACAATAATAATATATAAAATATAATTTAAAACTGTCAAAGCGTCACTGAAAACAGTGAACAAAACAAGATAAAATAAAAACAGGTTTAATAGTGACAGTCTTGACTGTCACTGAAAATTCGTCGCAGAAACTCCATATACAAAACCGCTGCTGTCACAGTTTGCTGACAGTTTCAAACTGTCACAAAAAAATGTCGCTGAAAGGTTGTCGCTCAAAACTGCCGCAGCATTAATGACAGATCTGTCATTAATGCTGACCACTGTACAGCGGCTGCTGTTCAGACCAAATAATGACAGTTTTACTGTCATAGAAACCACTGTCACCAAAACAAATAAAAATATAAAAATATATATATATATATATATATATATATATATATATATATATATATATATATATATATATATATATATATATATATATATATATATGCAATAATAATCACAATACATATATATAAATAAATAATTATATACTTATATATATATGCACATATAAACTTATAATTAAATACTAATAGTTACAACACATGCACATATTAATGTTCATATTTTACATGGCTAGAAGCACACCTAAAATATATACATTAATATACAAATAATTACATAATAATTATAAATAATATAATTACACAATTAAACACATAAATATATTTTATAAAACATTTATGTATAATTTATACTATTAACATAAGTACATATATAATTACATGCAAGAAAGCTACATATTATATTTGTACATCATATTAGCACACACAAAAATATATAGATCTATGCTACAATAATTACTATAATAAATACACAAAATAAATATATAATATCTATATATATTTACTAATTATAATTGAAGAATTTAAACCATACATAATTAGATCTATTCAAAAATCCACATAATTGGAGAGTATCACACCGTATCCCACTAGATCTAGGATACGCATGTGACACGAGTCCAACACACAACCAATTGTACCTCGAAGGATACAAACAAATCATAAATAATATTTATGAATAAATCAAAGTGTCAAAAGTAGATCTATGTGTCCGTGTCAAAATACGACATGTTCAAAGCACCGTGTCGGAGGGAAAACCCCCAAAATGATACGTATCACCAAATAGTTGGGATACGAACCATATGTACCCAAATATGGACACGACACAAGCCTCAAACACATAAGCTCATGTCCAATTGATCTATAGGATCAATTGATACACACAACAAAATGTAAATTCGGAATTCCAACAAAATTAACACAAAAAATACCATAACTTTCTCCATGGGTCTCCTATGAACACAAAACAAAGTCCTATGGGTAGTACATACAAATAGGTTGATTTTACATGATTAAATCTCAGATTTAGAAGCTATTTAAATAGAAAAATCTGAATTATACCTATTGGGAGATGGATTCCCAATGAAACCTCCAATTGAGAAGAACTTGCTTCCAAATTGTAGATCCTTGCTCCTCTTTGTAGATCCTTGCTTCCTCCTTCTAGATCCTTGCTTTCTCCTTCTCTAATGGTGAATTGGGAAGAATTTGGAATGAATTTGGTAGGAAATTGGAATGGGAATGGAGGGAATTTGGGAGTGAAAAATTCTAGATCTAGATTTGGAATGAGAATGAGAGGAGAGAGAAATTTCCCCCCTCTTTTAATAGGCCGGCCTTGCCCCTCTCCCAAGCAATTATAAAATGTCCAATGTACCCCTTGGGGCCTCTCATGAAGAAATAATTAAGGAAGGAAGCTTCTAGTCTAATCACTTAATTAATTTAATCCATCTCCTTAACTATGGGCTTTCTAAATGGGCCAAATCTAACTATTTAATTCATGTTGGTCCATGGGTCCAAACTACACTAGTTGGGTCCACTAAAATATGTCCAAAATAATTAAATAACATCCAACAACAATTAAATAATACAACAAAAATTATTTACCATGCACAATATTTATTTAAATAGGAAATTACTAAAATACCCTTTTTTCTAAAATGTGGTAGTGACAAGTCTACCCTCCTTAAAATAATTTCGTCCTCGAAATTCAAAAACAAAAACTACCCCCAGAAAAACACAGAACAGAACTAAAGAATCACAACTAACTAATGAACAGAACATAACAATGAACAGAACATAACTAGAATAACATACCTCAAGGTACAAACAAATATGGATAACGCTCTCGCATGTCATCCTCTCTCTCCCAGGTAGACTCCCCCGGAGAGTGATGCCTCCATGCTACGCGCACCAAAGGAATAGTCAGGTTCCTCAGCACCTTCTCTCTCCGATCCAGAATCTCAACTGGTTGCTCTGGATAGCTAAGAGTAGGGCCCACCTCTATCTCCGAGTGATCCAATACATGACTAGGATCTGCCACGTATCGTCTCAACTGCGACACATAAAACACGTTGTGCACTCCATCCAATGCAGGTGGCAAGTCTAGTCTATAAGCAACTGCACCGACCCTCTCTAGAATAGTGAAAGGTCCGATGAATCGCGGACTAAGCTTTCCGCCTCCACCGAAGCGAATCGTGCCTCGTGTCGGAGAAATCCTCAGAAACACCAAACCACCCACCTAGAACAAAACACCATCTTAAGAACTTAATCTATAACAAACAAGAACAAGCACAAACAAAATCTAAACTATACATCAAACTCCAAAGGTCTCCGATGGCTATCGGCCCAATGCCGCTGTCTGTCCTGCGCCACTCGAAGTCTGTCTCTGATCAAATGAACATTCTCCGCTGCATCTACAACCATCTCTGGCCCAAGCAAAATTCTCTCTCCAACATCATCCTAAGACAAAGGAGTACGACACCTCCGACCATATAGAGCTTCAAAAGGTGACATCTCTATACTGGCCTGGTAACTGTTGTTGTAAGCAAACTCTACCAAATGGAGATGGTCCTCCCAAGAACCCCCCGTAATCTAGTACACAAGTGCGCAATATATTCTCGAGAGTCTGGATAGTCCTCTCTGACTGTCCATCTGTCTGGGGATGATATGCAGTACTGAACTTGAGCTGAGTGCCCAAACTCTCCTGCAAACTCCTCCAGAAATGAGAAGTGAAACGACTATCTCGATCTGAGACTATGCTGACGGGAACTCCGTGTATCCTAACGATCTGCCTCACATATATCTCTGCCAGCTTCTCCGTAGACAAACCCACTTTGAAAGGTAAAAAGTGGGCCGACTTGGTCAATCTATCAACAATGACCCAAATCGCGTCTTTTCCTCCTGGAGATCGTGGAAGTCCGGACACAAAATCCATAGTAATGTGTTTCCACTTCCACTCTGGAATGGGTAATGGCTGAAGTAAACCTCCTGGCCTCTGCCTCTCGGCTTTCACCTGCTGGCACACTAAGCATCTGGATACAAACTGTGCCACTTCCCTCTTCATGCCATACCACCACACACTCTCTCGCATATCCTGATACATCTTGTTAGCACCTGGATGTATGGAATACTGAGAGCGATGCGCTTCCTGCAACACCTCCTCGCGCAACCCCCCACTAGGCACACACAATCTAACTCCATGCCTCAAGGATCCATCCTCTGCAATAGTGAAATCATCCTCCAATCCTGCTCTCACCTGAGCTCTGATACTCCTCAAAGATACATTATCATACTGTGCTGCCTTGATCCTGTCCATCAAATCTGAGTGTATCTGCAATCCCCACATCTGCATAGCACACCCAGGAACAATCACCTCAATGCCCAAGCTCTCCAAGTCCTCCAACAGATATCGATCCTGCATCAAGAACATAGCTACCGGATACCTGTTCAAAGCATCGGCAACTACATTGGCTTTCCCAGGATGATATTGCAAAGAGATATCAAAATCCTTCATCAATTCCAACCACCGACGCTGCCTCATGTTTAACTCCTTCTGCGTGAAAACATACTTCAAGCTTTTGTGGTCTGTGAAGATCTCCACACGCTCTCCGTACAAATAATGTTTTCACAACTTCAGGACGAATATGACAGCTGCCAACTCCAAATCATGGGTAGGATAGTTCTTTTCATGAGGACGCAATTGCCTGGATGCATAGGCAATCACTTTCCCATGCTGCTGAAGAACACAACCTAAACCCTTCTCCGATGCATCACTATAAATAGTGAAACCTCCGGACCCTGATGGCAACGTCAAAATAGGAGCAGATGTCAACCTCTTCTTCAACTCCTTAAAAGCAACCTGACAATCCTCCGTCCAAACAAACTCCACATCCTTCCTTGTGAGTCTGGTCATCGGCTCAGCAATCCTCGAAAAATCTTGCACAAACTTCCTGTAATAGCCTGCCAATCCCAAGAAACTCCTGATCTCTGCTACTGAACTCGGAGTCTTCCAAGATTCCACTGCTGAAATCTTCTTCGGATCCACTGAAATACCATCACCAGTCATAACATGCCCCAAGAATTCTACTTTGTCCAAGAAAAACTCATATTTGGACAACTTCCCATACAACTTCTCCTTCCTCAGCACATCCAACACAATCCTCAAATGCTCCTCATGCTCCTCCGGTGTCCTCGAGTATATGAGTATGTCGTCGATGAACACCACCACGAACTTGTCAAGGTACTAGTGGAACACCTTGTTCATCAAGTTCATAAATATCGCCGGTGCATTAGTCAAACCAAACGGCATCACCATAAACTCGTACTGACCATACCGAGTTCTAAAAGCAGTCTTCGATATGTCCTCCGGCTTCACCTTCACTTGATGGTAGCCTGATCTCAAATCTATCTTAGAAAATACCTTCGCACCACTCAACTGATCAAACAGATCATCAATCCGTGGCAAAGGATACTTATTCTTGATAGTGAGATTATTCAAAGCCCTGTAATCAATGCACATACGCACCGATCTATCCTTCTTCGGTACAAACAATACCGGGACTCCCCATGGTGAAGAACTCGATCTGATAAACCCCTTATCCTGCAATTCGTCCACCTGCTTCTTCAACTCGACCAGCTCGCTGTTGTTTACTCTATAGACATGCTGCGAAATTGGTTCTGCACCTGGCACCAAGTCTATAGAAAATTCAACATCTCGATCTGGCGGAAATCCTGGCAATTCCTCAGGAAACACATCCAAAAATTCTGCTATCAACGGATGCGGCAACTCCTTGTCTTCTACCATAGCTCCACAAATAATGCTTTCTCCCTGCTCCGCAGCTCCTCTAGCAAACTCGAACTCTGGCTCTCCTGGCGAACCAAACAAAACTCTACCTCCTCTACAGTCTATGCTAGCACGGTGCCTACTCAACCAATCCATCCCAAGTACAATGTCATAGCTTGGAAGTGGCATTACAAGTAGATACGCACTCAACTCCCGGCCTCCCAGAGTAACTCTCCGATCCTTCCAAATATCATTAACCAGGATAATGCCTCCCCCGGTCATGATCTTGCAAGTCCTAAGCAAAGACTCAGCTACCAAACCATGCTTCAGAGCAAAAGAAACAGATACAAAACTATGGGAAGCATCACTATCAAACAAAGCTAAAGCTGGAATGGAATCAAGAAGAATAGAACCTGCGATAACATCTTCGGTGGATTCCTCCTCTTCGACGGTCATAGCAAACTCTCGTCCCTGTCGAGCACCTCCCTGCTGTTGATGCTGGACAAAATACTGCTGCTGTGTCGGAAGCAGTCCCCTCGGCTGTGCTGCAGGTGGTCTCGTCTGTGTCCTCGGAGCTGGAGCTGCTCCTTGAACTGCACGACGAGGAAACTCCCTCGATTGATGCCCTTCAGTACCACAATACAAACAAACTCCTAGCCTCCTCCTGCAAACTTCCCAGATATGGCCGGGCTTCTTGCAGAAGTTGCATGGGGCCTGCTGTAACTGCCTCTGCTGCTGAGGTGCCTGGTGAAAAGGCGCTCTAGCTGGAGTCTGGTTCTGCTGTGGCTGCTGGAAAGGTCTGGACTGGAAATGAGGACGTTTGGCAGATACTGCACTGCCGTTGGCCCCCAGAAAAAAATCACGGTCTCTCTTGGTCTTCAAACCCAGATCCCGCTCAACCTTGCGTGCCTCCGCAAGTATCTCCGAGTATGTCTCATAAAAAGACGGAATGAGAATCTTCACCTCCCAGTTTAGACCCTCTCGAAAATGAATAGCTCGAACCTCCGGCTCCCTCACCAAGTACTCTGCAAATCGGCTCAACCTACCGAACTTCGCAGCGTATTCCTCCACAGACATGCTTCCCTGAATGAGACTCTCAAATTGTCTCCCCAAGTCAAGCCTGTCTATCCGAGCAAAAAACTTCTTCTTGAAAAGGTCCTTGAATACCTTCCAAGATTGTCCTGCGCCAACTAGAATCGGCTTATTCCTGAACCAAGTGCGAGCGACGTCGAACAGTTGAAGTCCTACCGTCTCAACCTTCAGATCTTCAGAAAGACGGGACACCCTCATAAGACGCTCAATGTCCTCGAGCCAATCATCAGCATAGACGATGCCCTCCGTCCCTTTGAAAACCCTAGGCTCCAGTTTCTTGAAGTCCTGAATGTTGCCTGGCCGAAGCTGAGCAACTTGAGGAACAACCTGCTGCTGGATCGGAACTCCTCTCTCAACTACAGCACGAGCAAGCTGATGAGCACTCTCGATGCCCTACCGTAGAACGTCGGTCTGCCTCTGATGTGCCTCTGACTGAGCCCTCTGTGCCTCGAGCATCTCACGAAACAGTGTAAACATCTGTGACGCCTCTGCTGGCACAGAAGGTGGAGGTGGAAGCCCCTCAGATACAGCTGGCACAGTCCTCTGAGTAGGTGGTGGACCTCCAAAAGTAGCTGACACTACAATCACCGGAGAAGTGACTGGTGCAGGCCCTCGGGATGTCACAGACCTCTCAGAAGCTGCTCTCCCCTGCTGTGATCTAGTCTTAGGCGGCATCCTGAGATAAAGCAAAAGAAAGAATCAATATGGCATAAGATGTAAGACATCAAGAAAAGGACAGTTTAAGAGATCAACTATCAATATCAAAGGAGAATAGTTGAATCAAAATTTTTTTCCTAGATATGATTGAGTATCTCAGCCTATATCCGATATCCTATTGCAGGCTCGCAGTAGTACAACTAAGTTGTCGCACTACCACGATATCACATACTTGTGAAGCTAGACCTGCATGGGCCACCACCAAAAATGTGTCACGACCCGCACCCGGGGTAAGGGTACTAGTCGGAAACAACGTCCAGCCTACGCCGCAGAATCGGCGATAGAACGCTGTCTAGAAAGTCTATCTAATATAATGAACCACCAAAAGATAGTGTACTCAATCACAGAACTAAGATAGAATGAACACGGATCAGATAAGAATAGAATAGTCATCAACTCATTAGTTTAAAATAATACATCAATGAGTCTGAAGAGTAACAAAAATAAGCTGGAGACAAATCCAGTACAAAAGAATACTATCATACTACAAGCTACACTCCAGGGTCAACTGTCTCAGTTGCGATAAGTCCCTCTTGAGCCAGGGTCTCCGAATCTAAACCCACAACATCCTGGGGTCCATAATAGGTAGGGTACTCCTCAGTGTCATCTGGAAAAATATATCCAGTCAGGAAAGGAGCAGAGTACATCTCTAATAGCAGTTCTAATCCATGATAAAAACTATGTAACAGTAAATAGCTATGGATAAACAAGATGCACAATAGAAGTAAGAGATATATAGACAATATGGAAATACTAGAAATAATTACAATAAGGAACAATATGCCAATGAAACAATAATACTAATGACTAAGTGTGTGAGTACTAGCTTAACATGTGATCGGCTTGGGCAAGATGCAATGCGGCCTGGCTAATCATACGTGCGGTGCATGATCAACACTATTCGCTTACCAGTACTTTATTCAATAGGGATTTGATCACATATCTATACTAATACTCTCCACCCCCAACTGGTATAATAGATCCAACCACGGTATGCTATGGCACTAGATTCTCCAAGAAGATAGCTAGTCTCCCCGAGAATCGGTGTCTGTACATGTACAAGATAACCAATGAAACAATACTTGCACCATATACACCATATACCAAGGAATAACATCTCATGACGAGATCCGGATATACCAATCCGTGTAACCATAGTGTCAAGAGAACATGGATATCTACACTAGATACAGTGAACATAGAGGATATCATAAATGAGAAACTATCAGAGAATGTACTCGCCTGAAATCCAAAGAACAGTCTCACAGATGTCTGACTCGGTGCCTCGAAGACCTAGATATGGAATACCACATTAAAACAAGGTCCCGAAAAGAGAACAAGTCAAACTAGTCAACTCCTAGGTCAATAAATAAATTCTAAGTCAAAAGTCAACTATGGTCAACTCTAAAGTCAACTAAAGTCAAACCAAGGTCAACCTCACAAGAAATCTATATAAATAATATAGAAATAAAATACAACAATTTAGGAATAAAAATTAGATCCCAAATCATACTCACACAAAGTATACTACTAATACAAATAATATATACCCTAAAATAATATATATACAAACCAATATGTATACAAATAACATAATATATTATTACAAATATTATACAAAACACATATATATATATACAATAATAATATATAAAATATAATTTAAAACTGTCAAAGCGTCACTGAAAACAGTGAACAAAACAAGATAAAATAAAAACAGGTTTAATAGTGACAGTCTTGACTGTCACTGAAAATTCGTCGCAGAAACTCCATATACAAAACCGCTGCTGTCACAGTTTGCTGACAGTTTCAAACTGTCACAAAAAAAACGTCGCTGAAAGGTTGTCGCTCAAAACTGCCGCAGCATTAATGACAGATCTGTCATTAATGCTAACCACTGTACAGCGGCTGCTGTTCAGACCAAATAATGACAGTTTCACTGTCATAGAAACCACTGTCACCAAAACAAATAAAAATATAAAAATATATATATATATATATAAATATATATATGCAATAATAATCACAATACATATATATAAATAAATAATTATATACTTATATATATATACACATATAAACTTATAATTAAATACTAATAGTTACAACACATGCACATATTAATGTTCATATTTTACATGGCTAGAAGCATACCTAAAATATATACATTAATATACAAATAATTACATAATAATTATAAATAATATAATTACACAATTAAACACATAAATATATTTTATAAAATATTTATGTATAATTTATACTATTAACATAAGTACATATATAATTACATGCAAGAAAGCTACATATTATATTTGTACATCATATTAGCACACACAAAAATATATAGATCTATGCTACAATAATTACTATAATAAATACACAAAATAAATATATAATATCTATATATATTTACTAATTATAATTGAAGAATTTAAACCATACATAATTAGATCTATTCAAAAATCCACACAATTGGAGAGTATCACACCGTATCCCACTAGATCTAGGATACGCATGTGACACGAGTCCAACACACAACCAATTGCACCTCGAAGGATACAAACAAATCACAAATAATATTTATAAATAAATCAAAATGTCAAAAGTAGATCTATGTGTCCGTGTCAAAATACGACATGTTCAAAGCCCCGTGTCGGAGGGAAAACCCCCAAAATAACACATATCACCAAATAGTTGGGATACGAACCACATGTACCCAAATATGGACATGACACAAGCCTCAAACACATAAGCTCATGTCCAATTGATCTATAGGATCAATTGATACACACAACAAAATATAAATTCGGAATTCCAACAAAATTAACACAAAAAATACCATAACTTTCTCCATGGGTCTCCTATGAACACAAAACAAAGTCCTATGGGTAGTACATACATATAGGTTGATTTTACATGATTAAATCTCAGATTTAGAAGCTATTTAAATGGGAAAATCTGAATTATACCTATTGGGAGATGGATTCTCAATGAAATCTCCAATTGAGAAGAACTTGCTTCCAAATTGTAGATCCTTGCTCCTCTTTGTAGATCCTTGCTTCCTCCTTCTAGATCCTTGCTTCCTCCTTCTCTAATGGTGAATTAGAAAGAATTTGGAATGAATTTGGTAGGGAATTGGAATGGGAATGGAGGGAATTTGGGCGTGGAAAATTCTACTCTAGATTTGGAATGAGAATGAGAGGAGAGAGAAATTTCTCCCCTCTTTTAATAGGCCGGCCTTGCCCCTCTCCCAAGCAATTGTAAAATGTCCAATGTACCCCTTGGGGCCTCTCATGAAGAAATAATTAAGGAAGAAAGCTTCTAGTCTAATCATTTAATTAATTTAATCCATCTCCTTAACTATGGGCTTTCTAAATGGGCCAAATCTAACTATTTAATTCATGTTGGTCCATGGGTCCAAACTACACTAGTTGGGTCCACTAAAATAAGTCCAAAATAATTAAATAACATCCAACAACAATTAAATAATATAACAAAAATTATTTACCATGCACAATATTTATTTAAATAGGAAATTACTAAAATACCCTTCTTCCTAAAATGTGGTAGTGACACCCTTACCTAAGAGTTGGAAGATTCTTACCGGAGGAGGTATCGTGCCGGTTACCAGCACTATCTGAACGTGCTCAGTAATTGTATGTGGTAGGGAGATGAAAGCACGATTCTTGGTATTGCCCATGCCGTACTTTGATGTTGTGTTAGGCATGGACTGGTTAAGCCAGTATAATGCCGTACTGAACTGCCGGAAGGGTAGCGTCACTTTTAGACCACTAGATCAACCGAAGTTCGAGTACGTACGAGGGACCATCGAACAAGGAGTAGGACAGATAGCGAGAACTTGCATGGCTATGGAGATTGCACCCCCGCCAATAGTTGCAAAATTTGAGGATGTTTTTCTCGAAGAACTGCCAGGCTTACCGCCAGATAGAGACGTGGAGTTCACCATCGAGCTAGTACCCGGAGTAGCACCTGTATCTTCCAATGTATACCGATTGGCGAAGGAGTTAGATGAGCTGAAGCTATAATTAGAGGAGTTGCAGAGCAGAGGATTTATCCGTCCTAGTGCATCACCATAGGAAGCACCAGTATTGTTTGTGCCTAAGAAGGATGGAACAGTACGCATGTGTATTGATTACAGAGCCCTTAATACTTTGACTATCAAGAACAAGTACCCCCTGCCGCGGATTGACGATTTATTCGACCAGTTGACAGGAGCAGTGGTGTTCACCAAGATCGACTTGAGATCGGGTTATCATCAAGTGAAGGTGCTAAGAGAAGACATTCAAAAGACAGCATTCAGGACTCGTTACGGTCACTACGAGTTCTTAGTAATGCCTTTTGGACTAACGAATGCACCTGCTGTATTTATGAGCTTGATGAACAGAGTATTCCACCAATACTTAGACCAGTTCGTGGTAGTCTTCATCGATGACATCTTGGTGTATTCAAAGAGCCACGAGGAGCACGAAGAGCACTTGAGACAGTGTTAGAGACCCTGACATCCGGCGAAGATTTCATCTGTAGAGACATGACATCCGGCGAAGATTTTATCTGTAGAGACATGACCAACCCCTACCAATATCTCAGAAGTGAGGAGCTTTCTAGGACTTGCCGAATATTACCGGAGGTTCGTAGAGAACTTCGTGAAGATTGCAGAGCCGATGACCCGCTTGACCCGAAAGGAGCAGGAGTTCACTTCAACAAAGGAGTGTCAGAAGGCATTCGATGAGCTGAAGAAGCGCTTGACTACAACACCTATCTTGACCATACCATCTGGACCCAGAGAATTCGTGATCTATAGCGGTGCATCCGAAAAGGATTTGGATGTGTCTTGATGCAGCACGGAAAGGTTGTAGCTTATGCTTCTAGACAGTTGAGGACACATGAGAAGAACTATCCCACCCACGACTTGGAGTTTGCCGCGGTGATTTTTGCTTTGAAGCTTTGGAGGCACTATTTATATGGAGAAAGAGTGGAGATATTTACTGATCATAAGAGCCTAAAATATGTCTACACCCAGAAGGAGCTGAACCAGAGACAAAGACATTGGCTCGAGGTAATGATAGACTTCGAGATTGAGCTACAGTACCATCTGGGAAAGGCCAACGTAGTAGCTTACGCGTTGAGCATAAGACCCATGGCATTCTTCATGACTACCCAACAACATCTGTTGAGATATCTAGAGCAGATGGGTATAGAGATTGTCATGCCTGGAATAGACGGACAGTTGTCGAGTTTTCAGTTGCAATCGACATTAGTGGGGAGGATCATTTACATCTGGTCGAGTTTTCCTACAACAAAAGCTATCAAGCGAGCATCCAGATGGCTCCTTATGAAGTATTATATGGAAGAAAATATCGTTCTCCAGTATGTTGGAGCGATATAGGCGAACGACAAATTCTTGGACCAGAGTTGGTTGTTCGCACAGTAGAGAAGGTGAAGAAGATCCAAGGACACCTGCGAGCAGCACAGGACAGACAGAAGCATTGGACGAATGCGCATCGACGACCCTTAGAATTTCAGGATGGAGATCATGTATTTTTAAAGATCTTGCCTACTTAAGGGAATATCAGATTCGGAGGCAGAGGAAAGCTGAGCCCGAGGTACATCGAACCATTCGACATATTAGAACGTGTCGAAGAGGTTGCTTACAGATTAGCCTTGCCGTAGACTTTGGAAGGAGTCTATGACGTATTTTATGTATCTCAGCTGAGGAGGTACATATCGGATCCGAGTCATGTACTTGACCATTCAGAGATCACAGTCGGCCCAAGCTTATCATACCAGGAGGAGCCTGTTGAGATTCTGGACAGAAGTGAGAAGGTACTGTGAGGTCAGACTATTCTCTTAGTCCGCGTCGCATGAAGACATCATGCACCAGGCGAATCGACTTGGGAACGCGAGGAGGACATCAGACAGTGCTATCCCCACCTCTTCGAAGGACTAGGTAGGTATTAGCATTTTTTCAGTTAGGAATTCATGTTACGCGTACGTTTAATTTCGAGGATGAAATGCTCTAAGGAGGGTAGATTGTAAACCCCCTCAACCAATTTATGGATTATTTATAATTTTTAAAGATTGAGACTAGGGACAAACCGAGATAATTAAAATTCCGTGAGACGATCGTAGGTACCCTCTGACCATAGTGCAACCGTAGCTATACAATGTGAATTAACGTCACCTTGCGCAGCTAATTATTAATCTAGTTAATTAATTCATGGCTAATTTAACCTCAGCTGGACCTGATCGAACCATATCCTTGAACCCTGGCCGGCCCAAACCCGAGACCAACCCCGAAGCCCATCCCCTATATAAATACATAACTTCCTCCATATAAACCCTAAAACAACAAAGCCTCACCAAAACCCTAACCCTAGCCGAATACTCCCCCTCTCTCTTGCACCCAACCATCACCATCGCTGCCCCCTTCATCCGACCCGTTGCCCCCTTCTTCAGCCGACTGCCCCCTTCATTCGACCCGCTGCCCCCTTCATCAGCCGCTGCACCTTCATCAGCCGACTGCCTCCTTCATCAGTCGACTGCCCCTACAGCCGACCCGCTTCCCCCTTCAACCGCCCCTTCAGCCGCACGACGCACGACGAACTGCCGGCGCCAACCCGACCCCTGTGTATTGCTGCCGCTGCCGCGCCTGCTACAGTGCCGCCGCCGCCGCTTTCACCTCGCCGGAGTATGCCTCGACGAGAGCAGACCCTGTCCGAGCAAGCCATGTAGAGGTAACCATATAAAACCCCCGCTTCTCCATGTTAATATCGTAGTGTCGTATCGACGTGTCGAGAAATATTGATATCGGACACAACCCAATATTGTACATATTGGATTAATGACTAATAAAATCTAGAATTGGTGTAATTACTAGCAAACCCTTAATCGTGAGACATAACACCAAGGACTAGAGTTTTTATTCTAAAACTGGTACATAAACCACGTGCAATGAACATAGAAACCAAAGAACCTGTGTTCGCACGGAACCATGATCGTGGTCAAACCGTAACTTAAAATTATTGTCTCAAGGGCCAGGATGATCGAGAACAGAACACGTGTGCACCTTAGCTACGCGCACATGTGACGATGTGTTCGAACATACGTGAACTTGCGATAATATTCAAGCGTCGCGTTGTAGTCGTATACATTTATTGTTTAGCGTCTGATATTAGATTGTTATATTATATTTGTGTTTAGGACCTTTGGATCAGCCAGGAGACACGGCAGGAACCGGCTTCTGGCATTCCCAGCTTCAGGACCCAGGCAAGATACCTTGCCATATTTAATGTCTAATTTAAATATTGCATATGTTGTATTATATTCTTGTTTCTTTTACTTTATACAACTGTGCGCGTCCAAGATTGTTCCGGTGCATTCGACGGATACGTCGATGATTTGTATACTGGCCTAGTACTTAGCAAACTCACCCATTGGATGATACCCTGTTATCGTCTGAGACCTGACACCTTACACGTTCACTGAGACATATTTATATTGGGTTGTGGGTTTGCGTACTCGACTAGCTATCGGTGTGCGACCTACATCACGGTTAGTACATAGTTTAGGTTGTATTTTATTGGTAGAGACTGGCATATAGATACGTGGTATACACGTCGAGTATTCGACTTGCGTATCTATATTGGGCGGGAAGGACATTAGTAGGCGTATGGGATACACCCATTGGAGTCCGTAGTATCCAGAGGAGCCACGGATCCAATGACTACCTTTATACTGCTGCCACGTTCTTCGGAGTGATATGAACGATATATTGCACTGCTGCAACGCTCTTCTGGGTGTTGGACGTTATGCCTACGCCTACCCATATGTACCAAAGTTGTCCTCACATTGCATTCACTTAGATGGTTAGCACACATTTATTGTATTTATTTTATTCAGTATTTATATATGGCATGTCTCTATGTATCTTGTTACGTTCCTCTGAGGACCTGGTTCCTTTCCAGATTTGGACGAGGCTTACTACCCTACAATATACGGCCCAGGACAGGAGACGAGATTTGCTACCGCAGAGGAGCTAAAGGTGTTACCGTCAGAGTTTTCGTGATCACTTGGTAGACTTTTCGCTTAGATTTGGTGCATCACTATCTAGTCAGCCGATGCCCTAGTCATTATCTTTTATACATTATTTTAGTATTTTATTTTGTCACAGTAGTGGGTTTGTTCCCACCTGACATTATTGGTTGTACTGTGATATTTGAGATTGGCGTTTATCTTCCAGCAGTTTATTTAGTACTTCTTGCTCTTTATATTGTGGACGAGATTAGTTTACCTGTTGTTGACTGATATTGAGACATGTTAGTCATTTAGGACAGTGTAGCCCTCTTCATTGGATCCATTAAATTAGGATATCCCCGGAGATGTGTCAGCTGGATATTGCCACGTGGCCTAGTTCCATGTATTTTGGGACTGGGGCGTGACACTGCACCTAGTTTCCCCTCCACACACTTATGTACCAAACCCTCTACCTGGAAACCCGATAACTGAACTGAACTCAGTTCAGTTCTTACTCCAACTGAAACAATACTCATACACACAGTGCAACAGATCCCTCTCTTTCTATGCAACCTGAAATACTTCCCTCTCTTCTAACATCTACTGCTACTCTTACTCATATCAGTTCACTGATAGCCATCCCCCTCTAATACTGGACACTCAACTGATCCTTGCTCCTCTTGCATACCAACAACAATAACTGATAACAACAACTCCTATTATAACTATACTGACACCAATATTCCTACACACCCCCATTCACTTGTCCAGTTACTCTTGGTTGCTCGATCCCCCAACTAAGTTTACTCTAGCAAATTACCTCAACACCAATACTTATATATCCTTACAGACACCACCTGATACTTAGGTACCTATGCATGTACACTCCATTTCAACCTCTAATACTCATTGCACTCATTCACATAAATATATCTCTCATACCCTTTATCCATGTTTCCCTGATACACATAAATCTCTGCACACTGGTGACTCTAGAGGAACACATACAAGCATATACCTACATATCTCCTTACCCATGTTGTTGTAACTCTGAACGCAGCAACATCCTACACCCGACCATACTAATGAACACCACACAGTGCATACACCTCATGCCCACTAAAAACTCGAGCACATCATAGTCACCTCTCACTCACACTCATGTGTACACCAAGCATATACACACTTCGATACACTAATGCACACCACACACTAAATAATATATATTTACATTAATACATATACATATATGCCACCAATAATGTTAAGTGTACACAATACACACTCTAGCAGTCATTACCTTAAACACTTTGAGGGCACCTATATGATATTCTCTTTTAGTGTCATTATACTCTATCTATCTCATGCCAAATTCTCACAATACTCTATTAATAATAAAAATACATATTAGATACATCTATTTATAACTATTATGATTAGTTCTAATGAAAAAAGGAGAAAATATACTCATGAACACAAAACCCCCAATATGAACACAACACCATGTATGAATTACAATGGAGCCATATAAACTCATTCTTTCTACTTATGGTATTCATAATCCATGGGTGGGCACCTAATAGCCTACCAAATAATAAAAACAGAATTTAAATAGGGATTTGAGGTTGTCACCTATTGGAAGATGGATTTCCAATGCAAACCAAAGAGTTCCTAGCCCAAACTCATTCTTCTCCAATGCTCCTTGCAACCCAAGCTTCTAGGTCTTCTTAGATGGTGAGGATAAGGAAATTTGAGAGAAAAATGGGGTTGATTTGGTAGTGGGATGAACTAATGGAAGAAGAACCCTAATTTAGAAACAAAGGGGGTGAAGAATGAGAGGAGAGAGAGAGGTTCACCCTCAAAATAGGGCCGGCCCCCCTCTTCCAATTCCTCAAGCAATATAAAATATCCAAAGTACCCTTTGTGGGGTGTCATGAAGAATTAATTAGTTAGGAAGCTTCTCCCCCTAATGAAGGTTAAGTCTAATCCTTAATTAATGAGATTGGTTAACTAGTTTGGGTCTAATAGACTATTCTAACTAATTGTCTAAGTTGTAATGTCTAGTTGGTTAGGTCCACTAGGGTCTTGTCTAGTCAATTAGTCTATTCACTAACCACTAATAATATATTTGTCACATAATATAGCGTGCATATTTATATAAATAAATATTATAACACAATAATTCTAATAATTCTAATAATTCTAAAATGACAAAAATATCCCTATTCTAGAAATGTGGTAGTGACATAGGGTCGCCTCCTCCTCGGATTCGGAGAGAGTACTACCCTCACCGTAGGAGGCTACGTTATTTTGACAAGGGTGGCCACCCCCAGGGACATCGGAGTCTGTTCCTTGGGAATCTCCGCCTTCTCGGAACGTCGGATTATTGTATAAGTCTGGGGTATCACTACCCCCAACTTGTGCAACCCCCAGGGGTCCTGAGGAAGAACTACCCCCAACGGCTGATAGCTTTTTTTTGAGCGAATACCTTGGAAAACACCTTCTGCAGGTCCCACTGCTGGTCCTCCTGGTAGCCGTCTTCTCGATGCGTTGGTTGAGAGTGACGGACTGGAGGTGTTGGGCTTCCTTTCTCACACGGTGAAAGGGTTCTTCTTAGTAGAGTAACATAAGACGAATGATAGTTCCTCCTCTCCTCCTCTTCTGGTATTTGTACCTGATTTTCGGGTTATTGTCGGCTAGGTGCCTTCGAATGCAGTCGTTGGAATGCCGATTGCCTGTTTGTTGGCACTGCTGCTTTAGCACAGCAGCAGTTGATGATGATGTTAGCACAGGGGTATCCTGGAGGGGATACATCACATATCGTGGTTGCTTCCCTCGCTTTGTGCTTGTGGTTGATCACGTTGCGCAAATCAAGCGAGGGATGATCTACCTTTATACCCTTATTATGAGCCCAGGTAGACCGAGCACTTGCATGTGTAGGTATTACTTTTGCTCCCTGACCTAGGGTTCATACAAGAACTTTTTCCTGGTCGTCAGTAGAAGACTTTTGAGATGGACCCTGCTCATTTACCGTTGTGGGCTAAACGCACGGTGCAGTCTTATATAACTTTCCATCATGGGCCCGCATAACGGGTAGCGGTGACCGCTGACGGTCAGCCAAATGGACAGTTGCTTGAGCTTGACGAGTTAGCACTGTCATAGATTTCTTCGACTTAGCACGCGCAGGCGCGTAGTACGAAGAGTTCAAGTTTTGATTTTTCTCAAAGCGGTGCATGGGAGTACAGCCGGACGAGATTCTGTCAAAGACAGAGCTTCTGGGGGTGTCAGAGACACTTGTGGCTGAGCTGGAAGCCATATACTGCTTTCTTCTCTACATCCTTCGTTGTGGCCGCATGGGCTGTGCATCAACCCCGAAACTCATGGCATCGTATTATTTTTCTTTGCCAGAGTTTTGGTATTGAGCATTCTCCTTTTCAGGCAAGGAGCCCGCATGAGAGAGGACAACCAGAGTAGACGCATGTTGTGCGTCTTCAGCATCAGAGAGAGAGATAGGGAGCGCGTGCTCCACAGTTGGGTTAGACGAAGTTACCTTTGTAACCTACGTCCTGCGGGTCTTCTGGTGCTGAGCACCCTTCTTGTTGGAAGGGGCTATCGCATATGCAGTGGGCGCATGATGTATGGTCCCTGCGGCAGAGAGAGAGAGACGGAGAGCGCATGCTCCGCAGTTGGGTGAGGCACATCGGCCTTTGCAACCCACGTCCTGCGGGCCTTCTTAGGATTTGCTAGCCTTGGAGAAGGACTAGTGCTTCCCTCCGAGAGCATCTCCTCGAAAGCATGCTGGTCAAAGCGGACCACCAGTATTATTTGAGTTGATTTGAGCTTTACTGCGTCGTATTGCATTATAACTTTCTCATCAGATGAGAAAGTCGTCCCCAGCAGAGTCGCTACCTTGTTCGCCATTAAATGAGTTCTTGCAAACTTTGGATTTAAGAAACGAAAAAAGAGTACAAAGAATCCTAAACAGAATTATCTAAGTAGAATATTTTGATCTGGGGTGTGATGAGGGACAAAGAGCGTTGTGGCGGCTCCTTTACTCCGTTGACGATCCGATGCAGGGTAAGGAAGCTTATGTTCTCTCTTTGCTCGTCTCAGTATGCTCTCTCTCTCTCTCTCTCTCTCTCTCTCTCTTTGTGTGTGTGTGTGTGTGTGTGTGTGTTGGGCGACCCCTATCTGTCTGTCCTCTTTTTTGGGCATGCCACCCAGGTATATATAGTCGTCCTTGGGCGCACATATATTTTGCCATATGGATGCTAGAGGGTGCCACGTGTGCCTCCTTAATAGGGTGCAGATGTAACCGTGAGCGAGCTAGGCTGTCATATGGGATGGGATCTTTTGTTATTGAAGATCTGGGTTGTTATCGTCCTTTGTGGGCGTGACTTGGTCAGCTTGACACATAGTCCCCACTTAGTTGGAGAGAATTACTCTGGTCATAACAACATGATTCGGTCTTCATCGAGTCTAAAACACATATAGCCAGAAATACATTGAGCCACATGGAGTCTGGGACACATGGGGACAGAGACGCATGGAGCCGCCTAGAGCCTGGGACGCATAGGGCCAGAGATGTATGGGACCGTACAGAACTTGGAAAGTATGGGGCCAGACACGCATGGAGCTTCCTAGAGCCTGGGATGTATAGGGCCAGAGACGCATGGGACCGCATAGAACCTGGGACGCATGGGGCCAGAGATGCGTGGGACCGCATGGAGTCTAGGACGCATGGGGCCAGAGACGCATGTAACCGCATGGATTCTGGGATGCATGGGGCCAGAGATGCGTGGGACTGCATGGAACTTGGGATGCATGAGGCCAGTTGTATTGTACACATGGTGCCGCATATCCATCGAGAGTGAAGTTCTATTACGACGTGAGACTTATGTCGTTTAGTGTGTTCACGTCTTTTGAGGCATTCAGAAAAACTTTTTTGTCAGGATTCTGTGTCAGAGACGTTCTTGTTGTTAGGATGACATATCAGGTCCATCTGCAGCCAAAGCTGCTTCGAATGATTGGGACGCATGGATATCTCCTTTCTGCGCCGCAGGGTGACTTTGTGGCCTGATGTCTTCTGCAGTTTACTTTGGGGTACGTGGTTATCGGACGCATGGATGCATATTTTCTATTCTTCTACAAACCTGGCCATGCAAAACCAGCAGGATTAGGCCCCGAGAGCAAGTACCACAAAGGAGAATAAGTGAATGAAGCAAAAACAAATAAAGTAGAAAAATAGGAATTTATGCCACAACTGTAAGCGTATGACCTTTCATCGGAGGAGTATGACACATTTACAACCAAACAAGGATAAGAAGTGCCCCACAACTCTGAGACAGGGTACGACTCACCAATTATGAACATGATGAAGATACAACACATCAATATAATCCAGAACACATGCTACAATACAAGCTAAGATATAGGTATAATATATAACTTTGTTATATGACCTATTGTGATACATTGGCGCAACCCTACAAACAAACAAGGAAAATGGTTAAACATTCGTACCACAATAGTTTATGTCCCTAGACTACCATCACATACTCCTATAAATAGGTCAATCAATCCTACGGCTTATTATGTAGATTTTGAGTTATCTCAGAATATATGCATAAAAAAATCCTCATATTGTGAGATGTTTAGCAGGACTAACCGAGCCATAGTAATCGTATAGCACATTGTATATTATGCACCGATCCATCGTAAGGCCACCGTGCTATAATCACATAAAACGCATTGTACAATATAAGTATTCGGATATTGCCGTCTACTAGTGCGGACGTGACCAATATCCATGGGGGTCAGCCTTGTACGTCATGACAATTGTCTGAGGTGGCTAATGTGCACGATCTTGGGATTTTATCCTTCCTAATGCTCTACCAATTTTGGTTGCCTAAATTAGCCCTATGGTTATGCTAGGAATCCTATGGCGTGGTCACATGATCAATCCTCCTTTATGTCGTATAGTAGTACGGTCCAAGCTAGATATGAATCAACTTTGTTACTTGATAGCTCAAACTCAATTCACCCGAGCGTGATTCAATAATCAATCAAGTTCTAGCCAAGCTTTAGTAGTTGACCCATATACCATGCCCGTATTTGGGAATTAATATAATAATATCATATGTCGCGTAGTATAGGGGAAATTCTTGATGCACAACCCAAAATATGTAATCTTATAGCACGTAGCAAGTTATGTCATACCTCAGTGCACATTATGATATGGTCGCACCTCAGTGCACCTTATAACACATATACACGTAGCACGTAGTAATTGTATCAGCACAGATACAAGAAATTAGGTCGAATCACTGAACTTACAGTTGGTCGTATGAGCCTTATCATATTGGGACACATAGCTCATGTTATGCACATAGTTGGTTAGCCACTTATGACATAGTCAACTCTAGCACATGTTCATGTCTAGTACAAGGTCGGGTTACTAAGACCATTCTTCTTTAGATCAATCACAAGCAATTATTAACACTAACCACATATAACAAACAAAATATTCCAAAAAAAATAGCTAAGCCGCATGCACAAATTGGCGCATGAGACGGGTGCCGCATGGACTGTCGGCCGCATGCTACCTTAGGCCGTATATGATACCAGGCCGCATATGATACAAGGCCGCATACTCCACCAAGATGCATGCTCTGGACAAAAGTCTACTCTCTTGGAACAAGTGCCGAAGTGATGTGCGTCAGATAAAAGTGACTGAAGTGATGGATGTGATAAGCCATAAAGTGTGTCAGGAAGAAAAGACAAAACCATATAAAGATGTGCAAGGACGAAACAAAGTTATGCGTCCAAGGAAAACTGGCCACATACTCTGCTTGCCACATATGCCTGCTTGCCACATTTGGGTCGGTGCTGCATAGAGGTCGATGTCGCATGGAGGTCTCTTGGACTTAGCAAATTTCTCATTCGTCCAGCAAACAAAACACAAGGAGTTATGTCACTTAGCTCTAGAACACTTTTTGTAATGGTCAGTCATGCTTCCAACAAAATGGACGCATATTGGTTGGTTATGCGGCAAAGAGTCCAGGCCGTATAAGGATCATGTCGTATGGAAGTTTAAGCCGCATATGACGCTGGCCGCACAAGAACTTTGCCTTCTCCAGACAGCAAAGTTCAGCCATGACGGAAAAAGCTCCAAAAATTCAAAAAATATTTTCTTCATAAAAACTTTATTTTAACTCTGAATCAAGTGAACCAAAAGCCAAAATGCTCGAAATAAAGTGCTCCATCAACCACAAATATTATTTTTCTAAAATATCATGTTTTATAGATCAAAACCAAAAATAAATTTGTAACCCATGAAAATCCTAACTTTAAAACTCAGATCTACTCAAAACCGTTCATCAAAACCAAAAACTCCAAGAACTAAAACTAATGAGGGCATCAAGGAGAACATTTTCCAATAAACATATTTTAATTTACTAATCATATAAAAATCCAAAAAATTTGGCTTTACCACTTTGAGCAAGATATACTTGCCTTGGTGGACTAGCAAATCTCTTCCTAGAACCAAGTCTAGGGCTAGGGCTTAGTGTTTCGGTTGGGAGATCTTGAGGAAAGGAGGAAGAGGAAGGAAGTAAAGGAAAAAAATAAAAAATAAAAGAGATGAGAGAGAAAGAGGAGTATATATACACAAGAGGAAAAAATGGTATTCTAGTCATGACTTATCCTCATGCAATCCTAACCATCCAAAATAGGTTTAGTGGTTCCAAGAGTGAACCGGATCAGATATCCATCCTACATATGGGTCATAGCACTGGTTCATGGAAATTGCTAAGGTGTTCACTACTGGTCTCGGGTAGTCTCCCACAATAAACAGAAATACAATTAAATAAAATACATCATAATTAATAGGAATCAACATGTAAAATACAGCATGAATACATATACAGGAAAAATTTTAATATCACAAATTCAAGAATACCTAATGTTAGAACGGGTGTGACACTAGACTAGATCACTCCTCTCGATCTCCACTATTGATGGCTAGATCTGTTTAAACTATATCTTTCCTCTCTCAATCTCGACCTATGAGTACCTGAAGGCTAGATCTATCTAGATCTAGTAAGTTATTGGAGAACTATGTCATAAACAATTTTTTCTGCATTTTTTTCCTTTAATATTATTTTTTAATTAATCTCTGTTATTCTTGTATGGATTATGGATCATGGAAGGAGAATATTAGCGTTTGTTGTCTCGACATATCGAATTTAACTTTCTCACTGTAAGTTCCCTGTTCAAACTTAGAAAGAATTTTGTTACTGTTGTCTCGTATTGTTTAATTGCTTGTTGTCACGAATTTTTGGCCCCATGCTTGGATTATGGATAATAGATGATGTACATTTCAATTTTTTGCATGGATTATGGATCATGGATAATGAATATATGGAGGGTTGCTTGTTGTCTCGAATTATACAGGGTTGCTTTGCTTGCTTTAAAAAATATTTTTCTATAATTTTGCTGCCCAACAAGAAAAGGGCACTATTTTGGACATATTTTGACAAATTTTCGGATGCGGAAGGGCATCCAAAAGCTAGTTGCAAACATTATAAAAAAGAATGTCATTGTCATAGCAAATTAAACGGGACAACCAGTATAAAAAATCATTGGACTGCATGTCCGTTGAATCCAAAAAATCATGATCCTACTCAATCAATACTAAACTTGCAAGCAAATGCAAAGGGCTCGGATAAGATACAAGTTGGAAACTTAAGCAAGATGACGTTAGGAAAGCCTTGACACGTATGGTGATTGTTGATGATCTTTTGTTTCGATTTGTGTAATATAAAGGTTTAGGAAACTTTATGAGTGTTGCATGTCCCTTCTTTCGTATTCCATCAAGATGGACTATTACGCGAGATTGTTATGATATTTAAACAAAAAGAGTAAGTTCAAAATATATTTGAAAGAGTCTAAGCAAATGGTTTGGCTTACTACCGATTCATGGACATCATTGCAGAAGATCAATTATATGTGTCTTACAGTTATGAAGAATGGGACTTGAAGAAAAAAATTATAAATTTTTGCCAATTTCTAATCATAAAGGGGGAGGCCATTGTAGAAGCATAAAAAATACGCTGGGAGGAGCTACGCAGCATACTGATGCAGAGCAGCATAAACAGAGGCCTTCAGAGCCATCAAGCGTACAAGCAGAGCTTTCTCCGCTAAACACAACGTGAAGTACAAGCTCAAAGGACCATCCGCGTAAGTGCAGTACGTCCAGGCCACTCCAGCGTAAACAGGGTTCTTCATCGCCTCCATGACGTAAAACTCAGCCGATCTCAAAGCAGCGTTAAAGCGTACGAGGAACGCTTCGTCTTCTCCGAAATGAACCTGTCAAGTCACGCAGTGAACCTGACCTCTGACTCCTGACAAAAAAGTGCTGTACGGCTACTCAAGCGACGGCTGAAAACGAGGACGGACCCCTCGGGATGCGCACCACAGTATGATGCGGATCTCTGCATTTAATACAGAGGATTTGGTTAAAATATCACCGAACCATCGTTTACTGACGTCCCCTCAGCATAAACTGCTCTTTCGCGTACAAGGGGATACGCTGCCTTGTTTTACACAGGCAAACATGAGCTGTTTTACGCTCGGCAGTAGACAAACCGCCTGCCACGTCAAAAGCTGCACTTCGTACGGGGCTCGAGGCACGTCTCTACGTCTAATTGCACAGAGCGGTGACAGTTTCTCTTAAGGCACGTCTCTGCGACGGATGCACAGAAGGGCTGCAGACCTTCAAAATATGCCTCCGTAATTAATGCACAAGATGGTGGCAAATCTCTGCAAGAGATTTGATTATATCTTCAAAAGCCGTAATTTCGGCTAAGACGTCCACATCAGCACTCTGGCACGGTACGCAGCAGCTTCTACGCCCATTCAAGATCTGTGCTCATTCGGCTTCTACGCTCATTCGGCTTCAAACGCCCACTCAGTCTCTACGACCATTCGGCTTCAAACGCCCACTCAGTCTCTTCGACCATTCGGTTTCAAACGCCAGCTCAGTCTCTACGACCATTCGGCTTCTACGCCTACTCGGCTTCTATGCCCATCCGGCTTCTACGCCTACTCGGCTTCTATGCCTATTTCGGCTTCTACGCCAGGGCGACAGTCATTTGGCTTCTACGTCAACCTCTTCTACACAAGGGATACCTACCTACGTGGCTTCTACGCCGTGATCTTCGAAGCAGATATACGCGTTTTGTCCCCTTAGTTGGACACGCGTCACATGCTCACTCAAAAGGTCATCTATACGCAGGCATTGGTTATTTTAACCGTTGTATAAAAGGGTGCTGTACTTTCCACTCCTCGGTTTTTACACCGACGGAGTGGTCACTGTCACCAAAACTCTATAAATAGAGACCCCTATCAATGGGGAACAAGGTCGAAAAACTTTAAACTTGAAGATCGAACAAGGTTGAAACTTTGAAAGAAGGATCGAACAAGGTCGAACTTTCCAGAAAGATCGAACCGGAGGTCAAGAGAGAGAGAGAGAGAGAGAGTCCGGAGCTCAGGCAAAGAGTAGGGATCGACGACTTTGGCATCGTGCATCCACTCTCCTTTGCAACCTTCGAAGCTGCTACCTGTCTTCCACGGCACTTCTTCAACATCGTGTGGTCCAAGGGCTAAAGTGATCGACCGCAGATCAGACACCTATAGCAATTTATACCCAGATTAAATAAATTGTACTCCCACATCCTCGCATAGGATTAAATTGTACAAGTTTGTTTGTAAACCAAAGGGCACGGGTTTCGTATAAACCCCGTCATTGAAATACACTTTCATTCTTTCGTTTAATACCACAAACCAGATGGTTGTAGAAGCATAAAAAATATGCTGGGAGGAGCTACGCAGCATACTGATGTAGAGCAGCATAAACAGAGGCCTTCAGAGCCATCAATCGTACAAGCAGAGCTTTCTCCGCTAAACACAACGTGAAGTACAAGCTCAAAGGACCATCCGCGAAAGTGCAGTGCATCCAGGCCGCTCCATTGTAAACAGGGTTCTTCATCGCCTCCATGGCGTAAAAATCAGCCGATCTCAAAGCAGCGTTAAAGCGTACGAGGAACGCTTCATCTTTTTCGAAATGAACCTGTCAAGTCACGCAGTGAACCTGACCTCTGACTCCTGACAAAAAAGTGCTGTACGGCTACCCAGGCCTCGGCTGGAAATGAGGACGGACCCCTCGGGACGCGCACCACAGTATGATGCGGATCTCTGTATTTAATGCAGAGGATTTGGTTAAAATATCATTGAACTATCGTTTACTGACGTCCCCTCAGCATAAACTGCTCTTTCACGTACAAGGGGATACGCTGCCTTATTTTACACAGGCAAACATGAGCTATTTTACGCTCCGCGGTAGACAAATCGCCTGCCACGTCAAAAGCTGTACTTCGTACGGGGCTCGAGGCACGTCTCTACGTCTAATTGCACAGAGCGGTGACAGTTTCTCTCAAGGCACGTCTCTGCGACGGATGCACAGAAGGGCTGCAGACCTTCAAAATACGCCTCCGCATTTAATGCACAAGATGGTGGCAAATCTCTGCAAGAGATTTGATTATATCTTCAAAGGCCGTAATTCCGGCTAAGACGTCCACATCAGCACTCTGGCACGGTACGCAGCGGCTTCTACACCCATTCAAGATCTGTGTTCATTTGGCTTCTACGCCCATTCGGCTTCTACGTCCATTCGGCTTCAAACGTCCACTCAGTCTCTACGACCATTCGGCTTCAAACGCCCGCTCAGTCTCTACGACCATTCGGCTTCTATGCCTACTCGGCTTCTATACCCATCCGGCTTCTACGCCTACTTGGCTTCTATGCCTATTTTGGCTTCTACGCCAGGGTGACAGTCATTTGGCTTCTACGCTAACCTCTTCTACACAAGGGATACCTACCTACGTGGCTTCTATGCCGTGATCTTCGCAGCAGATATACGCGTTTTGTCCCCTTAGTTGGACACGCGTCACATGCTCACTCAAAAGATCATCTATACGCAGGCATTGGTTATTTTAACCGTTATGTAAAAGGGTGCTGTACTTTCCACTCCTCGGTTTTTACACCGACGGAGTGGTCACTGTCACCAAAACTCTATAAATAGAGACCCCTATCAATGGGGAACAAGGTCAAAAAAAACTTCAAACTTGAAGATCGAACAAGGTCGAAACTTTGAAAGAAGGATCGAACAAGGTCGAACTTTCCAGAAAGATCGAACCGGAGGTCGAGAGAGAGAGAGAGAGAGAGAGTCCGGAGCTCAGACAAAGAGTAGGGATCGACGACTTTGGCATCGTGCATCCACTCTCCTTTGCAACCTTTGAAGCTGCTACCTGTCTTCCACGGCACTTCTTCAACATTGTGTGGTCCTAGGGCTAAAGTGATCGACCGCAGATCAGACACCTATAGCAATTTATACCCAGATTAAATAAATTGTACTCCCATATCCTCGCATAGGATTAAATTATACAAGTTTGTTTGTAAACCAAAGGGCACGGGTTTCGTATAAACCCCGTCATTGAAATACACTTTCATTCTTTCGTTTAATACCACAAACAAGATGGCGACTCTGCTGGGGACGTCTTTCTCTTCTGATGAGGAAGTAATTGCTTAACACGATGCGGTATCTGTAGGAACCGTGAAGAAGACACTGGTCGTTCATTTCGACCAGTCTGCCTACGAAGACATGCTTCGAACCGGGGGTAGCTTTTACCCTCTCTCCGTCCAAGACAACAGGAAGCTGCGCAAAGTGTGGATGCCCAAGACATCCTCCGCCATTCCTGTGGACTCTCTGATCTCTCCGATCTCTCCGACCAATAAGGTTGTAGCATCGCTCCCTCCGTGCCCCGTACGTAAAATTTAGTCTCCCGCTATGCGCGGTACAGACGAAACTTCGGGCAGAGCCTCAGCGCTAACCCAGAAGAATCCACTGCGCTTTACGCGTAAAAATCAGTCTCCCGCTATGCGCGGTACAGACGAAACTTCGGGCAAAGCCTCAGCGCTAACCCAGAAGCATCTACTACGCTCCACGCGTAGAAATCAGTCTCCCGCTCCGCACGGTACAGACAAAACTTCTGATGGTACCTCAACGCCAAATCGGAGGTACAGATCACGCTCCACGCGTAAGACAACATCTGACCTCTACGGTGAACCAGATGAGCGCTGTGATCTCCGCAAGGGAAAGCAAGCGGCAGAGTACTCAACTTCTCGGCCTTTACGCCAGCAAGGGAACAGTCTGCCTACCCTCCGGATTACGCCAGAAGCCGATGGCCGACTGAGGGCCTCTCCAGCTTTACGCCAGTCTGAGCGAATCTCCGAGTTACGCCAGGCAAGGTCCCTCAGCGTAAAACAAGCTCAGGTTATAGAAAGACACCCTCCCAGGGGATTATCCGCCACCCAGATGGCCAATCTGTTGTACACAGGTGGCACAGGAAAAATCGGGGTGCCCAACCTCCGCATGCCCGCTGATGGGAACAGAAGAAACAAGCCTTCGTCTTCTTCTTCGGCAACTCCTCCTGACCTGCGCAAATATCTAATCCAGAAACGTAAAGAGAGGGGACCTTCCAACATGTCTATTACGCCTCCTAGCGAGCACTATTGTAATAGTCATAAGGTTGTGATTAATTGCTGCTGTTCTAAAGCAAAACGATCGGTTTTCGACCGGTTGAGCTACTCTCTGTCTTTCCAGGAAGAGGAACCCGTGCATGCATCTGTGAACATGGCTTCACACATACGTAGAGGAGGGTCAAGCTCAAGACGTCATCCCTCCAGGCCCCCGAGCCGAAGGAGGTTCAGTGAGCTCCTCAGGAACGCTGAAGCCGGGGTGTTCCAAAATACTCGTGCAAGGTCACGACAACCAGCTTCATCCTCTTCTGATTCCGACGCTAGGGGTCGCTAAGCCCCCGAATCAGAGGCAGAAAGTGTAGAGTCGACTTCTACAGCGACCTATACTAATCCTTCAATGATACCCCAGGAGATGGAAGTTTACGCCGTTGAAGATGAATGCGAGGAAGCTTCGCCGTCACGGAACACGGAACAACGCATCACTATACTGGAGACATCTCTGAAACAAATACAATCCATGATGGAGAACATGCACCAGATAATGCTAACTCAGTACACAACCGCCATGGCTCAAGCATCGGTCCCGCCAACTCAGATACGTGTGGGGGTGGACTTACCACCATCCAACCCGAGCCAAGAGCCTGCGCTAGATCAAGAGTCAACAGTTCCTCCACTTCCTCACTCAGAGAATGCCTTACCTCCCGCTGGAGTTACGATACAACCGACTCTGCACCACTCTGTCGCCCCCCTGACTCACCTGATGCTCTCGAACAAACACTATCAGTAAATATGGTAGTGACAGATCCCTCAGAAGCAGATGAACAGGATTCTGAGCCGTTTGAGAATGACTCTTGGGCTCAACAAATGGATACGCAGTAGAAATTCCGCTTCGAGCAAAGAGAACCTCCCACTAAGGATGAAGTTATCCAAATTGATGTTGGGGGCGAACTTTCGCCAAAACCGATATTTATCAGCAACAATCTTCCCCCAGCTGAAAGGGAAGAAATCATACAGCTGATAAAGGAATATATCAACATCTTTGCATGGGATTATGAGGATATGTCAGGCCTAGACCCGAAGGTAGCTACTCATAAACTCAATATATTGACCAATTCGAAGCCAGTGAAGCAGCACCAATGCCGATTCCGCCCAGATATGATGGACGCCATCGAAACTGAAGTCAAGAAGTTGATAGCCTGCGGTTTTATCCGGGAAGAACAACATCTCGACTGGGTCGCCAACGTTGTCCCAGTCATGAAGAAGACTGGGAAGGTACGTATCTGCATCGATTATCGAGATCTGAATGCGGCCTGCCCCAAAGATGAGTTCCCTCTTCCCATCACGGACATCATGATCGACAACACCTGCGGCTTTGAACGCATGTCTTTCATGGACGGATTCTCAGGATACAATCAGATCAAGATGCATCATGAAGACGAGAAGCACACTGCCTTTCGGACACCATTGGGGGTATATTGCTATACGGTCATGTCCTTCGGATTGAAGAACGCCGGGGCTACATACCAACGGGCTATGAGTAACATATTTCATGAGCATTTACGCAAAACAGTAGAATGTTTCGTGGACGACATAGCCGTCAAGAGTCTCCTCAAAGACGATCACATTCAAGACTTGAGGACGGTATTCGAGTTAATGCGCCAACATCAACTCAAGATGAACCCTACGAAGTCCTTTCTGGGTGTATCCAGTGACAAGTTCCTGGGATTTGTCATCACCGCCAAAGGCATCCAGGTGGACCCTGACAAAGTCCAGGCAATCGTAGAAATACGACCGCCCCGTAATCTGAGGGAACTCCGGGAATTTCAAGGCCGTCTGGCTTATATCCGGCGATTCATATCCAACCTCTCAGGGAGATGTCAGTCCTTTTCTCATCTCATGAAGAAAGGTGTATCCTTCGTATGGGACAAAGCCTGTCAGCAAGCGTTCGGAGATATCAAGCGCTACCTCACCAGTTCGCCAGTTCTGGTGCCTCCCGTCATGGAAAGACCATTCTTGCTGTACGTTCGAGCGATGGATCATTCGCTAGGAGCTCTTCTCGCACAGAAGAACGACATGGGTCATGAACAGGCTATCTACTACCTCAGCAGGATGATGGTCGGAGCCGAACACCGGTACAACCCAGTGGAGAAAGAATGCTTGGCTCTGATGTTTGCTATCCAGAAGATGCGGCACTATATCGCTGGCCAGACTATTCATATCATCTCCAGGATCAACCCTCTTCGAGTACTGATGAGCAAGCCCAGTGCTCTTAATTCCCGACTCGCGATTGGGCGATGCAATTAACACCATATGACATGGTATACGTACCGCAGAAGTCCATCAAGGGCCAAGCGCTGGCTGACTTCCTAGCTGCTCATCCGATCCCGGAAGCCTCCAAATTATACGAGGACATTCCCGATGAAGTTGCAGAATGTAATTTCGTAATAGAAACTGACGCATGGCAACTATTCTTCGATGGTGCCTCTAGAACCGGTCCTAGGGAAAATGTCATTTCAGGAGTAGGAGTCGTCCTGGTCACTCCTGATAAACTCGTCATCTACCGAGCATATTCTCTTAGCGAGCCATGCTCCAATAATGTGGCAGAGTACAACGCTCTACTAATCGGGCTCCAAATCGCTAAAGAGCTGGGGGTCGAGTCCCTAGAAGCTTTCGGTGATTCTCTGCTTATCGTCAATCAAGTCAGGAGAATATATAAAGTCCGGAATCCAGACCTCATCCCCTATCACCGAGCGACGGTCGAGATAGCCATGACATTCGAAGAGTTCTTCCTAGAGCATGTACCTCGATCTCAGAATCTAGAAGCTGATGACCTAGCCAGTCTAGCTGCAGATTTAGCCACTCCTATAAGAAGGCAGGATTCGGTAATCCTTCTTAACAGAGATTTATTCTGTGTGAATAACAACTTTCACATAGAACGCAGCTACGCCATGAACACAGATCCCCCCATAAGAGACTGGAGAAGTCCCTTCATAGATTTTGTCGCATACGGAATCTTGCCGAAGGACCCCAAAGAAGCAGTATCCATCAAAATACGATCATTACGCTTCTACTACGACGCATCTTCACAATGCCTATATCGCCGGACCTACGACGGACTGCTATTGAGATGTCTCTCTAATGACAAAGCACAGCAGATTATCCGTGAAGCTCACGACGGCGTATGCGGAGCACATCAGCCCGGTCCTAAGCTACAGGATCGCATCAGGAGAATGGGCTATTACTGGCCTACTATGATCGCAGATGCAATGCGGTATGCAAGACAATGCAGAGCCTGTCAGGTTCATGCAGACTTCATACATCAACCGTCTGAACATCTACATCCTACGGTCGCATCCTGGCCTTTCAAAGCATGGGGTATGGATATCATCGGTCCTATTCACCCGTCTTCTTCCAGGGGTCACCGGTTCATACTGGCTATCACGGATTACTTCTCCAAATGGACAGAGGCGATCCCTCTTGCTGAGGTGAAGGCGTATAATATGATCAGCTTCATCAAGCATCACGTCATTTATCGCTTCGGAGTACCCCGGAGGATAATTCATGACAATGGACCTCAGTTCATCAGCCAAGCGTTTTATCGATTTTGCGATAAAAATCGGATACACAATATTGCCTCTACGGCATATTATCCAGCTGCTAATGGTTTGGCAGAAGCTTTCAACAAAACCATTATCAAACTCTTAAAGAAATTCGTCTCTTTAAACAAGAGAGATTGGAATGAGAAGCTGGGCGAATGTCTCTGGGCATACCGCACAACGGTACGAACACCGACAGGTTGCACCCCATTCTCGCTGGTCTACGGGAGCGAAGCAGTTCTCCCCATTAAAATCCAGATCCCGTCACTCAGGATAGCCGTGACTAATGAGCTGACTCGAGAAAAGAATGACCTGTTAAGGCTCCAAGAGCTAGAAGGATTAGACGAGAAACGCCTCCAAGCTCAACAGCGCATCGCGCTCTACCAAGCACGCATTTCCAAAGCTTTCAATCATAAAGTAAAGGAAAGAGTGTTCAAAGTCGGCGAGCTAGTTCTAGCCGTAAGAAGGCCGATGATTCTTACTCACAGAAGTAAAGGCAAATTCTAGCCTAAGTGGGAAGGCCCTTATGTGATCGAGACAACGTTCTCAAACGACGCCTACAGGATAGCCCAGCCTAATGGAGACCTGTTAATGGCTCCTATCAACGGCAAATTCCTGAAAAGGTACTATACTTAATCTCCCCTGCTCGAGTGGAATATAGCGAGGATCTCAACTCTGACAAAACAACTCCCAAAACGAAACTAGCTGGATCATATCCTATCAGGTCTGTATGACCTCTGAATAGATATATCCTGCTAAAAAGTTTATCGAGAGTCTATCATGTCCATACTACCTCTGATATCACTCTCGCCTAAAATAAAAAACTGTCATTTACATTCCGAAATGATGGGTCCACAAAAGTCAGAAAAGAGTCGCTTTTATTTATTCCCGATAAAGAGCAGAATTACATCTGGGAAAGCAAAAAGAGAAAGGATACATCATGATGGGGGAGCAGTCAGATCGCGAATCAGCCGCTCCAGTGCAGCTATCTTCTCATTCCTGGAAACCAAGGCATCGGCGCGAGCCCGCTCCAGCCGTGCCTCGGGATTGTTCGTAAGGGTCAGCTCAGCCCTTATCCGAAGAGAGCCCACACGGGCAGCTTCTGCACGCTCCAAATCCCGTCGTGCTGCGCTCAGTCGACCAGTCGCTACATCTAGACCTGCCAACGACTGAGAAGCCCACTTCTCTGCCAGAGCGAGTTTTTTCTTCAGCTTGCGGGCCCTCGCTGCGTTCCCTTCGTGCTCGGATCGGAGCTTCGTCTCAAGAGCGAGAGCCTCTTCCACGACAGCTTTTCTTTTATCCATCTCCAGCTTATGTGTTTTGATGGAGTTGTCCAGGCTTTCCAGCTGTGTAGAAAGCTGCGCAGTCATGAGGTCGTATCTGGCCTGGACCTCAGCATCAAAGCTGCCCCGAGTCAGCTGCAAGTATTCGTTAATGGGTTGCTCTAAACCATTAACCACCGCCTCCAGGGCGTCAGCTACCCCAGGATCGCCGAACTCCCTGGCAGCCCCGATCAAAAACTGAGAAGTCTTCTTCAGGCGCTCAAAATCTAGACTCTTCGCCAACACCATTGATATCATCATTTTCAAACCGGTGTAAAAGAGGCTGGTATGTTGCTCGGTCAGCGCAACTAGATCCGATTGAACGCCAGGAGTGGCCGCGATATCAGCAAGTCCCCCTTCGGGAATGATTGCAGACGAAGTGGCCACAGCCGCCGCCTCGAAGGGTGGGGCGACAAAAGAGGTGCAACGACGACGGTCGAAGTCATCAGCATACTCGCAAGAGGCGAAGACACGATGACGGGTTCGTCCTCCTCTCGAGATGACAAAACCACACCAGGCGAGCTGGCCCCCGAAGGTATTTCCTCCTCGAAGTCGAAAGCCTCCGTATCATCGCCAGGAGCCGGAGCAGAGCCAGAAGGTGCTTCAACGCTGTACTCCCCGTGGACGCCATCCCCTGAGAAAAGGACCAGAAAGTTGATATCAATATGATGGTAATCTTTCTAAAAGGAGACATAAAGACGATATTTACCCGGAGCCAACGGTATATATGGCGCATCTGCAGCCGATGTAGCTAAACCACGCTTTAATGACGCAATGCGAACTATCATACCTGGAGAAGGAGGTGGGCCAACCGACATAGCCCGGAGTTCTGCCAAGCCTTCACCGAGGCGCAGTCGAGGTTCGTCAACTGGAATCTCGCTAAGCGTGCTCGCTGACACAGCGGGAGTTTTATCCGTTGCTGGTCTAGGAAAAGATTCTCCCATCTGCCGCGGCCACGCAGGCAATCTCGCTCCACTACCTGGAGCAGTAGCAACGACAGCAACCTCTAGCAAAGATTCTCCGGCGCCGCCGGCCGGAACTGTAGAAGGTCCCTCTCTAAAAGGCGAGAAACCTCCAGCCAAAGAATCATCCCTGATATGGGGAGATGCAGGCTCACTCCCGGGAGCCTCAATACCAAGAATGCGGAGAGGACGAGCAACCGTCTCCTTCCTCCTCTTATGAAGAGAAGCTTCCTTCGGGGCAGAAGCCTGTCGCTTCCCGGAAGAGACTACCAAAGCCCCCGCAGGCGGAGGCACTTCACACCTCGGCACCGACACCAGAGGCTCATTCGGAGTGCCAGACTCCTCACCCTCGTCAGAAGAAACCGAGTGGACTTTAAGTCTTCCCCTAGGCTTGGGAGAAGGCACCCTGAAGCTTCCACGTATGTCAAAATCGCGATGGAAGGTGTTAATCGCCACATAGAACTGGACGTAAGAATGGAGAATGCGGAGCTCCGTGGAGGTTGTAACGACCGGCACAATGAAGATTGCTCCCGTACAACCCGTGATAAAATATCGCCACCCTCTGGCTCCATCAATGAGTCCGCCCCTGGACCTAAAGCTGGTGACGGCATTGCCCACGTGCAACTGATCGTACCCAAACTGCCTGGCGAACCGACTAGGCAAGTAGGGCTCGAAGAAGTAATGGTCTTCGCTCATGTACAGCAGATGGGAGGGTCTAATGCAGACCAACCAATTGAAAGCTTCCGGAGAAAGATCGGTCTTCTCTCCACCTGAATCCTCAAGTCTCACCCCTGATTGATTGCGATGTACAGGAGGGAGAGTACAGAAGAGCTTCCAGCCGTGATTGAGGTTCAACACCAGCCGACAATCCAAAGTTGTGTTCACATTCCAGGGAGAGTACTTGTAGTTCGTCAAGAAGTTACCCCCCCGAGCTGCTACCAGAGCCGGGAGACATCACCCGAAGATTGTGGAGAATTAACCATCCCATCAAGTACAGGTATGGTAATTCCACCCGGGGAAAACTCTCACGCCGAGCTTCATCGACGAGCAACCCATCAGTCATGGCTCTCAGGCCAGCCTGTATACGGTACACCATGGCAGGAAGTAAGCCCAGTCTTGCCCCGAACACCAGACGCACTGCCGGCCACAGGATGTTCCGGTGAATGCGGTCCGCGGACGCAGTACCGGGTACTACTACTCGACGCAGCCATATCGAGAGGAAATCGGCCAGCTCGGCTTCCTTAGACAGAGGCCTGCGGCAGCGCCTCAAGTAACTGTAGGCCTTAGTGCCTTCAGGGTACTTTCCTACCCCCTCAACGAGAATCTGATCTGGAGCTTTAGCCTCCTCCATAAGATCCTCAACGACCTGGGCACTAAGCACGCCCAAACAGTTCACGGGCTCATTCTTGCCCCCCGAGACTTTCTCCGACTTGGCGGCCCTGGCTCGGTGGAAGAAGAGGTAGGACATCCACTTGATGGTGTGAGCCAAATCAGAAGGCTCGTTATAAAAAGTGGTGCACGCGAAGTATTGACACATCAGCTCCTGATATACTTCCGCCACCCGAGGGTCCAAGTCCCCCAACTCCCGGTTGGTGGAAACATACTCTTCGTATGGGGTATCCCCCATTGGCAGTCTCGAGACCATTGCCATTTCATGGAGGGCCAATCCCAACTCCCCCAGTGGAGTGGCGAAAGTCCCGGTGAGCGAAATGTATCGCTCCATCAGTGCCAAGAACAAGTTAGGGTTGGGAGGCAACCCAACACTAGTCGCACTCACAGCGGCATACAGTCCAATGTCCTCCAGTTCTCTCCGAAAGTGCTTCAAAGCCCAGTCAACTAGGCAAGTCCATCGGAGGTTTGTTGGGGTGATCCACCCGTTGCACCGAGGATTCTCCTTGGGATATACCCCACCTCGTCCCATGAAGTCGTTGCAGAAGGTCGGTAATTGGACCGGCTGGATCACTGAGCTGTCTTCACTCGGGACACTGCCCGGGCACAGTCCCCTGAATAACGTCACAACGCCGGAAGGGCGGCTGACAAACGACCCTTGGTCATCCCCTTTCAGATGAAAGATCTTCCCCGGCTTGCCGTGAAGATCGGGAGTCAACGTCCACGACATCCTCCTGGGATGCGTCGCATGGAAGAAAGCCGAGATGGGATAATCCCTCGGCATCGTTGGCAGATACAAAACCAAATTCCTGGCAGGGAAAATCCAGGGTTCCCTCTTGGGGTTCGTCTGGGACTGTTTATCAATCATGTCCCCAAAGAGGAAAGCCGGCTTTATGTACTGCTCCCCGTCTACGTATGTCAGGGGCTCCCCGTTGATCATGTTCAGCAGCGTCCGCTCACCCTGAGCCGATATCAAGATCCCCCTTCCTTCAGGATATTGGGGTCCGGAGATAGGAAATGTCACGTAGGACAGATCCTCCAGATAGTTCGAGTGCAGCATCCCGGCAGCGGAATCCATCACCTCGGCCAGTGGAGACTCACCCAAATCAACTGCAAAAGTGCAAGGAAAATATGTCATTACAAATCTTGCACAAACATACAGACCAAAGAAACGACAGTCTGTGCTCTACGCCAAGATTGCACAAATTTGGTCATTTTACGCCGGAAGTCCCCTTCACAAGCGTAAAACTCAAATTTTACGATATACGCCAATTTTCGTTAGCCAGAGCTTTTACGCTCGGAACTACGAAAATATGGAGTTTTGACGCTGGCACATTAGAAATGTGGGCGTAAAAGATAAAAATGCCTCCGTGCATCATCTTCCTCAAAGAGGCTATCAGCACAGAAGACGACCTAGCGCGGTCACGTTCAACGTGTGCGAAGGATTTTTTTGTCATTTTTGTCATCCCAAAAGGCTCTACCTCTAAGACCGGGTACGCTGCTCATCGGCGGGATGCTCCGCTCAGAGTGAAGTTCACCTTGCCCGACCAAAGACTCCCTCGCTGGGCAGAAGAATGAGAAGAAGAACCTATGCTCTTTCCCTTAGTGGAGGGGGTTTGTTTCGGTGCCATTTCTGAAGACTCGAAGTGCTCGAAGAAGGAACGAAAAAAAACTCGAACAGTCGAAAGCTCTCTTTCGCAGAAGACGGATAAAAAGTTTTTCTCTCAAAGGCTTGGGATATATATAGAGTTCGAGTCGACTCCTCGAATCCTCGGACGGACTCCTCGAGACCCTAACCAAATCTAGCAATTAATAGGTGGTTATGATTGGATGTTACGTCAGCCCACTACTCTCAAAAGACGGACAGTCAGCGAATTCAAAAAATTCCTCGCGCAAAGCAGTTCGGCGGTTTCTACGCTAAAGGAGCTTTCTACGCTCGACAGCAACAGATCTACGGTTTTACGCTCGCAAGCTATAAGTCTATAGTTTTTCGCCCGGATGTCTTTGTGCTCGGTAGCTTTTATGCTCGAGAGGCAACAAACCTACGACTTTACGCTCAGCAGATACCAAATCGATGATCTCACGCTCGGTGGTGCTCAGTTTACACTCAGAAGCAATAGATCCGCAAACTTCACGCTCGGAAAAATTTTCTTTTCAGGAGCTACAGATCTACAGTTCTACGCTAAAGGAGCTTTCTACGCTCGACAGCTACGAATCTACGGCTTTACGTTCGACAGCTATAAGTCTATGGTTTTACGTCCGGATGCCTTTGTGCTCGGTAGCTTTTATGCTCGAGAGGCTACGAACCTATGACTTCACGCTCAGGAACCACAAGTCTACGATTTCACGCTCGATGGTGTTCTACGCTCACAGGCTACAAATCTCCAGTCCTACGCTAAAGGAGCTTTCTACGCTCGACAGCTACGAATCTGCGGTTTTACGTTCGACAGCAATAAGTCTATAGTTTTACGCCCGGATGCCTTTGTGCTCGGTAGCTTTTATGCTCGAGAGGCAACAAACCTACAACTTCACGCTCAGGAACCACAAGTCTACGATTTCACGCTCGATGGTGTTCTACGCTCACAGGCTACAGATCTCCAGTCCTACGCTAAAGGAGCTTTCTACGCTCGACAGCTACGAATCTACGGCTTTACGTTCGACAGCAATAAGTCTATGGTTTTACGCCCGAATGCCTTTGTGCTCGGTAGCTTTTATGCTCGAGAGGCTACGAACCTATGACTTCACGCTCAGGAACCACAAGTCTACGATTTCACGCTCGATGGTATTTTACGCCCAGAGGCTACAGGCTAATGATTTTACGCTCCACGACTTTCCGCATATCCGAACAGTCCCCGAAGCGGTCAATTGCAAAAAGTTCACACAGAAGATACTCGTTCTTGACCCCAAAGTACCCGAAACATACAGAGTTCAAACATTGAGAAATTACTCTTCTCGGGTCCAAAATTGGAGGTTCATCCAGACTCCAGTCTGAACATCTCGTCTATCAAGATGGCAAACTCAGTTTGACAGACAAAACCTCAACCCTGTTCCAAGGGAGTTTCGAGAGGTCATTCTTGAAGAAGAAGTCTGAACAAAATTTCTTCTCATCAGAAGCAGCAGTTCAGAGCTCTACGCGGTCCCTCAGTCCCAGCAACAGGACAGTTCTAAATGTTCAAAAAATGCTTAACAGCGTTCTATGGACTGTTCGCTATGCATAAAATGACAGGACCTAGCACTCTTTCTCCGGAGTCGGCGCAAAGAATCAGACGTGTCGAAGCTACACTTATTCAGACTTCACAGCGACGTATGGCAAAACGATCATATACAGAGAAGAAATACGATTTTTATTAAAGATCAAAGTCATGATTACATATGAGGGAAATCCTGTCTACAAGGGGTTTTTCTTCATTCTTCATGGTTACATATGAGGAAAATCCCGTCTACAAAGGGCTTTCTCATCATCGTCGTCGGAAGATCGCCCCCCAGAATTCGTTCTATCGGGTTCTCGCATCGGTGCAGGTCTTCCTTTTCTTCCATGGCAGTTGATCGACCACCACAGTCATGAACAAGAAGATCCTCCATACGCCATGGCCGATCCAGTTGAGGCTTCTGTTACCCAACTCGATCGAGGACGACAGATTACAGTTTGTCTAATCTCGTCCGCGGAGGTAACAGGAGAAGGCGTCGCTTGCAAGCAGTGTGGTCTAATACGACCCTTCCCTCTCTCCTGGGCAAACGTCATACAAAGTTGCTGATTATCCCGAGTAAGGGAGGGTAAGATATTCTTCCATGATCCATCGTTGCAGTGGACACTTGCTCGAAGACGCCGTCTTTTTCGGCTCCCTACATGCTGAAAGAACATGATCTCCTTCTTCCTCAGGTCGACCCGACGAACTCCGGCGATCATCTCTGCATGGTGATGGGAATGTGGGGAGAACAGGTTAACTCCCTCAGCCTTTTTATAGGCGAAAGAGATCACAGCGGTCCCCAATAAATCCGACATAAAGTCCGCATCGACCGTTTCAACGCTCCATTCAAAAACGTTTCGAGTTACGAGGGGCGGTTCATGCTTCATTCAAAGCGTTTCAAATTCCGAGGAATTTAAAAGCTTTGAAGGGGGTCTTGTAGAAGCATGAAAAATACGCTGGGAGGAGCTACGCAGCATACTGATGTAGAGCAGCGTAAACAGAGGCCTTCAGAGCCATCAAGCGTACAAGCAGAGCTTTCTCCGCTAAACACAACGTGAAGTACAAGCTCAAAGGACCATCCGCGTAAGTGCAGTACGTCCAGGCCGCTCCAGCGTAAACAGGGTTCTTCATCGCCTCCATGGCGTAAAACTCAGTCGATCTCAAAGCAGCATTAAAGCGTACGAGGAACGCTTCGTCTTCCCCGAAATAAACCTGTCAAGTCACGCAGTGAACCTGACCTCTGACTCCTGACAAAAAAGTGCTGCACGGCTACCCAGGTGACGGCTGGAAACGAGGACGGACCCCTCGGGACGCGCACCATAGTATGATACGGATCTATGTATTTAATGCAGAGGATTTGGTTAAAATATCACCGAACCATCGTTTACTGACGTCCCCTCAGCATAAACTGCTCTTTCGCGTACAAGGGGATACGCTGCCTTATTTTACACAGGCAAACATAAGCTATTTTACGCTCCGCAGTAGACAAACCGCCTGCCACGTCAAAAGCTGTACTTCGTACGGGGCTCGAGGCACGTCTCTACGTCTAATTGCACAGAGCGGTGACAGTTTCTCTCAAGGCACGTCTCTGCGACGGATGCACAGAAGGGCTGCAGACCTTCAAAATATGCCTCCGTATTTAATGCACAAGATGGTGGCAAATCTCTGCAAGAGATTTGATTATATCTTCAAAAGCCATAATTCTGGCTAAGACGTCCACATCAGCACTCTGGCACGGTACGCAGCGGCTTCTACGTCCATTCAAGATCTGTGCTCATTCGACTTCTACGCCCATTCGGCTTCAAACGCCCACTCAGTCTCTACGACCATTCGGCTTCAAACGCCCACTCAGTCTCTACGACCATTCGACTTCAAACGCCCGCTCAGTCTCTACGACCATTCGGCTTCTACGCCTACTCGGCTTCTATGCCCATCCGGCTTTTACGCCTACTCGGCTTCTATGCCTATTTTGGCTTCTACGCCAGGGTGACAGTCATTTGGCTTCTACGCCAACCTCTTCTACACAAGGGATACCTACCTACGTGGCTTCTACGCCGTGATCTTCGCAGCAGATATACGCATTTTGTCTCCTTAGTTGGACACGCGTTATATGCTCACACAAAAGGTCATCTATACGCAGGCATTGGTTATTTTAACCGTTGTGTAAAAGGGTGCTGTACTTTCCACTCCTCGGTTTTTATACCGACGGAGTGGTCACTGTCACCAAAACTCTATAAATAGAGACCCCTATCAATGGGGAACAAGGTCGAAAAACTTCAAACTTGAAGATCGAACAAGGTCGAAACTTTGAAAGAAGGATCGAATAAGGTCGAACTTTCCAGAAAGATCGAACCGGAGGTCAAGAGAGAGAGAGAGAGAGTCCGGAGCTCAGGCAAAGAGTAGGGATCGATAACTTTGGCATCGTGCATCCACTCTCCTTTGCAACCTTCGAAGCTGCTACCTGTCTTCCACGGCACTTCTTCAACATCGTGTGGTCCAAGAGCTAAAGTGATCGACCGCAGATCAGACACCTATAGCAATTTATATCCAGATTAAATAAATTGTACTCCCACATCCTCGCATAGGATTAAATTGTACAAGTTTGTTTGTAAACCAAAGGGCACGGATTTCGTATAAACCCCGTCATTGAAATACACTTTCATTCTTTCGTTTAATACCACAAACAACCATCGGTAAAGAGGTGGAAAATGTTTGCTTGAGTGTGGTATTGATAGGATATTCACCATCACAGTTGATAATGCTAGTTCTAACGATGTTATTATTTCTTATTTAAGGAAGAAGATCTAACATTTGAGAAACAACATTCTTAATTGCAAGTATTTACACATGAGATACATTGCACACATCATCAATCTCATTGTGGTTGACGGTTTGAAATTGATGTTTCCTTCAGTTTCACGCGTTAGGAATGTGATAAGATATGTGAGACACTCTCCTAGTACATTCCAAAAATTTAAGGAGTGCGTTGAAGCCGAAAAGATGCAAAGCAAAAATTTGTTGTAGCTTGATGTGAGCACTTGTCACGCCCCTCTTCCCAAGATATAGTGAGCCGGGTACGTAACTACATCTCTAGACTACGCCCCATACGAATACTATCGTACCCGTATCAGCGATTGTCACCTGTATAATTCTAAGATGGAATACAAGTCATACTAAAATACTTTATTACAATGAACTATAATTATACAACACAAATTAAAGTACAACTATACAAGTGTTTACAACAAAATCCCCTTAATTTACATAGTTTCATCTACAAAATATTGTTTGCTGTATTCCTGAAAACCACTTGAAGATCACTCCTCGACTTTGTCCACGTCATAAAGAGGTAACATCTTACCAGAAACTTCGTCTACCCCTAGTGAACAATACTAGGTCGTCAGAACGACAGCAAGTCATCGGTCAAAAACGATAAAAGAACTGAAGATATGATATGACAAAATAATTGAATAATTGAAAGATATTTTCGTATAGTTTGATCTGAGTTTGATATAGTTAGAAGTATTATATTTTAAACTTAAAATATAACTCTAACTAAGACCTATTCTAGTGATCTCTTAGTGTCTAATCAAAATAATCAATACAACCTTAATTCATTACCATAATTACAAATAAGTTTCCTATATGATGATGCTATTTAAAAAATATATTTGGATTATATACATCGTATTTTTACAGCAATAATCCCGTGACCAGGGATCAGGTTGTGTCTCGGTGGCACGGTGCTTAGAATCCGACCCCTCCCGCACAGGGAGTAAAACTTGTAACTTCTAAACTCTTAAATTCTTATTTTTAATAAAAGAATTTTTGGAATCCAAAATCTCTCTTGGTGAGCTAAGCCTCACCCCCAACATCGTCTGGTCTTACGATACTAAAAACTCTACTGATCATTTTTTGTTTATTTATTATATTACAGAGATTTTTGGTGTGATCCAGTTGTTCTCTCCCGCCCAATGCACTAACCTACAGCTACTAACAATCCTATTATATTATCTTGCATTTTGTTTTTGCTGGGTACAAGTATGAATCCAGATCCCGATTCATGTATGCCACGAATAACGAGTATAATTCAATATTTTACCACTATTCACAAGGATCAAATTATCATACTGGAATTAGGATTTCAATACTTTTTCTTTCTTTGAAGGAATCAAAATAGAAATACTGGATTCAAACTGTATTTACTTTCCCATTGAAACACATAATATCATAATCTCAATATTCTTTTCTCATTTAAAATAAGGACGTAACAAAACACATGATATTATTGAATTGAGTAATTGAATTTTTCTCCAACAGAAATATAGAATAATACAAAATTGAGTTTCACTTGCGTGACTCGTGTCAGTGTCCTACGCATCCTAGACTCCAACTAATCGTCCCCTAAGCATGATTTATTTAAGGTTTGTCGAAAGTCCATCGCTACTTAAGATATAGTAGCGTATAAGTTGGGGATTTAATATAAGTGTTAACTTCTGGATATCATATTTTTTTGGCAAAGTCACCCTTGTATTTCGAGCTCCAAAAATTTTGACAGTTTATAATCAGACCCGGAGCAACCCTCCGTAGAATTATCCCGGGCACGCCGACCCCTTCGGTGGAGTAACTCTCAATACCGGAACACACGCAAGTATAAGTATATAATTCAAGTAAAATCCCTTTGTTACTTTGGCAAGCAAGCTATTTTACCTTATCCGGCAAGCTATTTACCTTAAGCTATGCAAACTAATAGTTATACTAGCTGTATCAAAACAAGACAATCATTAGATTAGAAATAAAGCAATTCTATTTTCAAGTAATGACAATAGTATAAATTGATAACAGTGGTAAAGTACTAGTCATTGAATTAGTTTAAGTATTAAATTCATGTATGAAATTTCTTCTATTGTGAAATTCTAGAACTAAATGTAATAACCAGGTTAGTAATTTTGTATTATGGTATACCAAATAAATTTGCATTGGATTACCGGCAATTATTAATACTTTGGTTCTATAATTTTCTATTATCATGCAAAGTTTGTCAGATTTTATAAGCAAAAGATACTTTTAATGGTGTCAGGATGCTAGGTAGTCAAGACAAGATATTGGTTGTTGGCATCACTCCCCTGAATTCCCTCACATGCACTAGAGATCTGATTTCAATCTTAAATGTCCCAAACACTATCATTAACAACAACAAAAAATATAAGATTAAAACTTCATGACAATATATGCTAGAAACAATTCCTAGAGGTAAGTCTTGTATATGAGCACATCAAACTATGACTTGCTTAGATTTCTACTCTAAATTTTCTTATTTTACACTAAATATATATTTTTAGTGAATACCTTAAGTTCCCTCCTTAACTTGTAGTAAGTTAAAAGTGATTGGCGAGTTGAAAATTAAATTAGATATACCATACAATTAATTTTAGAAGATTGAATAACCTTACATTGAAGTTCAAAGTCAACACTTAGGTCATCTAATTATCCAGGTGTATGTAAATACTCCACCTAGCCAAATGAAAATTATTATACCAATTAAGTGTAATTTTAATTTTGGGACATAATTAAATAAATATGTATAACCATGAATAGTTTACAAAAATCATAATTCCTAATAACCAAAACCAAGTATAAAAGCATTCAGGAGTCGGTGTGTTCATATCTATGTTCTAATACAAGAGTCCTTATCATACCACAATTCATACTTAACATAGCCCCTACTATACTTCTTTATGAAATATGGTTTCAAGTTGTTTCTATAAATTATAACTAACTAAAATACTCATAATTTAAAAAAATAAAAAAACAAATTTAAGACACGGTTCCTAAAAATTGAAATGGAAAATGTGAGGACTTGCCTTTGGTGTTGATCCCTAATCGAAATCGATCTTCGATTTGTTTGATTCCTTCCAAAGATCACCTATTACCAAAAAAAATTAGACATATTCCCATTTAAACATCCTGACCTAGGTTTTATTTTGAAAGAAAATAGGTTTTAAGAAAATGGGAAGGAGTTATACCTAGATTTGGAAGATCCTCCCAATGAGAAGGAAGTGTTGGAAGTTGTCGTCGGAGGGAAGGAGGCCGGTCGAAGGTTGAGCCAGAGATGGCCGGTCAGCGGCGGAGGACTCGCGACGGAGGACGGTGGAGGCCGGGCCGCACGGGTGTGGGGATGAGGAGTTGAAGATTGAAATATGGTGAGTTGATGGTGATAGTGTTGGTAATAATGGGAATGGAGATGAGAAAGAGATAAAATGGAGAAGGAGAAGGAGAAGATGATGATAAAGAAGAGGAAGATGGGAAAATAGGCTGTAGGAGTTGGAGTTATATGGGGATTAGGAGAAGTGAAATGATGAAAGAAATTTATGGAAACTTGAGGAGAAGGGAATAAATGACAACAACAACTCCTCTACTTGCCGATTCACGCGGGGTTTGGTCGGGAGAGAGAGGGGCGGTGCCTCTCTCCCGTCCAATAGGATTTTGTTTTTTTATTTTTTTTGAATAAGCCCTTGAAATTTTAGGTAATTGCATAAGTCTATATTTGGAAGATTTTTTTTTAATAGGATTATAATATAATGTAAATTAAAAAAAAAATAGTTCGAATACATAAATATATTTGTATTTGTATTTATGAGATCAGTCCCAATTATGAATACGATATTCTAATATGCAGTTCTGATACTCTACCTTCCTTAGAAAAATTTTGTCCTCGAAATTTGAATTAAAAATTAATATATATATATATATATATATATATATATATATATATATATATACTAGTATATATGCACGTGCCTTGCACGTATTTCATAATACTTGGAAAGGACAAATAATAGTTTATTTATTTTTCTTATTCTTCTATAGGTAATTATATAACTACCCATATTAAATCTAATGAACAATTTTAATTAGTTAACATAGATGAGGGCATTTTTGGAATAAAAACTTTCACGGTGAAGCCTACTTTTCTCATTATATAGTAGTATATATATATATATATATATATATATATATAAAAGATAACTAACCTTGTTCAGCAAACAAATACGGATACTGGTTCCACATGTCTTCTTCTTTCTCCCAAGTTGATTCTCCTGGAGAGACCTTGTTCTAAGCTACTCGAACGATGGAATAATCCGATTCTGAAGTATCTTATCTCCACACTCCAAGATTCCAACATGTCGTTGCTCGATGCGTAGACTTGGTCCGACAGTAATTTTTGAATGATTTAATATATGATTTGGATCTGGTACATAACTTCGGAGTTGAGACACATGAAATACATTATGTACTCCTTCTAATCTCGGGGGTAGTTTTAGCTTGTAAGATACACTTCTGACTTTCTCTAGTATATCAAATGGTCCAATATATCCCGGACTTAGCTTTCCTCGAGTCCCAAATCTGATTGTTCCTCTAGTTACCGAAATCTTCAAGAATACATAATCACCAGGTTAAAATTCCAATATTCTTCGATGCTTGTCAGCCTACATCTTCTGTCTATCTTGAGCTGCTTGCAAATAATTTATTATTGCTTTGACCTTGTCCACTGTTTGTGTTACCAGTTCCGGACCCAGTAATTGCATTTCTCCTATATATGTCCAACATACTGGTGATCTAAACTTTCTTCCATATAATGCTTCGAAATGTGTCATCTCAATAATGGCCTGATAGCTATTATTATAAGAAAACTCTATCAAATATAAGTGATCGTCCCATGATCCTCCAAAATCTAATGTACAGGCCCTTAACATGTCTTCTAGAGTTTGAATTATCCTTTCTGACTAACCTCGGTCTGGAGATGGTAAGCAGAACTGAATTTCAACTGAGTACCAAGGTTCTCTTGCAAATTTCTCCAGAAATGCGAAGTAAACCTGGTGTCTCTATCTGAAACTATACTTATTGGTACCCCGTATTGACTGACAATCTATTTCATATACATGTCTGTCAGTACTTTTGTTGTCTGCCCAACTCGGAATGGTAAAAATTAAGCTGACTTAGTTAGTCTATCTATGATAACCCAGATAGCATTATTATCCTTTTGTGTCTTAGGTAGCCCTGTCACACAATCCATTGTGATATGCTCCTATTTCCATTCGGGTATTGGTAAGGGTTGAAGAAGGCCTGCTATCCTTTGGTGTTCTGCTTTCACTTGCTGATAGACAAGACATCTGGACACAAATCTAGCAATCTCTTGTTTCATTCCATGCCACCAAAAAGTTTATTTCAGATCCTTATACATCTTAATACTTCATGGATGGATGAAATATTGAGAGTTATGAGCTTCTGTCATAACCTTTGTCCTTAAATTTCAACTAGGCACGCATAATCGATCCCCAAATCTTAATAATCCGTCTGAATGCTTTCTCATTCCAGTCTGAAGTTCTTCTTTTGTTTGTTTCCACACTTTCTGGAGTTTAGAATCTCTTTGTTGAGCTTCCTTGATTTTGTCTACTAGAGAGGACTGTACTTGTAAATTTTCCCATAAACCTTCTGATATTGGATATATCACTTCTATTCCAATCTTCTTTAAATCTTCAAGAATTTTCTTTAGGGTATTAATAAAGAATGCCATTGGTCTTTTGCTCAAAGCATCCGCCACTTTATTTGCTTTACTCGGATAATATTCTAATTCCATATCAAAATGTTTAAGTAATTCCAACTATCTCCTTTGCCTCATATTAATTTTCTTCTGAGTAAACACATACTTCAAACTTTTATGATCTATATATATCTTGATTCTTTCTCCATATAAGTAATATCTCTATAATTTAAGTGCAAATACTACAGCTGCGAGTTCCAAATCATGAGTTGGATAATTTCTCTCATGCTGCTTCAGTTGTCGAGAGGCATAGGCTATAACTCTTCCGTACTGCATTAATACACAACCTAGCCCTTTATCCGACGCATCACTATATATCTCGTATCCTTCTGACCCAGACGGTAATGCTAGTACAGGTGCTGAAATCAATCTTTCCTTTAGTTCATCAAAAGCTGCCTGGCATTTCTTCGTCCAATTAAACTTTTCTTCTTTTCGAGTTAGTCGAGTTAATGGTTATGCAATTCTTAAGAAATTTTCCACAAATCTCCTATAGTATCCAGCTAATCCCAATAAACTTTGAATTTTTGCTACAGATTTTGGTGTTGGCCATAATTTAATAACTTCTACCTTCTTTGGATCAACTGAAATACCTTCTCCACTAATAATGTGGCCTAAAAATAATATATGATCTAACCAAAATTTATATTTATTGAGTTTAGCATACTGCTCTTGCCTTATAGTTTGCAATACTACCCTCAGATGCTCTTCATGTTCCTCTTCATTTTTCGAATATAAAAGAATGTTGTCAATGAATATAATCACAAATTTATCCAAATATTGATAAAATATTTGATTCATCAGATCCATAAATGGCATAACTAAAAACTCATAATGTCCATAACGAGTTCTAAAAGCTATTTTTTGAACATCCTCCTTTTTGACCTTTACTTGATGATATCCAGATCTCAAATCAATCTTTGAGAATACCTTGCCTTCTCTGAATTGATCAAATAGTTCATCAATTCTGGGTAAGGGGTATTTATTTTTTATTCTTACCTCATTTAAGGCTCTATAATCAATTACTAGTTGTAGGGTCTTGTCTTTTTTTTTTACAAATAATACTGGTGTACCCCATGGCGAAGCACTGGGCTGAATAAACCCTTTTGATAGTAATTATTTTATTTGTTTGTTTAACTCAGCCAGTTCTTTTTTATTCATTAGGTATATTTTCTTAGTTATATGTGCTGCTCCAGGTATCAAATTGATAGAAAATTCTACTTCTCTATCCGATGGTAATTCTGGTAACTCTTCTGGAAATACATTTTTAAAATCTTCTACTATTCTCGAAAATTGCATGAAATCTTCTTCGAACTGGTTGTTCAAATTTTTCTAATTTTTCAGCATTAAATTCTTTTTGGTCTCGAACGAATTCACATATTTCTCCATCAATGAGTTGGAATAAAATCTTCCCTTGACCACAATCTATACTAGCTAATGTCTTGGCCAACCAATCTATTCCAAGTACTATATTATAATTATTCATTGGTAAGACTAATAATCTTATCCGAAAAGCTCCACCACCTAACTTAACTGGACATGCTCTACAAACCCGACTAACTTCTACTGTGCCATTACCCGTAAGAATTTTTAATTTTTAATTAATGGTTGAGATTCTATTTTCATGTAGAGCTATAAATGTAGATGCAATAAATAAATGGATTGCCCCAGAATCAAATAATACTGATGCTGGACAAGCTAAAACTAGGATAGTACATGTCATTACTTTCCCAGCTAGTTTCGTTTTATCAGCATCCATCATAAATGCTTATCCTTGATTCTTCTTTCTAGTCTGAGGCTGTTTTGCCTTCTGGGCCAGCTGGAATTGGTAGGCTTGGGATGCAAAGGGTGGTCTTCGTTGGTTTCCATAAGTTAACATAGCTTGAGGTACTAGTGTTTGTATTAGAGGTTGAGGACCATTTTCTTGAAGTACGGGCCTGATATTATTCCCTTGGGTCATTGGTTATGGATTCTGTTGTGGAACTTGCATCATTGGTCTTAAAAATTGGGGACATTGATAAGCTTGGTGACCCGGTGATCTATATTTCAAACAAAGCCTAAGAATTTGTTTGCATTTATTCTTAGTATGACCTGGCTTTAAACAAAATCTATAAATAGTAGTTTCTCTAGAAAAGTCATTTTTAGGACGTTTAGATGGTCCTTGCTATTGGTTCCTCGAGGATGAAGTCCCTATCTCCAAAGTTCTCTTCTGGATTTGAGGTTGAAATGGTTGTTCTTCATTTAGCATCATTTCTTGGTTTCGTGCAGCTTCAGTTACTCCTGGATAGGTTTGGCACCGATATGCAGCGACTCTGCTCTTTAGTTGGCTCCCTAATCCTTCCAGGAATCTAGATACCTCGGTTTCCTCATCGGCTATCATACTTGAAGCAAAATGACTTGCCTAGAAAATTCTGTAATATACTCGTCTATCGTGATCTTTCCTTACTTCAAATGAGTGAATTGTCGTTGTAATTCTATTCTAGCCGATTCCAGAAAGAACCTACCTTTGAACTTCTTCTTGAACTCTTCCCAAGTTATTATATCATCAGAATCCTCTGGGTGTTCTGTACTCCACCAGTGCTCAGCAATATCTTTCAATTGGATTCGGATCGTGGATACCATATCCTCAGGACTAACTTTTGCTGCTTTTAACAGTCCTTCTATGGTTCTAATCCACTGTCCGGCTTCGATCGGACTTCATGTTCCTTTAAACTTGGGAGAATTAAGGTTTCTAGAATCCTTTAGCGAACCATCTTTAGAATTGACAGATGTCCGCATGTGTTCCAACACTATGGCAGTTGTGGCTTGAGTTGTATTTGCATGTTGGCTGTTAGATTCCAGGACCTGCTAAAATAATCTGTACATATCATTAATAGATGGTTCATACTGAGCTTGGGATAATGAATCATGTGATTGGTCGTGATTAGATATTGTCCTATAAAATTCAAATGCAAATTTCTCAGGAATGGTCCTGATTAAATCGAGCTTCAAAGATAAAAAAAAGGATCTTGCAAATCGTAAGAATATTGAACAACAGTGATTTAAAAAAATATAGACACAAGAATAAGGAAGAAGCATATTTTATTCACTCATAACCAAAATGTGATACAAAATATGCTACTAGGGGTACTAGTCATCTTACACGTAGGCGTACATACATATGCATACTATTTACATTCTATTTACACTCCCATACTTTTTCCTTCCAAACTTATATATATATATATATATATATATATATATATATATATATATATATATATATATATATATATATATATATATATATACATCTGCTGTTTACAAAAAGATATACAGCAGATAATTTTTTCTATTACACCATAGTATTTTTTTCCATTGCTTAAATCATCATCTCTCGTATTCTGATAATGGTTGCTTCCGGGTTAGATTCCTGCCATTCCTCCAAAGTTCCATTGTAGTTATTTCTATCGGGATATGGATCCTCAGACGGTCGAGCCTTAATAAGTATATAATAATTTGTTCTATTAAAAAATAATTTATTTTCATCACTGAGATCGGATACTACCGGGTATTTGATCTCGTAGTGTACTCCATAGGTCCTTATCATCTGTTTACGTGCCAGTCGCCACTTTTTTTTACAAAATGGTAATAATTATCTATACTGTGGCTACTATTTCCCAGTCTGGCATAAGGCAGGAATCGAGGCATGATCTACAATAAGAAACTTCAAGTTAGTATCCCCAATAAGTACCCTAATAAAAACTAAAAAAATCGTGTAATATCGTTAGTCCTTCCTATAATCACCGATACTGCCTATCCTAAGGTATTTCCAAATAATTTCTAGAGATGTGATAGAAGATCAGAGTTTAACCTATATATAAATCCCTAACCTACATCATATCTCATGTCCTTTATATTAACCTAAACATGTATCCTATCCTAAATTCTCTATCCTTTGCAGACCTACATCTTATCCTAGGTTCTTCATCTTTCAGGACCTACATAGGTTTTCCAAAAGCATGACCTGCATAGGACACTACTAAAAGACTTGTCACGTCCCGCTTTTCAATATACATTGAGCCGGGTACGTAACTACATCTCTAGGCTACGCCACATACGAATACTATCGTACCCGTATCAGCGATTGTCGCCTGTATAATTCTAGGATGTAATACAAGTCATACTAAAATACTTTATTACTACGAACTATAATTATACAACACAGATTAAAGTACAACTATACAAGTCTTTACAACAAAATCCTCTTAATTTACATAGTTCTAGCTACAAAATATTGTTTGCTGTATTCCTGAAAATCACTTGAAGATCACTTCTCGACTTCATCTACGTCATAAAGAGGTAACATCTCACCAGAAACTTTATCTTTTTCTAGTGAACAATACTAGGTCGTCAGAACGACAGCAAGTCCTCGGTCAAAAACGATAAAAGAACTGAAGATATGATATGATAAAAGAATAGAATAATTAAAAGAAATTGTCATATAGTTGGATCTGAGTTTGATATAATTAGAAGTATTATATTTTAAACTTGAAATATAACTCTAACTAAGACATATTCTAGTGATCACTTAGTGTCTAATCAAAATAATCAATACAACATTAATTCATTACCACAATCACAAACAAGTTTCCTACATGATGATGATGTAATTTAGAAAACACATTGGATCACATACATCATATTTTTTAGCAATAATCCCGCGACCAGGGATTTGGTTGTGTCTCGGTGGCATGGTGCTTAGAGTCCGGCCCCTCTCGTGCAGGAAGTCAAACTTGTAACTTCTAAACTCTTAAATTCTTGTTTTTAATACAAGAATTTTTGGAATCCGAAATCTCTCTTGGTAAGCTAAGCCTCACCCCCAACATCGTATGGCCTTACGATGCGAAAAACTCTACTGATCATTTTTTGTTTATTTATTATATTGCAGAGATTTTCGGTGTGATCCAATTATTCTCTCACGTCCAATGCACTAACCTAAAGCTACAAACATTCATATTATATTATCTTGCATTATGTTTCTTCTGGGTACAAGAATGAATTCGGATCTTGATTCATGTATGCCACGAATAACGAGTATAATTCAATATTTTGCCACTTTTCACAAGGATCAAATTATCATACTCGAATCAAAATTTCAATACTTGTCCTTTCTTTGAAAGAATCAAAATAGAAACACTGGATTCAAACTGTATTCCTTTTCCAATTAAAACACATAATATTATAATCTCAATATTGCGTTCTCATTTAAAATGAGGACGTAACAAAAACATGATATTATTGAATTGAAATTGAATTTTCCTCCAGCAGAAATACAGAATAATACAAAATTGAGTTTCGCTTGCGTGACTCGTATCAGTGTCCTACGCATCCTAGACTCCAACTAATCATCCCCTAAGCATGATTTATTTAAGGTTTGTCGAAAATTCGTCGCTACTTAAGATATAGTAGCCTATAAGTTAGCGATTTAATATAAGCGTTAACTTCTGGATATCAAAAATTTAGTTAACTCCCGAAATTCTTAAAAATTTCGGCAGAGTCTCCTTTGTATTTTCAGCTCTAGAAATTTTGACAGTTTATAATCAGACCTGGTGCAACCCTACATAGAATTATCCCGGGCACGCCGACCCCTTCGGTGGAGCAACTCTTAATACCGGAACACACGCAAGTATAAGTATATAATTCAAGTAAAATCTCTTTGTTACTTTGGCAAGCAAGCTATTTTACCTTATCCGGCAAGATATTTACCTTAAGCTATGCAAACTACTAGTTAGAAACAAAGCAATTCTATTTTTAATTAATGACAATAGTATAAATTGATAACAGTGGTAATTTACTAGTCATTGAATTAGTTTAAGTATTAAATTCATGTATGAAATTTCTTCTATTGTGTAATTCTAAAACTAAATGTAATAACCAGGTTAGGAATTTTGTATTATGGTGTACCCAATCAATTTGCATTGGATTATCGGCAAGGATTAATACTTTGGTTCTATACTTGTCTATTATCATGCAAAGTTTGTCAGATTTTGTAAGCAAAAGATACTTTTAATGGTGTCAGAATGCTAGGTAGTCAAGACAAGATATTGGTTGTTGGCATTACTCCCCTGAATTTTCTCACATGCACTAGAGATCTGATTTCAATCTTAAATGTCCCTAAGACTATCATTAACAACAACAACAACAACAAAAATTATAAGATTTAAAACTTTATGACAATATATGCTAGAAACAATTTCTAGAGGTAAGTCTTGTATATGAGCACATCAAACTATGACTTGTTAAGATTTCTACTCCAAATTTTCTTACTTTACACTAGATATATTTTCTTAGTGAATATCTTAAGTTCTCTCCTTAACTTGTAGTATGTTAAAAGTGATTGGCGAGTTAAAAATTAAATTAGATATACCATACAATTAACTTTAGAAGATTGAATAACCTTACATTTAAGTTCAAAGTCAACATTGAGGTCATCTAATTATCCAGGTGTATGTAAATACTCCACCTAGCCAAATGACAATTATTATACCAATTAAGTGTAATTTTAATTTTCGGACAGAATTAAACAAATATGTATAACCATGAATATTCACAAAAATCATAATCCCTAACAACCAAAACCATGTATAAAAGCATTCAAGAGTCGGTATGTCTGTATCGTGTTCTAATACTAGAGTCCTTATCATACAACAATTCATACTTAACATAGCCCCTACTATACTTCTTTATGAAATATGGTTTCAAGTTGCTTCTATAAATTATAACTAACTATAATACTCATAATTTGGAAAATTGAAAGAACAAAGTTAAGACACGGTCCCTAAAAATTAAAATAAAAAATGTGAGGACTTGCCTTTGGTGTTGATCCCCTAACCGAAGTTGATCTTTGATTTTTCTGATTCCTTCCAAATATCACGTATTACCAAAAAAATTTAGACATATTTCCATTTAAACATCCTGACCTAAGTTTTATTTTGAAAGAAAATAGGTTTTAAGAAAATGGGAAGGAGTTATATCTAGATTTGGAAGATCCTCCCAAGGAGAAGGAAGTGTTGGAAGTTGTCGTCGGAGGGAAGGAGGCCGGTTGAAGGTCGTGCCAGAGATGGTCGGTCAGCGGCGGAGGACTCGCGACGGAGGACGGTGGAGGCCGGGCCGCACGGGTGTGGAGGGTGAGGAGTTGAAGATTGAAATATGGTGAGGTGATGGTGATAGTGTTGGTAATAATGGGAATGGAGATGAGAAAGAGATAAAATGGAGAAGGAGAAGATGATGATAAAGAAGAGGAAGATGGGAAAATAGGCTGTAGGAGTTGGAGTTATATGGGGATTAGGAGAAGTGAAATGATGAAAGAAATTTATGGAAACTTGAGGAGAAGTGAATAAATGACAGCAGCATCTCCTCTACTTGCTGATTCACGCGGGGTTTGGTCGGGAGAGAGAGGGGGCGGGTGCCTCTCTCCCGTCCAATAGGATTTTGTTTTTTTTCTGTTTTTTTTTAATAAGCCCTTGAAAATTTAGGTAATTGCATAAGTCTATATTTGGAAGTTTTTTTTTTAATAGGATTATAATATAGTGTAAATTAAAAAAAATATCAGTTCGAATACATAAATATATTTATATTTATATTTATGAGATCAGTCACAATTATGAATACGATATTCTAATATGCAGTTCTTACAGCACTCGTTGGAATTATACATTTCTTAAGTTAGACACTGCTCAGAGGTTTGAAAGTAATTTTGAGAGATACACATCTATTGATCCGTGGTTTAAAGTTGAGCTAGCGGAGAATGGTGGGTATCCTAGTGTAAACCCCCTGAATTTTCAAAATTATTAAAACTTGGATTTTTCCAATTTTTTTGAATTTTCTGGAAATTTTCTGTAATTAAAATCAAGGTTTTAATTATTAAATAATTTTTAATGGTTAATAAATAATATTAAAATATCATAAAAATGACATTTTTTGGTGTAAAATGAAAAACTGGACTTAGGGTAATTTTTCTGGAATTTTTTGGGCCTCGGACCTATTTTTAAATGCCTAAAAACTATTTTTCTAATTAATTAATTAATTAACTGTTTATTATTATTATTATTATTGATATTATTATTTTTATTTTTTTCTCTCCTTGGGCCGGCCCGGCCCAGTGGACCGGCCCAGCAGCCAGCCCAGCCCAACCCGCTTCCTACCGGGTCGGGTCGGGTCAGTCAGACCCGACCCGCCGCCTACTCGACCCGGAGACCGGTTCTCCCCTCTCCCCACGCCGCCCGCGTCCCGCGCCGGCCTCCCCGCGCAGCGCCGCGCCTTCCGGCCACGATCCCCCGCGCGCCTCCGCCATTTCCGGCCGCTCACCGCCCCCTTCAGCCTCGGCACCCCCTTATAACTCCCCCCCTCTTCTTCTTCCTCCCTCACTTCCCCCCTAACCCAAACCCTAATTCCGGCCACCCGTCCGCCCCTCTCCTCCGGCGCCACCCTCCTCGAGACCCCGGCCAGCCCTCGCCGCAGGATTCCTCCGCCTCCAGCACGTGGCCCCGCCTCCAGCGGCCAACCGGCGCCTCCCCCTCCTCCCTCGAGTTCCTCCAGCCGCTCCGGCGACCCGACCGACCCCCCCACTGCCGGCACCACCGTCCACGAGCCCTACGCCGCAGCTCGGCCACCCTCCGGCCACCGCAGACAGCCCAGGCCGAAGCCCTAGGCCGGACACGTGGACACGCCCCGGGACACGAGATACGATTCGGACACAGAAAACCCTGTTTTGAAGAGTCGGTTCAGGTACTCGTATCTTGCACCATGTATCTCCGTTTTCGATTCCGTAAATTACGTTGCGAAGCCTGCATGACCCTCTCGGTGCCCGGACAAACCGCTCGGGGCATCGCGTCCTGTGGTGATCGCACACCGCGATCCAAAAAAGGAAAAACCAGACCCTGTTTCACCCCGGAACTGAGTACGCCCCGCCAAACGGGACGACTTGGTCGCGTGCGGTCTTCACAGATACGTGCGCGTCGACGATACTGACGTGTGAGATTTTACGGAAGCTGATTCGGGTGTGCGTGCACACCGGAATCAACGCGTATCCGCGGACATCGTCCCGTATCCGACTTTTCTGTAATTTGCCCTAACTTCTTGTACACTCGTCAGATCGAGACGAAACTTGCGCCATCGGACTCGTAGCGATACGCTGGTCCTGTGGGTCAAGTTTGGTTCGATTCTGAGAACGTTGACGAAATCGCGTGTCGTGGGCCCCACAGGCCCCGCTCGACGGGTGATTTTATGATCGGCTCATCGGAATTCAAATCTGGAAGTTCCGTTGGGTTCGTATCAGCGTTCCTGACCTGTTGACACTAAGTTTGGTGAATTTGGAGACCGTTGATCTGGACACATTTTTCGGTGCAAAGCGGGCCCACCGGCGGACCCCGTTTTGACCCAAAACTGCCGTTTTTGCCCTTGTCTCCAAATTGGACCCAAGGACAGGCGTTTCTAGCTATTTGACATCTTCTGAGTGTGATGGAAATATCTATTTCAGCTTTTGGACTCATCTCTGGAAATTTTCCCAAGAACAATTAATCAGATCCAAACAACAGGCAAGTACCTGCACTTCAAGTTAAATCTTTATATTGTGATAATTAATTCCCTGCTTTACTAGTACCCTTGATGATTACACCTAGTGTTAGGAATACTGGAATTCATGTCTTGAATATTTGGAGTTCATGTCTTGTTTTTCATGTCGGGTGGGAGAATACTAGAAGGCATGTAGTTTACCCTTCCCCTTGTCATGTTTAATAGCTGTTGGTACGCGACTGTACCTCAGCCGGATCTTGATTTTCCCTGTTTAATAGCCGTTTATGACGGCCGGATTAGCCTTATAAACCCCTACATGCCAACTATGTATTCTAAAACAAACACAAGTTCACACAGATAGCTTCTGGTCTTGTTATAGTTCTTGCTGACTGTTGTAGTTTTATTTCCTGTCTCATTTATTTCTGTTTTCTCATATTCCTATTTACAGCATTAACTCTAAGATATTGATGTTCTTTTATGCAGTTTCTCAACATGATACTCATATTTAATTGTCATAAATAATTAGTTTAATCTTGTTGTGCACTGTGTACTTTGCTCCTTTTCAAACTGGATCCGTTGATTTAGGCGATGATGAGGACTTTGCCCCTACATATTATGGTCCCTATGAGGGTACAGATGATACTTATGAGGAGGCAGATCCCACCCAGGAGACCCCTGCTGCAGAGTAGATAGCAGTAGCTATAGTTATTTATTGCTCTTATCTTAGTAATCGGGTTTGTCCCCGATTTTATTCTGATTTCTGTACTAAACATTTGAATCTGTTGTCACATTTAGTTCATCTGAAATCTTAATTATCTGTTTCTCATTATTATCTTGCCTATGTTATTTGTGAATGAGCTAGATTAGTTAAATGTGGATTTGACCTAGACAGCGTACTACCGCCGACTCTGCGGCGTAGGCTGGACGTACCCACTCACTCGTGCCCGAATTTCTGGGTGCGGGTTGTGAGACGTTTGTAAGCCCCTGTTTTTTTCAAAATTATTAAAACTTGGATTTTTTCAATTTTCTGGAATTTTCTGGGAATTTTCTGAATTTAAAATCAAGGTTCTCAATTATTAAATAATTTTTAATTGTTAATAAATAATATTATAATATCATGAAAATAATATTTTTGGGTGTAAAATGAAAAACTGGACTTAGGATAATTTTTTTGGATTTTTCTGGGCCTCAGACCTATTTTTAAATGCCTAAAAACTATTTTAATTAATTATTTATTTAATTAACTGATTTTATTATTAATTATATTTATTATTATTTTTGATTTTATTATTTTTCTCCTTGGGCCGGCCGGCCCAGTGGACCGGCCCAGCAGCCCAACCCCCCAGCCCGCTTCCTTCCGGGTCGGGTCGGGTCTGCCCGGACCCGACCCGCCTCCGACCCGGTCTCCCCCAGCACCCCCCCCCCCCCACGACGCCGGCTGACCCGCTCCCCGCTCCGCTTCCGCCGGCCGCGCCACCCGCCGCGCCACCCGGCTCGCCCCGCCCTCCGTGGCCACGACACCCCCTCACCCCGCCTTGCTCGGCCCCCTAACCGCCGCCTCCTCCTATAAAAACCCGAGAACCCCCCCTCCGGCCAATCACACCCGACCCCGACCACCGCCTCGACGCCGGCCGACCCGCCGCCTTGCCCCGACCTCGCCGCTGCCCAGCCACCCTGCCACCGCCGTCGCCGTCGCCTCCAGCCGCCTCTCTCCTCTTCTTCCCCGTCGACAGCAGCCGCCGCAACTTCTCGAGCAGCCGCAGCGCCGCCCTGGGCCGCCCCCGCGCCGCCGCCTCCGCCCGAACGTCGCGCCGCCCTCCGCCGCAGCACCCCCAGCCCCCTCCGTCGTAGTCCAGCCGCCGGAGCCGCCAGCCACCGCCTGGGAAGCCGAACCCTAACCCTAACCCTAATTCGAAATTCCTGTGTCCGACACGTGTCGGACTCGGTTCAACCCTGATTTTCGGGTCCCCTTCAGGTGCGTTGTAAAGCCTGTATGACCCTCTCGGTGCCCGGATAAACCGTTCGGGGCATCGCGTCCTGTGGTGATCGCACACCGCGATCCAAAAACAGGAAAAATCAGACCCTGTTTCACCCCGGAACTGGGTACGTCCCGCCAAACGGGATGACTTGGCCGCGCGCGGTCTTCACAGATACGTGCGCAGCGTTGATACGGACGTGTGAGATTTTACGGAAGCTGATTCGGGTGTGCGTGCACACCGGAATCAACGCGTATCCGCGGACATCGCCCCGTATCCCCTTTTCTGCAATTCACTCTAACTTCTTGTACACTCGTCAGATCGAGACGAAACTTACGCCATCGGACTCGTAGCTATACGCTGGTCCTGTGGGTCAAGTTTGGTTCGATTCTGAGAACGTTGACGAAATCGCGTGTCGTGGGCCCCACAGTCCACGCTCGACGGGCGATTTTGTGATCGGCTCATCGGAATCCAAATCTGGAAGTTCCATTGGGTTTGTATCATCGTTCCTGGCCTGTTGACACTAAGTTTGGTGAATTTGGAGACCATTAACTCGGACACGTTTTTCGGTGCAAAGCGGGCCCACCGGCGGACCCCGTTTTGACCCGAAACTGCCGTTTTTGTCCTTGTCTCCAAATTGGACCCAAGGACAGGCATTTCTAGCTATTTGACATCTTCTGAGTATGATGGTAATATCTATTTCAGCTTTTGGACTCATCTCTGGAAATTTTTCCAAGAACAATTAATCAGATCCAAACAACAGGCAAGTACCTGCACTTCAAGTTAAATCTTTATATTGTGATAATTAATTTTCTGCTTTACTAGTACCCTTGATGATTACACCTAGTGTTAGAAATGCTGGATTTTATGTCTTGAATATTGGAGTTCATGTCTTGTTTTTCATGTCGGGTGTGAGAATACTAGAAGGCATGTAGTTTACCCTTTCCCCTGCCATGTTTAATAGTTGTTGGTACTCGACTGTACCTCAGTCGGATCTCGATTTTCCCTGTTTAATAGTCGTTTATGACGGCCGGATTAGCCTTATAAATCCCTACATGCCAACTATGTATTCTAAAACAAACACAAGTTCACACAGATAGTTTCTGGTCTTGTTATATTTCTTGCTGACTGTTGTAGTTCTTTTCCTGTCTCATTTATTTCTGTTTTCTCATATTCCTGTTTATAGTTTTAACTCTGAGATATTGATTTTTTTTATGTAATTTCTCAATATTGATACTCAATTTAATTGTCATAAATATTTAGTTTAATCTTGTTGTGCATTGTGTACTTTGCTCCTTTCCTGACTGGATTCGTTGATTTAGGCGATGATGAGGACCTTGCTCCTACATATTATGGTCCCTATGAAGGTACAGATGATACTTATGAGGAGCCAGATCCCACCCAGGAGACCCCTGTTGCAGAGTAGATAGCAGTAGCTATTTCATTTATTTGTTCTTTATCTTAGTAATCGGGTTTGTCCCCGATTTTATTCTGATTTTTGTACTAAACATTTGAATCTGTTGTCACATTTATTTCAATTGCAATCTTAAGTATCTGTTTCCCATTATTATCTTGCCTATATTATTTGTGAATGAGCTAGTTTAGTAAGTATGGATTTGACCTAGACAGCGTACTACCGCCGACACTGCGGCGTAGCTTGGACGTACCTACGCACTTGTGCCCGAATTTTCGGGTGCGGATCGTGACACGTTTTTTTGGTGGCCCATGCAGGGTCTATCCTTAAATAGGGTAATACCCTAGGACAGGGTATGGAATAAGATTGAGGATTCTAGGAAAAGCTCATTCACAGTATAGGGTCCTTATTTCAAATCTTGATATCATTTCTGCTCAATTTTTCTATCGCCCTTGATTTCCAAGTAATCTATTCTGATCTTCCTATCCCTTAATCTTTCAGAATGGTCCAGACAAGGAACACAGTGGGAGGCACATCAGAACCAGCTGAGCAGAATGTGCCCGAGACTCTTGCACTCCCGCCGTCTCCATATGTTCCGGCAGTTACTCTGGATGGGGCACAGCTACTTGGAGTGTTCCAGGGACTAGTGGAATCCCAAAAAGAACAGACTGCACTTATGCGGATCAGCCTCTCAGAAGCTCTTAAGTCCCAGGAGTCGCCACGCAAGAGGCCAGGGAGTGCCAAAGACTTCAAGAACCTTATACCCCTGGAATTCTACGGAACTGAGGGCATTCTCTATGCCGATGAGTGGATAGAGAATGTCGAGAGACTCTTGAAGACTGCTCGGGTTCCTGATGATCTCAAAGTGGAATCCGCAAGCCTGCAACTGTTCGAAATAGCTCGAACCTGGTTCAGAGATGAACCCCAACTATCTGCTCCTAACCTCACATGGGAGGACTTCAAGAGGCTATTCAAGGAGAAATTCTACCCCGAAGTAGCTCGGGAAGCTCTCGAAAGCCAATTCGAGAGACTGGAACAAGGTAACCTATCCGTTGATGAGTATACTGCTGAATTTAGCAGGTTGAGCCACTTTGCGGAATACATGGTTCGTACCCCGGAGGACAGAGCCCGTAGATTCAAGAAGGGGCTGTCTCCGGACATTCGCCTTGCTGTCACCACCAGCCGAGCTCGCACCTATGAGAAAATCTTGAGCATGGCACAAGGCGTTGAGAGAGACATGGGGCATAAACTAAAACGAGAGAGAGATACCGGAAATGCGGGACCCAACAAACGCCCTTTTCAACAACAACAACAGCAGAGGGCCCCGCAGTAAACTCAGCGTCCTCTCCCTCGAGCTCCAGCACCCCAACACCAGGCTCAAGGACAGAACCAACAAGCTGTTGCTTGTAACTTTTGCCAAAAATTAGGTCATACTTGGCAAGTCTGCAGGAAGAGGCGAGGTGCCTGCCTCCACTGCGGCTCAGCAGCGCATCAAATGAGGGACTGTCCTGCTGCTCAAGGACGCACCGCTGCACCAAAGGCTCCAGGCCAGGCCAGGGCCCTAACAGCACAACAGAGGGGACCCCCGCTTCCAACACAACAACAACGCTTTGCTCAGCACCAACAGCAGCAACAGAGGGGTGCACCGCAGCAAGGCCGTGCTTATGCAATGACTCTAGAAGAAGCTGAAGCCACAGCAGACGTGATCACAGGTTCTGTGCTTATAAATTCAATACCAGTCATTACTTTATTTGATTCTGGAGCTTCACATTCATTCATGTCAGTAGATTTCCTTATGAAGCATAGCTTAATCACTAAACCCCTTAGGAATTGTTATAAGATCATTACCGGTGGAGGAATTATCCCGGTTAGTGATGCCTGTAACAATTGTCCTATTACATTATGTGGAAGAGAACTGTATGCTAGGCTAATTATAATGCCAGTTCCCAGTTTTGATATTATACTAGGTATGGATTGGTTGAGTCAACATCATGCCACTATAGACTGCCACAGAGGTAGTATAATCTTCAGGCCCCCTGACAAGCCAGAATTTGAATTTGCTAGAGGTTCTAGAGAAATGGGTAATAACAAAATTTGTGGAGCCCTGGTAATAGAAGAATTGCCACTACCTATCATCTCTGAATACCTTGATGTCTTCCCTGAGGATCTCCTAGGCTTACCCCCAGACCGAGAAGTTGAATTCTCTATTGACTTAGTGCCGAGAGCAGCACCAGTATCTCAAAATCCCTACAAAATCAACAAGAAGGAGATAAGAGAACTAAATGAGCAAATCAAAGAGCTAGAGGACAAATGTTTCATTAGGTCTAGTGTCTCACCCTGGGGAGCTCCAGTATTATTTGTGCCCAAGAAGGATGGAACGTCCCGAATGTGTATTGACTATAAGGCCTTGAATGCCTTAACAATTAAGAATAAGTATCCCCTACCCAGGATAGATGACTTATTTGATCAATTAAGTGGAGCTCGGGTATTTTCAAAGATTGATTTGAGGTCTGGTTACCACCAAGTAAGGGTAAGAAAGGAAGACATCCCTAAAACTGCTTTCAATACCCGGAACGGACACTACAAATTCTTAGTAATGCCGTTCGGGTTGACGAATGCTCCAGCAGTTTTTATGAACTTAATGAACAGAGTCTATCAGAAATATCTAGACAAATTTGTAGTAGTCTTTATTGATGATATTTTGATCTACTCCAAGACCCCCGAAGAACATGAAGAACATTTGAGGCTAGCATTGGAGACTTTGAGGAAGGAAAAACTTTATGGAAAATTATCTAAATGTGCTTTCTTCCTAGACAAAGTAGAATTCTTGGGACATGTTGTGACTGGAGATGGAATAACAGTAGATCCTAAGAAGATAGCGGCAGTAGAATCATGGCCCACTCCAGACTCTGTAGCAAAGATTAGAAGCTTCCTGGGACTAGCTGGCTACTATCGGAAGTTTGTGAAGGACTTTGCTAGAATTGCTGAACCCATGACAAAATTAACAAGGAAGGATGAAGAGTTCACCTGGACTGATGAATGTCAGCATGCTTTTGAAGAATTGAAGAAAAGGCTGACTACTGCCCCTATTCTGACCTTACCTTCTGGAACCGGAGGATTCGCTATTTATAGTGATGCTTCTGGAAAAGGTCTAGGTTGTGTATTGGAGCAGAACAAGAAAGTAATAGCATATGCCTCTAGACAGCTTCGACCTCATAAAAAGAACTATCCAACGCATGATTTAGAACTGGCAGCTGTCATCTTTGCTCTTAAGCTATGGAAGCATTATCTTTATGGAGAAAGGGTGGAAATATTTACGGACCATAAAAGTCTAAAATATATCTTCACCCAGAAAGAGCTAAACATGAGGCAAAGAAGGTGGCTGAAACTAATAAAAGACTTTGATATCACCCTTTAATATCATCCTGGGAAGGCCAATGTAGTTGCTGATGCTCTAAGCAGATATCCTATGGCGATGTACTTGACTATGGACAGACACCTGCTAGAGGACTTGGAAAGTTTAGGTATTGAAGTAATCATCCCAGGAAAAGAAGGCCAAATGATGAACTTGCAGATTCAGTCTACCTTAATAGACAAGGTCAAGGAGACTCAGTTTCAAGACGAAGGCCTGCGAAGCCTTCGAGGTCAAGTACAAGCTGGATTAGTGGAAGATTTTAGAATTCATGAAGATGGATCACTGAGGCACGGAGATAGATTATGTGTACCTCAAGGAGACATAAGGGAAGAAATTATGCAAGAGGCGCACCGATCGCAATACTCTATACATCCAGGAGCCAACAAGATATACAAGGACCTGAGGACGTATGTTTGGTGGCATGGCATGAAAAGAGAAGTAGCCAGGTTCGTATCTCGTTGTTTAGTGTGCCAACAAGTCAAGGCAGAAAGACAAAGACCTGGAGGATTGCTTCAACCACTCCCCATTCCGGAGTGGAAGTGGGAACATATCACAATGGATTTTGTTTCCGGACTTCCAAGGACACCTAGTGGAAAGGATGCAATTTGGGTGATAGTAGATAGACTGACCAAGTCTGCACATTTTCTACCTTTTAAAGTAGGGCTATCTACAGAGAAGCTGGCAGATTTATATATCAGACATATTGTTAGGTTGCATGGAGTTCCAGTAAGTATTGTCTCCGACCGAGATTCAATATTCACCTCTCACTTCTGGAAGAGCTTACAAGCCAGTTTGGGGACTCAACTCAAATTCAGCACAGCTTATCATCCCCAAACCGATGGACAATCGGAACGTACAATCCAGACACTTGAAGATATGCTTCGTACATGTGTTCTAGATTTTGGAGGATCTTGGGAAGACTATCTACATCTGGTGGAGTTCTCTTATAATAACAGTTACCAAGCAAGTATTGAGATAACTCCATTTGAAGCTCTGTATGGACGAAGATGTCGTACCCCGCTATCATGGGATGACGTTGGAGAAAGAGCCCTGCTGGGACCAGAGATGGTGATAGATTCAACTGAGAAGGTAAAACAAATAAGGGACAGACTTCGAGTGGCTCAAGACAGGCAACGACATTGGGCAAATAGCCACCGAAGGCCCATAGAATTTGAGGTAATTAAATTTAAAAAATTCAAGTCAATTTAAACATTTTTTTGATTATGGAACTAAGACTTGATTATAACTTTATTAAAGGTTGGAGAACTGGTATTCTTGAAGATCTCTCCGACACGTGGCACCATTAGGTTCGAAAGAAGTGGAAAACTCAGTCCAAGATTTATTGGATCTTTTGGCATACAGGAGAAAATCGGAGAAGTGGCATACCGACTGGCATTGCCACCCTCTCTGGATGGAGTCCATAACGTCTTCCACGTGTCGCAGCTGAGAAAGTACGTATCAGACCCCAGCCACATTTTGGATCACTCAGAGCTCGAAGTAGGCCCAAGTTTGACTTACCAAGAGCAACCCGTGGAGATAATGGATCGATCGGAGAAAGTTCTACGGAACCAGGTTATTTCCCTGGTTCGCGTAGCTTGGAAGCACCATTCTTCCGGCGAATCCACCTGGGAGCGAGAAGACGAGATAAGAGAGCGCTACCCTTACCTTTTTGAACCCTGAGGTATATTTTAATTCTTGGCCTTTCCTTTCGAGCCTTTGTTATTCTTAAATTTCGAGGACAAAATTTTTTTATAAGTTGGGTAGATTGTAAGCCCCTGTTTTTTTCAAAATTATTAAAACTTGGATTTTTCCAATTTTCTGGAATTTTTTGGGAATTTTCTGAATTTAAAATCAAGGTTCTCAATTATTAAATGATTTTAAATTATTAATAAATAATATTATAATACCATGAAAATAATATTTTTTGGTGTAAAATGAAAAACTGGACTTAGGGTAATTTTTCTGGATTTTTCTGGGCCTCAGACCTATTTTTAAATGCCTAAAAACTATTTTAATTAATTATTTATTTAATTAACTGATTTTATTATTAATTATATTTATTATTATTTTTTAATTTTATTATTTTTCTCCTTGGGCCGACCGGCCCAGTGGACCGGCCCAGCAGCCCAACCCCCCAGCCCGCTTCCTTCCGGGTCGGGTCGGGTCTGCCCGGACCCGACCCGCCTCCGACCCGGTCTCCCCCAGCACCCCCCCCCACGACGCTAGCTGACCCGCTCCCCGCTCCGCTTCCGCCGGCCGCGCCACCCGCCGCTCAACCCGGCTCGCCCCGCCCTCCGCGGCCACGACACCCCCTCACCCCGCCTTGCTCGGCCCCCTAACCGCCGCCTCCTCCTATAAAAACCCGAGAACCCCCCCTCCGGCCAATCACACCCGACCCCGACCACCGCCTCGACGCCGGCCGACCCGCCTCCTTGCCCCGACCTCGCCGCTGCCCAGCCACCCTGCCACCGCCGTCGCCGTCGCCTCCAGCCGCCTCTCTCCTCTTCTTCCCCGTCGACAGCAGCCGCCGCAACTCCTCGAGCAGCCGCAGCGCCGCCCTGGGCCGCCCCCCGCGCCGCCGCCTCCGCCCGAACGCCGCGCCGCCCTCCGCCGCAACACCCCCAGCCCCCTCCGCCGCAGTCCAGCCGCCGGAGCCGCCAGCCACCGCCTGGGAAGCCGAACCCTAACCCTAACCCTAATTCGAAATTCCTGTGTCCGATACGTGTCGGACTCGGTTCAACCCTGATTTTCGGGTCCCCTTCAGGTGCGTGTAACTTTTGTTCGTAGCTCTATTTTTGATTCCGCAAATTGCGTTGTGAAGCCTGTATGACCCTCTCGGTGCCCGGACAAACCGTTTGGGGCATCGCGTCCTGTGGTGATCGCACACCGTGATCCAAAAACAGGAAAAACCAGACCATGTTTCACTCCGAAACTGGGTACGTCCCGCCAAACGGGACGACTTGGTCACGCTCGGTCTTCACAGATACGTGCGCAGCGTTGATACGGACGTGTGAGATTTCGCGGAAGCTGATTCGGGTGTGCGTGCACACCGGAATCAACGCGTATCCGCGGACATCGTCCGTATCCACCTTTTCTGTAATTTACCCTAACTTCTTGTACACTCGTCAGATCGAGACGAAACTTGCGCCATCGGACTCGTACCGATACGCTGGTCCTGTGGGTCAAGTTTGGTTCGATTCTGAGAACGTTGACGAAATCGCGTGTCGTGGGCCCCACAGGCCCCGCTCGACGGGCGATTTTGTGATCGGCTCATCGGAATCCAAATCTGGAAGTTCCCTTGGGTTCGTATCATCGTTCCTGACCTGTTGACACTAAGTTTGGTGAATTTGGAGACCATTGACCCGGACACATTTTTCGGTGCAAAGCGGGCCCACCGGCAGACCCCGTTTTGACCCGAAACTGTCATTTTTGCCCTTGTCTCCAAATTGGACCCAAGGATAGGCATTTCTAGCTATTTGAAATCTTCTGAGCGTGATGGTAATGTCTATTTCAGCTTTTGGACTCATCTCTGGAAATTTCCTAAAGAATAATTAATCAGATCCAAACAAAAGGCAAGTACCAGCACTTCAAGTTAAATCTTTATATTATGATAATTAATTCCCTGCTTTACTAGTACCCTTGATGATTACACCTAGTGTTAGAAATGCTAGATTTTATATCTTGAATATTGGAGTTCATGTCTTATTTTTTATGTCGGGTGGGAGAATACTAGAAGGCATGTAGTTTACCCTTCCCCTGCCATATTTAATAGCTGTTTGTACGCGACTATACCTCAGCCAGATCTTAATTTTCTCTATTTAATAGCCGTTTATGACGGCCAGATTAGCCTTATAAATCCCTACATGCCAACTATGTATTCTAAAACAAATACAAGTTCACACAGATAGTTTATGGTCTTGTTATATTTCTTGCTGACTGTTGTAGTTCTTTTCCTGTCTTATTTATTTCTGTTTTCTCATATTCCTGTTTATAGTTTTAACTCTGAGATATTGATGTTCTTTTATGCAATTTCTCAATATTGATACTCAATTTAATTGTCATAAATATTTAGTTTAATCTTGTTGTGCATTGTGTACTTTGCTCCTTTCCTGACTGGATCCGTTGATTTAGGCGATGATGAGGACCTTGCTCCTACATATTATGGTCCCTATGAGGGTACAGATGATACTTATGAGGAGCCAGATCCCACCCAGGAGACCCTTGCGGCAGAGTAGATAGCAGTAGCTATTTCATTTATTTGCTCTTTATCTTAGTAATCGGGTCTGTCCCCAATTTTATTCTGATTTCTGTACTAAACATTGGAATCTGTTGTCACATTTATTTCAATTGCAATCTTAAGTATCTGTTTCCCATTATTATCTTGCCTATGTTATTTGTGAATGAGCTAGTTTAGTAAGTATAGATTTGACCTAGACAACGTACTACTGCCGACACTGCGGCGTAGGCTGGACGTACCCACGCACTCGTGCCCGAATTTCTGGGTGTGGGTCGTGACAACATTTTTATGGTGGCCCATGCAGGTCTTTATCCTTAAATAGGGTAATACCCTAGGACAGGGTATGGAATAAGATTGAGGATTCTAGGAAAAGCTCATTCACAGTATAGGATCCTTATTTCAATTCTTGATATCATTCTGCTCAATTTTTCTATCGCCTTTGATTTCCAAGTAATCTATTCTGATCTTCCTATCCCTTAATCTTTCAGAATGGTCCAGACAAGGAACACAGTAGGAGGTACATCAGAACCAGCTGAGCAGAATGTGTCCGAGACTCTTGCACTCCCGCCGCCTCCATCTATTCCGGCAGTTACTCTGGATGGGGCACAGCTACTTGGAGTGTTCCAGGGACTAGTGGAATCCCAAAAAGAACAGACTGCACTTCTACGGACCAGCCTCTCAGAAGCTCTTAGGTCCCAGGAGTCGCCACTCAAGAGGCCAGGGAGTGCCAAAGACTTCAAGAATCTTAGACCCCTGGAATTCTACGGAACTGAGGGAATTCTCTATGCCGATGAGTGGATAGAGAATGTCGAGAGACTCCTGAAGACTGCTCGGGTTCCTGATGATCTCAAAGTGGAGTCCGCAAGCCTGCAACTGTTTGACATAGCTCGAACCTGGTTCAGAGATGAACTCCAACTATCTGCTCCTGACCTCACCTGGGAGGACTTCAAGAGGCTATTCAAGGAAAAATTCTACCCCGAAGTGGCTCGGGAAGCTCTCGAAAGCCAATTCGAGAGATTGGAACAAGGTAACCTGTCTGTTGATGAGTATACTGCTGAATTTAGCAGGTTAAGCCACTTTGTGGAGTACATGGTTCGTACCCCGGAGGACAGAGCCCGTAGATTCAAGAAGGGGCTGTCTCCGGATATTCGCCTTGCTGTCACCACCAGCCGAGCTCGCACCTATGAGGAAATCTTGAGCGTGGCACAAGGCGTTGAGAGAGACATGGGGCATAAACTAAAGCGAGAGAGAGATACTGTCACGCCCCAGTCCCAAAATACCGTGGGACCAGACACGTGGCAACGGCCAGCAGTACGCACCGATGGACCAACTCACTATAAAGGATCCATCAGGGCATACTTAAGCTGTAAAACAAGTCTACGACAATCATGGTACAACTAATCTCATCCACACAAGACATAAACATGATCCACAGAATAAATAAGGAATGTAAATCATCATCCAGTCTCACAAAGTACTTCGGGGAACAACCCGATAAATATCTAGTACAATGGTTCAACAGACCAGAAAGTAAATGACTGAAATAAATAATAAAAGCTGAGCATGAACATGGATGCTCAAGAGAAGTCTTCAGCTAAGACCTCGTTCTCAGATGGTGGTACCACTCCTGGATCAGCTCCTGCTCCGGTCCCGTAAACCTCGGGATAAACCTCGTCTGCAAAATTTGGGGACAAAATCCGGATCCAGGTCCTCAGGGGACATAGCAAGGTACAAGAAAGCTCATGCCAATAAATAAATAAACAGTGCAGCAAATAAATAACTAAATGAAACAATGGGGTAAATATGTAACCGTCTAAGTGTAAATGCAAGTGAGAGCAGTACTAGTCTCAGGCTGAGCCACTACAAGCTCTGTGTCGGGGAGCCGGTAGCGGTAATAACCGGTAGTGGGTCTAGCTCTGCTACGAGAGTCTACGACCTCTCAATAATAGAAGATATATATAAATACAGCCTATAGCCTGTGTGTCTCTTCCCACCCAATGTAACCACGCAAATCATGACCACAACGTCTCATGCCCATGTCAAGCGCGATCATAGCTAAATGCAACCAGTCATAAAGTATCTAAGAATATAATGTCCATGTCCTGTATCCTATATAGAATCACCACGAATATCTCGGGAAAATCCTGTCTCATGAGTAGTGTCAAGTGTCCTGGGTCATATGGTACTCGATAAGACAAGTACGAGAATAAAGTGTCACGAATGTCCATCTCTAGATGACCGTACCCAACACTGCGTACAGTGTCGGCACCCGACTGATAATCGGATGCTCAGTACGTCACACGGCCCTAGGTTGAGCATGCACAGCAATATATATAAAGCAAGGAAAATAGATAACTAAGCTGCAGAGTTTGGCAAGGTACACTTGCCTGATGTCCGGATATCAACAACTGTCCCTGTATCAGTGGATCCGGTAGGTACTACTCCAAAACCTGTAATAAACATCACCAACAGTCTCAGAAGGTATCAAACTGCTAGAAATGCCTGTCCTTACGTCCAATTTGGACACAGGGGCAAAAAGGTCATTTTCGGATTAAAGCGGGGTCCATATGTGGGCCACTTTGCACCGAAAAGCGTGTCTGGGTCAAAGGTCTCCAAATTCTGTAAACTCAGTGTCTACAAGTCAGGAACGATGATACGAACCCAACGGAACTTCCGGAATTGGATTCCGATGAGCCGATCACAAAATCACCCGTCAAGTGGAGCCTGTGGGGCCCACGATACGTGATTTTGTCAACGTTCTCGGAATCGGACCAAACTTGGGTCACAGGACCAGCGTATTGCTACGAGTCCGATGGCGCAAGTTTTGTCTCGATCCGACGTGTGTACACAAAGTTACAGCACGTTTCAGAATCGACGGATACGGGGTGTCGTCGGCGGATACGCGTTGATTCCGGGGTGCACGCACCTCCGAATCGACTTCTGCGAAATCCTACACGACCGTATCAACATCGCGCACAGTTTGGTAAAGACCGCGTGCGACCAAGTCGTCCCGATTGGCGGGGCGGACTCAGTTCCGGGGTGAAACAGGGCGTTGTTTTTTCCTATTTTGGATCGCGGTGTACGACCACTACAGGACGCGTTGCACCGAGCGAGTTGCACGGGCACCGAGAGGGTTATACAGTCTACGCATAGCAACTGACGGAAATGAAATCGGAGTTGCGAGGTGAGAGAAATCGGTACCTGAACAGGGCTCCGTGAACGCTGAATTCCAAGTGTCCGAGCATCAATTTGTGTCCAGGTTGAACTCTTGTGTCCTCGCGTCCGGGGTCTGCTGTGGAGTTCTGCCGCTCACGTCCAGGCCGAGGGCTCCGTGAACGCTGCTGAGTCAGCGTCGACCGACGGAGAGGTACTCGCGACGGCCGCTGCGAGAATCGAGGCCGCGTGAAGCAGTCGAGCGGCTGCTCGGCGTCTGGGCGGAGATGGGCCGAGGGTTGAGAGACGCCGGGGTCGCGCTGGACTCGGCGGCGGGTCGATGGCGTCGTGAGTCGGTGGCTTGGAGTCGACAGTGGGGCTGGGATTCGGTGGTGTCGGGGACGAGTGTCCGCTTGCGCGGGGGAAAAGGTCGAGGGTTGGGTCGCTGGCGATGGGAGAGAGGCAGAGTTCGGGGTACGGCGGCGGGGTTGCTGACGGGCGGAGATGGGGATGAGCGGCTAGGGTTCAGATGGCTGAGCACGGAAGTCGAGGAGGGTTTTATAGGCTGCTACAGTATTGGCGGCCGGCTAGGGTTTGCAGCGGGTCGGGTTTGGTCTGGGTGGGTTCGAATTTGGGTTTGGTTCCCAATCCAAACAGCTTTTCGTCCTCGAATCGTTGCTCCGGAGTCCAATAAATTCACCGAAAAATGCCATGCGTCCGGTTTTCCATTTTACCCAATAAATTTCTATTTCCAGAATATTTAAACTCTATTTAGTCATACTTAAAATTCTTTAACCCACAATTACCTTTGCTATATATTCCAGAAGAACACCAAAAATACGGGAAAAATTGTATTAAATTTTATTTCTGAAATTTAGGGTGTTTACAATCTTTCCTCCTTAAAAGGATTGCGTCCTCGCAATCAAGAATAAGCTACTAAAGAAAGAGTTAAGGAAATACAAGGTGGCCTAGTTTACAACTGCCTCCTCGAACAAGTGGGGGTATCGCTGGCGCATACTATCTTCCCGTTCCCACGTTGATTCGCCTGGTGAATGATGTTTTCATGCTACACGAACCAGTCTGATAGTCTGTCCCTGCAATGTCTTCTCACTGACATCGAGGATGCCAACTGGTTGTTCCTCATATCTCAAACTTGGGCCTACTGTGATCTCTGAATGATCGACTACGTGACTTGGGTCGGTCACGTACCTTCGCAACTGGGAGACGTAAAATACGTCATACACTCCCTCTAAGGATGGAGGTAATGCAAGACGATAAGCTACCTCACCAACGCGCTCTAGAATGTCAAATGGCCCAATATACCTTGGGCTCAGCTTGCCTCTGCTCCCGAATCTGATAGTACCCCGAGTGGGCGAAATCCTCAAGAATACGTGATCTCCTTCTTTGAACTCTAGGGGACGCCTGTGTGCATCAGCCCAATGCTTCTGTCTGTCTTGAGCTGCTCGTAGATGAGTCTGAATCTGTTTCACCTTCTCCACTGTTTGTGTGACCAATTCTGGACCCAGTATTTGACGTTCACCAACGTCACTCCAACACACCGGTGATCTGCACTTCCTTCCATATAAAGCTTCAAATGGTGCCATCTGGATGCTGGCCTGATAACTGTTATTGTAGGAGAACTCTACTAAGTGCAAATGATCTTCCCAAGATCCTCCGAAATCTAGCATACATGATCTCAACATGTCCTCTAAGATCTGAATGGTGCGCTCCGATTGTCCATCTGTCTGCGGGTGGTATGCCGTGCTGAATTTGAGTCTGGTGCCGAGACTCTCTTGCATGCTTCTCCAGAAATGAGATGTAAATCTCGAATCTCGATCCGATACAATACTAACAGGCACTCCATGTAATTTGACAATTTGTCGCATATACATGTCGGCTAGTACCTCTGTAGACTGTCCAACTCTAAATGGCAAGAAGTGTGCCGATTTAGTGAGTCTATCCACAATAACCCATACTGCATCTCTTCCGCTGGGGCTCCTCGGAAATCCTGTGACAAAATCCATCGTGATGTGCTCCCACTTCCATTCCGGTATCGGAAGCGGCTGTAACATACCTGCAGTCCTCTGGTGCTCCGCCTTCACTTGTTGACTTACTAAGCATTTGGCCACAAATCTCGCGATCTCTCTCTTCATTCCATGCCACCAGTAATACTGTCTCAAGTCTCTGTACATCTTAGTTCCTCCTGGGTGAACAGAGTACATAGAGCTATGTGCTTCGGCCATTAACTCCTGTCTCAATTCTCCATTTGGAACATACAGGCGATTTCCAAACCTTAATGTCCCGTCTTCGTGGATGCGTAGTCCTGTCTGCATACATGCTTCTGTCCTCTCTTTCAGTCCTCGAAATCTAGCATCGGTGGGCAATGCTTCTTTAATCTTCTCCACGAGGGATGACTGAATCTCAAGATTAGCCATCAATCCATTCTGTCCTGGTAAAACCACCTCTATCTGAAGCTCCTGTAGATCTCTCAATAACTCGGGCTGCATCGTCAAGAAATAAGCCGTAGGCTTCCTGCTGAGTGCGTCTGCTACTACATTCGCCTTTCCCGGATGATATTGCAGATCTATGTCAAAATCTACCATCAATTCTAGCCAGCGTCTCTGTCTCATATTAAGCTCCTTCTGAGTATACACATACTTTAGACTCTTGTGATCCGTAAAGATTTCTACCCTCTCTCCATAAAGATAGTGCCTCCATATCTTCAATGCAAATATCACTGCTGCTAGCTCCAGATCATGTGTCGGGTAGTTCTTCTCGTGGCCCTTCAACTGTCTTGACGCATAAGCAATGACTTTGCCATGTTGCATCAAAACACATCCTAGTCCACTGCCTGATGCATCACTGTAAACAACAAAACCTCCTGACCCTGAAGGAAGAGTCAAGACAGGTGCTGTTGTTAATCTTCTCTTCAGTTCTTCAAACGCCTTCTGGCAGTCTTCTGTCCATACAAACTCCTGATCCTTTCGTGTTAGCTTGGTCATTGGTTCTGCAATCCTTGAGAAATTTTCTACGAACCTTCGGTAATATCCCGCAAGTCCGAGAAAACTTCTCACCTCGGCGACTGATGTAGGTGTAGGCCAAGTCTCTATTGCTGCAACTTTTTCAGGATCTACTGAAAGTCCTTCTCCTGATATGATGTGTCCCAAGAAAGGTACTTTGTCCATACAGAACTCACACTTACTAAGTTTAGCATATAACTTCTCCTGCCTCAAGGTCGCTAACACGATTCTAAGATGCTCCTCGTGCTCTTTATGGTTCTTGGAATATATGAGAATGTCATCAATGAACACCACTACGAATTTATCCAAGAACTGATGAAAGACTCTGTTCATTAAGCTCATAAACACTGCTGGCGCGTTGGTTAAACCAAACGGCATCACCAAGAACTCATAATGCCCATACTTCGTCCTGAAAGCTGTCTTCGCGATGTCTTCCTTCCTCACCTTGATCTGATGATAGCCGGATCTAAGGTCAATCTTCGAAAATACCCTTGCACCACTCAATTGATCGAATAGATCATCAATGCATGGTAAGGGATACCTGTTCTTGATGGTTACAGCATTTAGTGCCCTGTAATCAATGCACAACCGTACCGTTCCATCCTTCTTTGGCACAAATAGGATGGGTGCTCCCCAAGGTGAAATACTGGGCCGAATAAAATCCTTCTCCAAGAAATCATCTACCTGTTCCTTCAACTCCACTAACTCCTTAGGTGCTAGCCGATAAACTGATGAAGTGATTGGCTCTGCTCCTGGAGTTAAGTCTATTGTGAATTCTATTTCCCGATCAGGCGGTAAACCTGGAAGATCATCAGGAAATACATCCACAAACTCTGATATGACTCTTGGGTAACCTGTCTCCTCTTCTACAGATAATACCCTAAGAGTAGGCGGAACTCCTTGCTCTACTGCTCCTCGAAGAAACTCAAATTCTGGATGTCCTGGCGGTCTAAATATAACCCGCCCAAGTCGGCAATCAAGAGTCGCATGGTACTGACTTAACCAGTCCATACCAAGTACGACATCATAATCCGGCATGGAGAATATCAGAAATTGAGCTCGCATTTCTCGGCCACAAACTATTACAGAACAAGATCTACAGACGTCACTAACCGGAATAATTCCACCTCCCGTAAGAATCCTCTTCATCTTCGGGAGGGGTGCGGTAGCTACTCTATGGGTGGCTACAAAGCTAGCTGCTATAAATGAATGCGATGCTCCAGTATCAAATAAAACTACAGCTGGTAATGAAGCTACTAAAATAGTACCTGCGATGACCTCGCCTGCTGTAGCCTCCTCCTCAACAGCTAAGGGAATGCCTGTCCTCGTCCCTGAGCTGGACCTCTCTGCTGCTGCTGCTGCTGAAATAGGGCTGCCTGGGGGGCCAGTGGTGGTCTCTGCTGATTCCCTCCTGGGGCTGGTGGTCTGACCCCACCAACTCCTGTCTGCTGGCCTCCTGCTGCTGGATAGGCTGGTCGTGGTGCAGGTAATGCTAGTCTGGGTGCTCCGTCTCTACGTTCAGTACAGTCCCTGGAAAAGTGCTGGTTGGACCCGCAGCTCAAACATAGTCCCAACTTATGCCTACATTCCTTCTCAATGTGTCCTACCTTGCCGCAATGGTGACAAGTAGGAAGAGATCTGTCTCTATGTGCTGCTCTATCTGGCATACCCCTCTGGGCTCGCTTTGCGGAATCCCCATGTGCTGGCCTGGATGGTGCTGATGTGATAAGCCTCTTCAGATTAGATTCCCTCCTGATGACGCGCTCCAAGCGTCGGGCTGCTGCAAGGACATCGGTATAAGAGGTAGGTGCTACCGTTCCAATCACTCTCTGAAGCTCGAACTTCAAGCCGTCAAAGAACTTCTCTGCTTTTTCTTCCTCCGTTGAAATCAGTGTTGGGGCAAAGCGGCTCAGGCGAATAAATTCCGCATTGTATTCCTCCACTGACATGCTGCCTTGGATAAGGCGGTTGAACCTGTCTCTGAGCTCTGACCGTGCAATGGCTGGAATGTACATCTCTTGGAAGAGTCTGGAGAACTCTTCCCATGTGACTATGTCCTGTCCGAGCCTTCTTTCTTCTGCTAACCACCAGTGGTGCGCATTATCAGTTAACTGTATTCTGACGGCAGTCATCCACTTCTCTCTTGGAAGTTCCGCGGCTTCCAACTGATGCTGAATATTGGTGAGCCACTCATGAACTTCCGTTGGCCCTTCCTTACCAGAAAATGTGCGAGGCTTGAGATGACAGAAATCGGTGATAGATCCCGTCGATGTTCGCCTTGCTGGCGGATTTGCCTGATCCAATGCGGATACCAGGCTGGTCCTCAGATACTCGGCCTCCTGCCGATGGGCCTCTTGCTGAATCTGTTGCTGTGCTTGCATCATAGCATACATCATCTGGAACATTTGTTGCCCGTCCATGGCTTGTCCTGGCGGGAATACTGGCACCTGGGGAGTGAACTGTGGTGGAGGTGGGATGTCATCTCTCCGGAACCTTGGATTAGGCTGTCCGGTTTGATCGCTCTGCGATGCTGGTCCTCCACTCCCTGGAGTCACTCCGTCTCCATAAGTAACCACAGCGTCGTGTGGCGTATCCAAGGGAATCTCGTCTCCGTTCCTGGGATCCATTGCTCTGCAACCAAAGGATAAACTGTAAGAACGCTCAGAGGAATCAATACAGGATGCAGTTCAAGTAACAAATTTCGAGTTCGATATAGAGTTCAACAAATGGTTAAATAATGGATGAGATCCTATGCTTTATACTATCCTTAGGGCAGGCTGGTTCGGTCCCTAAGTTGAAACCGAACTATTTAGTCGTAGACCTGCATGGGCCACCACAAAAACCATGTCACGCCCCAGTCCCAAAATACCGTGGGACCAGACACGTGGCAACGGCCAGCAGTACGCACCGATGGACCAACTCACTATAAAGGATCCATCAGGGCATACTTAAGCTGTAAAACAAGTCTACGACAATCATGGTACAACTAATCTCATCCACACAAGACATAAACATGATCCACAGAATAAATAAGGAATATAAATCATCATCCAGTCTCACAAAGTACTTCGGGGAACAACCCGATAAATATCTAGTACAATGGTTCAACAGACCAGAAAGTAAATGACTGAAATAAATAATAAAAGCTGAGCATGAACATGGATGCTCAAAAGAAGTCTTCAGCTAAGACCTCGTTCTCAGATGGTGGTACCACTCCTGGATCAGCTCCTGCTCCGGTCCCGTAAACCTCGGGATAAACCTCGTCTGCAAAATCTGGGGACAAAATCCGGATCCAGGTCCTCAGGGGACATAGCAAGGTACAAGAAAGCTCATGCCAATAAATAAATAAACAGTGCAGCAAATAAATAACTAAATGAAACAATGGGGTAAATATGTAACCGTCTAAGTGTAAATGCAAGTGAGAGCAGCACTAGTCTCAGGCTGAGCCACTACAAGCTCTGTGTCGGGGAGCCGGTAGCGGTAATAACCGGTAGTGGGTCTAGCTCTGCTACGAGAGTCTACGACCTCTCAATAATAGAAGATATATATAAATACAGCCTGTAGCCTGTGTGTCTCTCCCCACCCAATGTAACCACGTAAATTATGACCACAACGTCTCATGCCCATGTCAAGCGCGATCATAGCTAAATGCAACCAGTCATAAAGTATCTAAGAATATAATGTCCATATCCTGTATCCTATATAGAATCACCACGAATATCTCGGGAAAATCCTGTCTCATGAGTAGTGTCAAGTGTCCTGGGTCATATGGTACTCGATAAGACAAGTACGAGAATAAAGTGTCACGAATGTCCATCTCTAGATGACCTTACCCAACACTGCGTACAGTGTCGGCACCCGACTGATAATCGGACGCTCAGTACGTCACACGGCCCTAGGTTGAGCATGCACAGCAATATATATAAAGCAAGGAAAATAGATAACTAAGCTGCAGAGTTTGGCAAGGTACACTTGCCTGATGTCCGGATATCAACAACTGTCCCTGTATCAGTGGATCCGGTAGGTACTACTCCAAAAGCTGTAATAAACATCACCAACAGTCTCAAAAGGTATCAAACTGCTAGAAATGCCTGTCCTTACGTCCAATTTGGACACAGGGGCAAAAAGGTCATTTTCGGATTAAAGCGAGATCCATATGTGGGCCACTTTGCACCGAAAAGCGTGTCTGGGTCAAAGGTCTGCAAATTCTGCAAACTCAGTGTCTACAAGTCAGGAACGATGATACGAACCCAACGGAACTTCCGGAATTGGATTCCGATGAGCCGATCACAAAATCACCCGTCAAGTGGAGCTTGTGGGGCCCACGATACGTGATTTTGTCAACGTTCTCGGAATCGGACCAAACTTGGGTCACAGGACCAGCGTATTGCTACGAGTCCGATGGCGCAAGTTTCGTCTCGATCCGACGTGTGTACACGAAGTTACAGCACGTTTCAGAATCGACGGATACGGGGTGTCGTCGGCGGATACGCGTTGATTCCGGGGTGCACGCACCTCCGAATCGACTTCTGCGAAATCCTACACGACCGTATCAACGTCGCGCACAGTTTGGTAAAGACCGCGTGCGACCAAGTCGTCCCGATTGGCGGGGCGGACTCAGTTCCGGGGTAAAACAGGGCGTTGTTTTTTCCTATTTTGGATCGCGGTGTACGACCACTACAGGACGCGTTGCACCGAGCGAGTTGTACGGGCACCGAGAGGGTTATACAGTCTACGTATAGCAACTGACGGAAATGAAATCGGAGTTGCGAGGTGAGAGAAATCGGTACCTGAACAGGGCTCCGTGAACGCTGAATTCCAAGTGTCCGAGCGTCAATTTGTGTCCAGGTTGAACTCTTGTGTCCTCGCGTCCGGGGTCTGCTGTGGAGTTCTGCCGCTCACGTCCAGGCCGAGGGCTCCGTGAACGCTGCTGAGTCAGCGTCGACCGATGGAGAGGTACTCGCGGCGGCCGCTGCGAGAATCGAGGCCGCGTGAAGCAGTCGAGCGGCTGCTCGGCGTCTGGGCGGAGATGGGCCGAGGGTTGAGAGACGCCGGGGTCGCGCTGGACTCGGCGGTGGGTCGATGGCGTCGTGAGTCGGTGGCTTGGAGCCGACAGCGGGGCTGGGATTCGGTGGTGTCGGGGATGAGTGTCCGCTCGCGCGGGGGAAAAGGTCGAGGGTTGGGTCGCTGGCGATGGGAGAGCGGCGGAGTTCGGGGTACGGCGGCGGGGTTGCTGACGGGCGGAGATGGGGATAAGCGGCTAGGGTTCAGATGGCTGAGCACGGAAGTCGAGGAGGGTTTTATAGGCTGCTACAGTGTTGGCGGCCGGCTAGGGTTTGCAGCGGGTCGGGTTTGGTCTGGGTGGGTTCGAATTTGGGTTTGGTTCCCAATCCAAACAGCTTTTCGTCCTCGAATCGTTGCTCCGGAGTCCAATAAATTCACCGAAAAATGCCATGCGTCCGGTTTTCCATTTTACCCAATAAATTTCTATTTCCAGAATATTTAAACTCCATTTAGTCATACTTAAAATTCTTTAACCCACAATTACCTTTGCTATATATTCCAGAAGAACACCAAAAATACGGGAAAAATTGTATTAAATTTTATTTCTGAAATTTAGGGTGTTTACAGATACCAGAAATGCGGGACCCAACAAACGTCCTTTTCAACAACAACAACAGCAGAGGGCCCCGCAGCAAACTCAGCGTCCTCTCCCTCGAGCTCCAGCACCCCAACACCAGGCTCAAGGACAGAACCAACAAGCTGCTGCTTGTAACTTTTGCCAAAAACCAGGTTATACTTGGCAAGTCTGCAGGAGGAGGCTAGGTGCCTGCCTCTACTGCGGCTCAGCAGCGCATCAAATGAGGGACTGTCCAGCTGCTCAAGGACGCACCGCTGCACCCAAGGCTCCAGTCCAGGCCAGGCCCCCAGCAGCACAGCAGAGGGGACCCCCGCTTCCAACACAACAATAACGCTTTGCTCAGCACCAACAACAGCAACAGAGGGGTGCACCGCAGCAAGGCCGTGCTTATGCAATGACCCTGGAAGAAGCTGAAGCCACAGCAGACGTGATCACAGGTTCTGTGCTTATAAATTCAATACCAGCTATTACTTTATTTGACTCTGGAGCTTCACATTCATTCATGTCAGTAGATTTCCTTATGAAGCATAGCTTAATCACTAAACCCCTTAGGAATTGTTATAAGATCATTACCGGTGGAAGAATCATCCCGGTTAGTGATGCCTGTAACAATTGTCCTATTACATTATGTGGAAGAGAACTGTATGCTAGGCTACTCGTAATGCCAGTTCCCAATTTTTATATTATACTGGGTATGGATTGGTTGAGTCAACATCATGCCACTATAGACTGCCACGGAGGTAGTGTAATCTTCAGGCCCCCTGGCAAGCCAGAATTTGAATTTGCTAGAGGTTCTAGAGAAATGGGTAGTAACAAAATTTGTGGAGCCCTAGTAACAGAAGAATCGCCGCTACCTATCATCTCTGAATATCTTGATGTCTTTCCTGAGGATCTCCCAGGCTTACCCCCAGACCGAGAAGTTAAATTCTCTATTGACTTAGTGTCGGGAGCAGCACCAGTATCTCAAAATCCCTACAGAATCAACAAGAAGGAGATAATAGAACTAAATGAGCAAATCAAAGAGCTAGAAGACAAATGTTTTATTAGGTCTAGTGTCTCACCCTGGGGAGCTCCAGTATTATTTGTGCCCAAGAAGGACGGAACATCCCGAATGTGTTTTGACTATAGGGCCTTGAACGCCTTAACAATTAAGAATAAGTATCCCCTACCCAGGATAGATGACTTATTTGATCAGTTAAGTGGAGCTCGGGTATTTTCAAAGATTGATTTGAGGTCTGGTTACCACCAAGTAAGAGTGAGAAAGGAAGATATCCCTAAAACTGCTTTCAATACCCGGAACGGACACTACGAATTCTTAGTAATGCCGTTCGGGTTGACGAATGCACCAGCAGTTTTTATGAACTTGATGAACAGAGTCTTTCAGAAATATCTAGACAAATTTATAGTGGTCTTTATTGATGATATTTTAATCTACTCCAAGATCCCCGAAGAACATGAAGAACATTTGAGGTTAGCATTGGAGACTTTGAGGAAGGAAAAACTTTATGGAAAATTATCTAAATGTGCATTCTTCCTAGACAAAGTAGAATTCTTGGCACATGTTGTGACTGGAGATGGAATAGCAGTAGATCCTAAGAAGATAGCGGCAGTAGAATCCTGGCCCACTCCAGACTCGGTAGCAGAAATTAGAAGTTTCCTGGGATTAGCTGGCTACTATCGGAAGTTCGTGAAGGACTTTGCTAGAATTGCTGAACCCATGACAAAATTAACAAGGAAGGATGAAGAGTTCACCTGGAACGATGAATGTCAGCATGCTTTTGAGGAATTGAAGAAAAGGCTGACTACTGCCCCTATTCTGACCTTACCTTCTGGAACCGGAGGTTTCGCTATTTATAGTGATGCTTCTGGAAAAGGTCTAGGTTGTGTATTGGAGCAGAACAAGAAAGTAATAGCATGCGCCTTTAGACAGCTTCGACCCCATGAAAAGAACTATCCAACTCATGATTTAGAATTGGCAGCTGTCATTTTTGCTCTTAAACTATGGAAGCATTATCTTTATGGAGAAAAGGTGGAAATATTTACAGACCATAAAAGTCTAAAATATATCTTCACCCGGAAAGAGCTGAACATGAGGCAAAGAAGGTGGCTGGAACTAATGAAAGACTTTGATATCACCCTTCAATATCATCCTGGGAAGACTATCTACATCTTGTGGAGTTCTCTTATAATAACAGTTACCAAGCAAGTATTGAGATGACTCCATTTGAAGCTCTGTATGGACGAAGATGTCGTACCCCGCTATCATGGGACGACGTTGGAGAAAGAGCCCTGCTGGGACCAGAGATGGTGATCGATTCAAATGAGAAGGTAAAACAAATAAGGGACAGACTTCGAGTGGCTCAAGACAGGCAACGACATTGGGCAAATAGCCACCGAAGGCCCTTAGAATTTGAGGTTGGAGAACTGGTATTCTTGAAGATTTTCCCGACACGTGGCACCATTAGGTTCGGAAGGAGTGGAAAACTCAGCCCAAGATTTATTTGACCTTTTGGCTTTCAGGAGAAAATCGGAGAAGTGGCATACCGACTGGCATTGCCACCCTCTCTGGATGGAGTCCACAACGTCTTTCACGTGTCGCAGCTGAGAAAGTACGTGTCAGACCCCAGCCACATTTTGGATCACTCAGAGCTCGAAGTAGGCCCAAGTTTGACTTACCAAGAGCAACCCGTGGAGATACTGGATCGATCGGAGAAAGTTCTACGGAACCAGGTTATTTCTCTTGTTCGCGTAGCTTGGAAGCACCATTCTCCCGGCGAATCCACCTGGGAGCGAGAAGACGAGATTAGAGGATGCTACCCCTATCTTTTTGAACCCTGAGGTATATTTTAATTCTCGGTCTTTCCTTTTCGTGCCATTGTTATTCTTAAATTTCGAGGACAAAATTTTTTATAAGTTGGGTAGATTGTAAACCCCCTGAATTTTCAAAATTATTAAAACTTGGATTTTTCCAATTTTTTGGAATTTTCTGGGAATTTTCTGTAATTAAAATCAAAGTTTTAATTATTAAATAATTTTTAATGGTTAATAAATAATATTAAAATATTATAGAAATAATATTTTTTGGTGTAAAATAAAAAACTGGACTTAGGGTAATTTTTCTGGAATTTTTTGGGCCTCGGACCTATTTTTAAATACCTAAAAACTAATTTTCTAATTAATTAATTAATTAACTGTTTATTATTATTATTATTAATATTATTATTTTTATTTTTTTCTCTCCTTGGGCCGGCCCGGCCCAGTGGACCGGCCCAGCAGCCAGCCCAGCCCAACCCGCTTCCTACCGGGTCGGGTCGGGTCAGTCAGACCCGACCCGCCGCCTACCCGACCCGGAGACCGGTTCTCCCCTCTCCCCACGCCGCCCGCGTCCCGCGCCAGCCTCCCCGCGCAGCGCCGCGCCTTCCGGCCACGATCCACCGCGCGCCTCCGCCATTTTCGGTCGCTCACCGCCCCCTTCAGCCTCGGCACCCCCTTATAACTCCCCCCTCTTCTTCTTCCTCCCTCACTTCCCCCCTAATCCAAACCCTAATTCCGGCCACCCGTCCGCCCCTCTCCTCCGGCGCCACCCTCCTCGAGACCCCGGCCAGCCCTCGCGGCTGGATCCCTCCGCCTCCAGCACGTGGCCCCGCCTCCAGCGGCCAACCGGCGCCTCCCCCTCCTCCCTCGAGTTCCTCCAGCCGCTCCGGCGACCCGACCGACCCCCCCCACTGCCGGCACCACCGCCCACGAGCCCTACGCCGTAGCTCGGCCACCCTCCGGCCACCGCAGACAGCCCAGGCCGAAGCCCTAGGCCGGACACGTGGACACGCCCCGGGACACGAGATACGATTCGGACACAGAAAATCCTGTTTTGAAGAGCCGGTTCAGGTACTCGTATCTTGCACCCTGTATCTCCGTTTTCGATTCTGTAAATTACGTTGCGAAGCCTGCATGACCCTCTCGGTGCCCGGACAAACCGCTCGGGGCATCGCGTCCTGTGGTGATCGCACACCGCGATCCAAAAACAGGAAAAACCAGACCCTGTTTTACCCCGGAACTGAGTACGCTCCGCCAAACGGGACGACTTGGTCGCGTGCGGTCTTCACAGATACGTGCGCGTCGTCGATACGGACGTGTGAGATTTTGCGGAAGCTGATTCGGATGTGCGTGCAAACCGGAATCAACGCGTATCCGCGGACATCGTCCCGTATCTGACTTTTCTGTAATTTGCCCTAACTTCTTGTACACTCGTCAGATCGAGACGAAACTTACGCCATCGGACTCGTAATGATACGCTGGTCCTGTGGGTCAAGTTTGGTTCGATTCTGAGAACGTTGACGAAATCGCGTGTCGTGGGCCCCACAGGCCCCGCTCGACGGGTGATTTTGTGATCGGCTCATCGGAATCCAAATCTGGAAGTTCCGTTGGGTTCATATCAGCGTTCCTGACATGTTGACACTATGTTTGGGGAATTTGGAGACCGTTGACCCGGACACATTTTTCGGTGCAAAGCGGGCCCACCGGCGGACCCCGTTTTGACCCGAAACTGTCGTTTTTGCCCTTGTCTTCAAATTGGACCCAAGGACAGGCGTTTCTAGCTATTTGATATCTTCTGAGCGTGATGGTAATGTCTATTTCAGCTTTTGGACTCATCTCTGGAAATTTCCCCAAGAATAATTAATCAGATCCAAACAACAGGCAAGTACCTGCACTTCAAGTTAAATCTTTATATTGTGATAATTAATTTCCTACTTTACTAGTACCCTTGATGATTACACCTAGTATTAGGAATACTGGAATTCATGTCTTGAATATTTGGAGTTCATGTCTTGTTTTTCATGTCGGGTAGGAGAATACTAGAAGGCATGTAGTTTACCCTTCCCCTTGTCATGTTTAATAGCTGTTGGTACACGACTATACCTCAGTCGGATCTCGATTTTCCCTGTTTAATAGCCGTTTATGACGGCCGGATTAGCCTTATAAACCCCTACATGCCAACTATGTATTCTAAAACAAACACAAGTTCACACAGATAGCTTCTGGTCTTGTTATAGTTCTTGCTGACTGTTGTAGTTTCATTTCCTGTCTCATTTATTTCTGTTTTCTCATATTCCTGTTTACAGCATTAACTCTGAGATATTGATGTTCTTTTATGCAATTTCTCAACATGATACTCATATTTAATTGTCATAAATAATTAGTTTAATCTTGTTGTGCACTGTGTACTTTGCTCCTTTCCTGACTGGATCCGTTGATTTAGGCGATGATGAGGACTTTGCCCCTACATATTATGGTCCCTATGAGGGTACAGATGATACTTATGAGGAGCCAGATCCCACCCAGGAGACCCCTGCTGCAGAGTAGATAGCAGTAGCTATAGTTATTTATTGCTCTTATCTTAGTAATCGGGTTTGTCCCCGATTTTATTCTGATTTCTGTACTAAATATTTGAATCTGTTGTCACATTTAGTTCATCTGAAATCTTAATTATCTGTTTCTCATTATTATCTTGCCTATGTTATTTATGAATGAGCTAGATTAGTTAAATGTGGATTTGACCTAGACAGCGTACTACCGCCGACTCTGCGGCGTAGGCTGGACGTACCCACGCACTCGTGCCCGAATTTCCGGGTGTTGGTCGTGACACCTAGTGATGAAGATTGGTCTAATGCAAGAAGATTATGTACTTTTCTAGAACACTTCTATAAACTCATAATGCGTATCTCGGGTTCTTTGTATGTCACTTGCAATAACTTTTTTTATGAAATCACATCAATTGATATTCTTTTGCGTACTTCAAAAGAGAGTAGCGACTTTGACTTAGCTATCATGGCAGATAAAATGGGGGAACATTGAGAAGATGAATATGGTTATATTTATTGCACCAATTCTTGATCCACGACATAAGTTGGAGTACGTGGAATATGCTCTTAATCAACTATATGGTACCGAAAAGAGCAATTGCATGAAGAAGAAAGTGAAAAGTGTTGTGTATTCTATGTTCAATGAGTACAAAGACGAGAACTTCTCAAATTGGTAGCCCTAGTACTAGTGATAGAGTCCAATTTTCTAGTAAAAATCAACCGGTGCACACATTGCAATTGAAAACGTTTATGAAGGCCTAATTCAAGAAGCATAAGATGGAATTTGGTGGTGGTGATACTAAATCAGAGCTTGATCGTTATCTAGATGAAAGTACCGATGATGGTTATGAAAGTGATAATTTTAATCTTTTGGGATGGTGGAAGCTTAATTCTCCTTGTTTTCCGGTCCTTTGAAAGTTGGCTAGAGATGTTTTGGTCGTTCCCATATCAACCGTGGCTTCCGAGTCCACTTTTAGTACGGATGGTCGTGTCCTAGATGCTTATAGGGGCTCTTTGGCTCCCAAAATTGCTCAAGCACTTATATGTTGTCAAGATTGGTTTTGGGGGCCTTTCGATCGATCTATTGTTTCTATTATAGAAGAGGATTTTGAAGACTTCTACAAAGTTGAAATGGGTAATTTTTACTTTTTTTAAATTGTGTTACACTCTTTCAATTTGATAGTAGATGATTTTAACTTGTTCATTGATTTATTCTTATCATTTAGATTTTGATAATTTAACGGTGGGATCAACATCAACAAGTGAGATTTGATTACTTTTGCTCTTTTAAAACAGCGCATACTGGATACTATGTCTTGTAATATTGTTCTTTTGATGGATACTCCTCTTTTGATATTGTTGGCTACATTCTGATGGATACTTCTCTTTTGATACTGCTGGAAAATGGATACTGGATACTATGTTTTGTAATATTGCTCTTTTGATACTTGATACATTATGTGCATGATGCATGTTATATTGCTCTTTTGCATCTGGCATACATTGCTGGTAGGCTAGTGGCTAAATTCTGATGGACTCTCCCCTTTTGTAAAATTGCTCTTTTGATACTTCACATCATGCTCTTTTTGAGTCTTTACTTGATACATTATGTTGTGGGCATACTTGATAGTTGATACATTCTATTGTGGGCATACTTGACACATTCTGACATGTTGACTGTTGTTTGTCCCTTTTGGACACTCTTCTTTTGTAATATTATTCTTTTGATACTTGACACATTATTTTGTTTGTCTCTGTTGTACAGTTGGCGTGGCACTCGTTGCAGCATGTTGCGTGACACTCGTTGCAGCCACTGGCGACAAACTTGTTGCAGCCACTGGCAAGATACTCAGATTCCTATTTTTGTTTAATATTCATAAATTTGACAAAAAAAATTCATAAGAATGAAGGATGATGATTTGATCCTTGTTGCAGCCAGTGGCGTGGCACTTGTTGCAACCAGTGGCGTTGCACTTGTTGCAGCCATGCTGAACCTCTTTTTAGTTATTTTATATAATGCATGTTTGACTTGAGTCTGAAACTGGATATTGGATCGTGTTTGTGCAAGACCCAAGAGATTGGAATATTTCTTCTCAAGAATTTGTATTTCTGCCAATTCTCCGTGACTGTAATTTGTATACTTGTAAATTTGTGTACTTGTAACTTCTAAATTGTATACTTGTAAATTCTAATGAAGATTGTGTTGCCAACAGCCAGCCTGCCTGCCTGCCTGTGTGGATATAAATTATAATGTGCTGCCATTAAATTTGATTGTATACTAAATTGTGTACTAAATTTTATATTCCTATTTGATTGTGTATATTTGTGTGGATATAATATTGTGCTGCCAGTATATTTGATTGTATACTAAATTTGATTGTGTAGATATAATGTGTATACTGTATATTTTATTGTATACTATATTGTAAATTATATTGTGTTGCCAGTAAATTTGATTGTGGAAATAATGTAGATTGGGCCCATTAGGGATTCTGGATTTTGTCACCACATTTGCTCTGGAAAAACCGGCCCACTGGCCCGTTAAAATAATTTAGTCACTCATTTTGCTTTGGAAAATTCGGCTCGATCCAACACAGTGGTCAATTAAACCGATATAACCAAAAACCGAACCATTCTATTTCGGTCTGTTCGGCTCGGTTTGGGTGGAAATGGTTCGAATTTTGATTTTACTATTACGATTTTTGGTTTGGGTCAGTTTTCTAAAAAATCGAATCGAACCGATGCTCACGCCTAGAGGAAATTGTTTCAGTTTCTCGTCTCATTCTCAACTACTACTTTATGTAGGATTAGTGATGATCTTGTCGTGGAGTGGACATCTAATTTGAATCCAATAATATCCATTCATGTTTCGTGAGCGCTACCGATTAACAAAACACAGTTAAACAACTAAAAAACTTTTATATATAACTATAACTATAACTATAACTATAACGATGATCACCTATGATCCATTTAAGATATTAAATATTCAGTGCAGCCAGTATTTCAGCCAAAAGATGTAAAATATAAATAAAAAGATAAATAAATAGCTAGAGTCGCCAATTTTATTTTCAATATTTTGTTTTACTAAGAGCATGAATCCCTAAACAAATTGTATGAATTAATATATGCGTTTACACTTGAGGATTATTTGATTTTGTCATTAGTGATCCGGTTCCACCGTTTTATTATAAAACAATTTTAAGTACAAGAGCGGAGCCACATACTAAAAAAATGAGTCCACCAAATTTCTGAGAGTTTTACAATAATTCTTTTTTAAGTTGGTCTTATTCTCTTAAGGTCGGCCCCCACTATCCCACATCCAAGAAAAAAAAGAGGCCATGTCAAGTAGAAATAATTCTTGGTATTTATGTGAAGTTGGAAGTTGGAAGAGACTTGTGAAATAATACTCCCATTGATTCTATTGGCTTATATGTCCATCGTCTCTACAAATTCTTGTATCAAACTTAGTTGAAAGAATATTCAAGTTTGACATCATCTAGCCTTCCTTCGCAAAGATTTCCTACATTCAATACTCAAATGACGATTTTCAATGTAGCATGTCTTCTGATTGTCTAGTTTTGCCTCTTTTCAAGTGTACGTATTTCAATTTGAATTATCATTTATTGACTTGTATACATTAAGTGTGTTGGCTCAAGTAGTTAGTATAGTAGAAGATTTTCTTAGTTGGCAAGGTTCAATTCTCACAATAATTATTTGTTTTGATTTTTGGCTCGGATTCGGAAGTAGACGAAGGACGGCCTTCCCAAAATGTCAACCCCAAGGTTAGCATATAATGAAAGGGACGACCCTAATGTAAGGGAAAAAACTGAATTGTACCTATTCTGAGATGGATTCCCAATGAAACCTCCAAAATTGGTAAAATAAGCCTTCAACTTGTAGATTCTTGCTCCTCTTTGTAGATTCATACTTCCTCCTTCTAGATGGGTAAACCCAATTTAATGGACCCATTAGAGTGCACTTAAGCTATAACAAATATAAATGCAATTCTACACCATCTATCTTAGTATAATTCTAATCTCATCCATAGAAAGAAACACAATACAATATGATAGACCAGTCAAGATAATAGATAAAGAAAATAGTCCATCAATAAGTCCACATAAGCAGTATCTCGGGGAATAACCCGACACAATAAAGAAAAGGAAATAACAATAATACATAAGTCCAAGTCCATATATGAAATAACACTAAATATAAATAACTGAGTAAGTAACTGAATACTCAGGAGAAATCATGTGGCACAACCTCGTCCTCTAGTGCCAGTACTGCTCCAGCGTGAGCTCTTATCCCGTATACCTTGGGATAATCCTCCTCTGTTGTACCTGGAGACATAATCCGGATCCAGGTCCTCAGGGGACATAGTAAGGTATAAGAAACACTCAAGCCAAATGACATACAGTAAATAAAACAGATCCTCAGGTCAAGCTATGTAACCAGCTATGTGAAATACAAATGAGAGCATCACTAGTACTCAGGCTGAGACCACTACAAGTGCTGTGTCGGAGAGCCCATAGCAGCAAGTAATATCATGCATTACAGTAGTATAGTATATATATAATTAGCATGTAGTCTGTGTGTCTCTCCCCACCCAATGTAACCTTATGTCTCAGGTCCACAATGTCTCATGTCCATAACACGCAAGATCAAGACCTCTAGCTAGTACAATGAGTCATAATAATATATGCAAGTACCATATCACGAATTCTGTAAGCCTATACAGAATCACCATGTGTCACGCCCCAGTCCCAGAATATCGAAGGACTAGACACGTGGCAATGGCCAGCAGTACACACCGATGGACAAACCCAATTTAATGGATCCATCAGGGCATACTTAAGCTGTAAAACAAAGTCTACGACAATCATGGAACAACTAATCTCATCCACACAGTATATAAAATATGATCCACAGAATATAAGGAATGTAAATCATCAACATGTCTCAACAAAGTGCTTCGGGGAACAACCCGATAAATATCTGATAAAATGGTTCAACAGACAAGAATATAAATGACTGAAATAAATAATAAATACTGAGCATGAACATGGATGCTCAAGAGAAGTCTTCGGCTAACAACTCATCCTCGGATGGCGGTACAGCTCCTGGATCAGCTCCTGCTGCGGTCCCGTATACCTCGAGATAGATCTCGTCCTCAAATCCTGGGGACATAATCCATATCCAGGTCCTCAGGGGACATAGCAAGGTACAAAAAATATACAAGCCAAAATATAAGCAGTGCAGCAATAATGAGATAAATAGGGTAAGTATGTAACCATCTATGTGAAATACAAGATGAGAGCAACACGAGTACTCAGGCTGAGCCACTACAAGCTCTGTGTCGGGGAGCCGGTAGCGGTAATAACCGGTAGTGGGTCTAGCTCTGCTCCGACAGTCTACGACCTCTCAATAATAGAAGATATATATATAAGACAGCCTGTAGCATGTGTGTCTCTCCCCACCCAATATAACCACGCATATCATGACCATAACGTCTCATGTCCATGTCAAGCGGGATCATAGCTAATGCAACAAGTCATAATGTATCTAAGAATATAGTATCTCTGTCAAGTCCTGTATCCTATACAGAATCACCACGAATATCTCGGGAAGATCCTGTCTCATGAGGAGTGTCAAGTGTCCTGGGTCAAAGTGTACTTGGTAAGACAAGTACGAGAATATAAAGTGTCACGAATGTCCATCTCTAGATGATCGTACCCAACACCGCGTACAGTATTGGCACCCGACTAATAATCGGAGGCTAAGTACGTCACACGGTCCTAGGTTAAGCATGCACAGCAATATAATGAAGCAAGAAAAATATATAACAATACTGCAGAGTTTGGCAAGGTACACTTGCCTGGGGTCCTGCTGCTGGTATGAATTAGAGTCCAAGTCACAGTCCAAATAGCCTATGTATTACAATTTACCATGTCAAAAGATAATTTATTTTAACTTATTTAATTCTGGAATAATTACTCTAAAATCCTATTTTAATCTTATTATTCTGACTTTAGGTTAATTCCTAAATTTTGTCCAAAGGAAATAAATTTTATCAACTCGAGACTCATGGCACGCAAATCGAGGCGATCTGTTGACCAAAATTTCAACCGACACAAACTCAACTTTCATGCATGATTTTATATAGATTTTATCATCAAAAACATACTAGAATTTATGGCTCGTCCGAATTCAAATTCGTTTGGGAATTATGGCACATACAAGTTTCGTATCGTGCGTCGATGGTTACATTCTAACCTAGAAGTTCTACAGAATTAACAGTATGAAAATACATCGAATTAAATTCTGAAAAAAACATATGTCAATGATCTCGATATTAGCTTTCCGAAACTTTAAACGGTTCATGATTCTGATTCCTGGTTCTCCCAAAATTGCGAAAATATTGAAATACATCTATTTTTGGACATGCTGTGCTCTACAAATTTTCCAGAATTTAATACTCATAATTTTGTAAAACAAATTATATAATCAGAAATCTAACCTCAATATCTTTCTAACGCAAGAAACTAGGCCTCCTTTGGAGTCCGTAGCTATGCACAATGGCTTCTGGAAGATGAAGGAACGCAATTCTCCAAAATCTCTCTCTCTAAAAATAATGGGATAATTAGGGTTATAATATATATATATATATATATATATATATATATATATATATATATATATAGGGATGTTGAGCGGCTGAATGAAAGTTGATAGGGTGACACGTGTCATGATTTGATTGGATAGTTTTGGTTATATTATTTATTTTTTTATTTGCCTTTATCATAACATTATTTAAGTCGTTTTAAATCTAAATAACTCAAAATAAACATTAAAAGTAAACATAAAAATATGAAAAATTACAGAAAATATATTTTGAACCTAAAAACCCTAGAAAAATATTTGAGATAATTATATATTCATAGATTTCCTACTATAATTAGGAGAAGCTCTAAAACTTAGTTTTGCCATAAAACTAAAAATAAATACTAACATTATTCCAAAAATTCTGAAATAATTCCAGAAAATATATAATAATATTATAAACCTTAGAAAATAACGTGGGTCCATTATATATTCCTGGGCTTGCACAATAAATTCTATAATTCCTAAAAGATAGTTATTAGCCTAAATAACTCCCAATAAATACTCAAAATACTCAAAAAATTCCCAAAAACTTCTAGATAATATATTTTATTATTTAGAACATAAAATAAAAGTTTGGGATATTTTTAATTATATTTGAATCTAAAATAAATTCTTGAAAATCCTAGAAAATTATAAAAAATTATGAAAAATCCAAATTAAAAATTTTTGAAAAATCAGGGGGGTTACAATCTACCCAACTTATAAAAATTTTGTCCTCGAAATTAAAATTAAGCCATAGTAGAAGTCAAGGATGGTCTAAGATTTGTATTGGTTAAAATGCAAGGCTAGGTTTAACGGAGTGGACGATGTTGCACGTTGCACATTCCGAAAATTATGGGAGAAATTCACATGAGTGAAAATAGGTTTCTTCGTGTGTCATGTCCAATAGTATGGACACCTAAATGCTCTTTTGCATAAAAGCGCCCAACAATTGAAACATTGTACAAAGATGGAAATTGGAGGATGGGCATGTCTAGGACAATGTGTGAAATTTGTAGGAAGGCAGTGACTAGGAAAGTGCTCCAATTATCGAAGCAATGGTAAGGCGCGCCGAGGGATACCATGTTGTAAACTAAATAAAAAATATCGTGTTATATTCCTTAGTGGATTCGAGCTAGCCTCAGTCTCACTATCTAAGCCAAGTAGGTCTACTTCTTAGGTGAGGGGGTTTCACAATCCAGCCAACTTAAGACAATGTCGTCCTCAAAATTAAAATAAGGCATAATTTGTTAATCCTTCGTGTACATAAGGCAAGTCAATCGCAATCTCCTTGCGACAATTAAAATCCTAATCATATCCATTGCAATCACTTCTAGGTTAAGATGACCACTGATCCAATCAAATTCAACCTATGGTTATCTCTTCTCGCTTTTTCAAATTATCCATATCCAAATTTAAATTAAATCCATATATCATCTTCAAGATTTAAATACGCATATCAATTTTACCTCACGATCTCCAATTATCATAATCTCCTCTAGAAGTAATTCGAGTCCATTATTATTCCTATTTTCACTTATAAATTTTATATGCTCCAACTTCTTAAATTCCATTCACATCCTTAATATTTTAAATAGGTAGCCCAACCATCAAGTTTTTATTTTAACTCAAATCATCAAATTTGGAAAAATAATTTAAATGCAGTCCACCATTGTTCAAGTCTGAAATTCCATCTTTTTATCCTCTAAATTTCAAGTTGATAATTTTACCTTCATTGTTTAAATCATGTACTTAAGGTATAAATATCGGGTCCTCAATATCAATTCATTAATCCTCATCATCTTAGTCATTCTTCTAAAATTCTCAAAATTAAAATGGCTTGAACCTCTCCCAATTTAATCTTACTCGATCACAATCTAAAAGAAATTCCTCTCGAGTTGACAATGCACTACTACCCAACTTATAATTTATCCATCTATCACATAAGGCTATATACCTTAAGAGAATATTCCTTAATATGTTTACTCATGTCATTCAATCCTCAAACTTTAATGCCGATCATATCACATATGATATGTCCTTAATTACGAAGAATAATCCTCAAGTATGTGATAGGCCTATGGGGTATATCTAGTATTCTCTGTGTATCAATTTATACTAAGCACGAGGTTTCGTCTTTTCGAAATAAGGGAAGATAGAGACCAATAATAAAGAGTTCAAGGGCAGCGTAATAGAATAGAAGTATTGGGATCAAGGCGTTTAAAGAATTCAATTGAAAATTGTCAAAGTAGTTGTGGATTGAAATCCTATTTTGGTAATCCTTTGTTCGCTTGCTCGTATTAGTACAGTTATATAACCGATACGATATGTCAGACATGTCTAGGGCAAGTATATTCGTCTACTAATCACTACATATCTCAATCCACGTAAGATATTATTGCGAGGGCGAATCAAGCGCACTATGGTTGATCAGACCGTAATACACTAATTTTGAAATGTATTATTGTGGGCCTCCCCAATAATACATATGTCATAAACAAGCTCGATAAAGAATAAGCTTGCAAAACTAGGCTATAAAATAGCACAATAAGTCAAGGTAGTATATAAAATATAAGCATGCTAGATGATGATGAAAGGAGGTACAAATTATTTAAGTTCACAAAACGAACAAAATGAGCAACAATAATAAAAGACTCTACAATCTCTACAGTTATCATACAACCTCCTTGTCTAAGTTGCTAGTCGACCCAATAGGGCATGAACCTCTAAATTCTATTGTCTGAATAAACACTGTCATCTTATGCTAGCATACAATTATTGTCATTCAGTTACACCGCCTTGATGGGTCAAGTGGACTATGTGGTACTAGTCTCAAGGGAAAGGGAATATAACTTGTATCGAGGTGGAGGTACAAATTACGTGATTTAACACTAAGGGATAATTATCGGGTCACAATCTACAAGATTAACTCAAACTTATCGAACTCTAACTACCAAACACAAAATTTTCAAATTCAAGACTACAACTATAATCCTAGCAAACTATGGGTCCTTAACAAAGAATAAAATTACTTGGCCTACTATTAGAAGTGTCAGGTGGCACAAATTGAAAGACGGAGAAAAGAAGAACATATTTTAGTCGTTGCGCATTAGCGAACGTTAAGGTCGCAGACGAACAACGTATGAAATTAAAATATGAGGCTCTAGATAATATCATAGTTTCCTAAGGTGAAGGTGGCGAGCAATTCTACGTGTTTGAGGTATGATCTCATGGGGAATGTCATACTCGTTGCTCTGGGCTTCCTGAGGTACCGTCTGCTAATATCACTACAAGAACCTATATCCTAACACTATCTCACTATGCACACTAGGTTCTGTTCTAACATTTGATCTCAGATTTCTATTGGTTCCTCAAAACTGGGGTCAACCACTAGGGTCAAACATTAGGGTCCAATCTCTAACTAGCTCTTAGCAGTGCCTATACTACTCTTAGGTCATTCATGACTATAACAAGAAATAATGGTAAATTATTTTATAGGTATGGGACGCTAGGGTTCATTAAGCGTTCTACTTAGGGGTGTGTCAATATCCTAGCTGTACTTTTAGTAGGAAGGTTACCCTACCTATCATTCTATCAACAGGGACTTCTATATTCTAGAAGAAAGCTACACTCAAGGAACTAATGAGAAGGCACATGAATCAAGCAGGATACAATTTTTTAACGGAATAGATTGGAAGGAGGAGGAGGAGAAGCCATAGTCAGTTGTGGATGAGATCCTATACTCGAATCCTATTTGCAGGCTTGCTCGGTCCCTAAGTTGAAACCGAATAATTTAGTCGTAGACCTGCATGGGCCACCACAAAAACCATGTCACGCCCCAGTCCCAGAATATCGAGGGACTAGACACGTGGCAATAGCCAGCAGTACACACCGATGGACAAACCCAATTTAATGGATCCATCAGGGCATACTTAAGCTGTAAAACAAAGTCTACGACAATCATGGCACAACTAATCTCATCCACACAGTATATAAATATGATCCACAGAATATAAGGAATATAAATCATCAACCTGTCTCAACAAAGTGCTTCGGGGAACAACCCGATAAATATCTGATAAAATGGTTCAACAGACCAGAATATAAATGACTGAAATAAATAATAAATACTAAGCATGAACATGGATGCTCAGGAGAAGTCTTCGGCTAACACCTCATCCTTGGATGGCGGTACAGCTCCTGGATCAGCTCCTGCTGCGGTCCCGTATACCTCGGGATATATCTCGTCCTCAAATCCTGGGGACATAATCCATATCCAGGTCCTCAGGGGACATAGCAAGGTACAAAAAATATACAAGCCAAAATATAAGCAGTGCAACAATAACGAGATAAATAGGGTAAGTATGTAACCATCTATGTGAAATGCAAGATGAGAGCAACACGAGTACTCAGGCTGAGCCACTACAAGCTCTGTGTCGGGGAGCCGGTAGCGGTAATAACCGGTAGTAGGTCTAGCTCTGCTCCGAGAGTCTACGACCTCTCAATAATAGAAGATATATATATAAGACAGCTTGTAGCCTGTGTGTCTCTCCCTACCCAATGTAACCACGCATATCATGACCATAACGTCTCATGTCCATGTCAAGCGAGATCATAGCTAATGCAACAAGTCATAATGTATCTAAGAATATAATATCTCTGTCAAGTCCTGTATCCTATACAGAATCACCACGAATATCTCGGGAAGATCCTGTCTCATGAGGAGTGTCAAGTGTCCTGGGTCAAAGTGTACTTGGTAAGACAAGTACGAGAATATAAAGTGTCACGAATGTCCATCTCTAGATGATCGTACCCAACACCGCGTACAGTGTTGGCACCCGACTAATAATCGGACGCTAAGTACGTCACACGGCCCTAGGTTAAGCATGCACAGCAATATAATGAAACAAGGAAAATATATAACAATACTGCAGAGTTTGGCAAGGTACACTTGCCTGGGGTCCTGCTGCTGGTATTAATCAGAGTCCAAGTCACAGTCCAAATAGCCTATGTATTACAATTTACCATGTCAAAAGATAATTTATTTTAACTTATTTAATTCTGGAATAATTACTCTAAAATCCTATTTTAATCTTATTATTCTGACTTTAGGTTAATTCCTAAATTTTGTCCAAAGGAACTAAATTTTATCAACTCGAGACTCATGGCACGCAAATCGAGGCGATCTGTTGACCAAAATTTCAACCGACACAAACTCAACTTTCATGCATGATTTTATTTAGATTTCATCATCAAAAACATACTAAAATTTACGGCTCTTTCGAATTCAAATTCGTTTGGGAATTATGGCACGTACAAGTTTCGTATCGTGCGCCGTTGGTTAAATTCTAACCTAGAAGTTCTACAGAATTAACAGTATGAAAATACATTGAATTAATTCTGGGAAAAACATATGTCAATGATCTCGATATTTTCTTTCTGAAACTTTAAACGGTTCATGATTCTGATTCCTGGTTCTCCCGAAATCGCGAAAATATTGAAACACGTCTATTTTTGGATATGCTGTGCTCTACGAATTTTCCAGAATTTAATACTCATAATTTTGTAAAACAAATTATATAATCAGAAAGCTAACCTCAATGTCATTTTAATGCAAGAAATTAGGCCTCGTTTGGAGTCCGTAGCTATGCGCAATGGCTTCTGGAAGATGAAGGAACCCTAGATGGCAATTCTCCCAAATCTCTCTCTCTAAAAATAATAGGATAATTAGGATTATAATAATATATATATATATATATAGGGATGTTGAGCGGCTGAATGAAAGTTGATAGGGTGACACGTGTCATGATTTGATTGGATGATTTTGGTTATATTATTTGTTTTTTTATTTGCCTTTATCAAAACATTATTTAAGTCGTTTTAAATCTAAATAACTCAAAATAAATATTAAAAATAAAAATAAAAATCTGGAAAAATTACAAAAAATATATTTTGAACCTAAAAACCCTAGAAAAATATTTGGGATAATTATATATTCATAGATTTCCTACTATAATTAGGAGAAGCTCTAAAAATTAGTTTTGCCATAAAACTAAAAATAAATACTAACATTATTCCAAAAATTCTGAAATAATTCCAGAAAATATATAATAATATTATAAACCTTAGAAAATAACGTGGGTCTATTATATATTCCTGGGCTTGCACAATAAATTCTACAAATCCTAAAAATTAGTTATTAGCCTAAATAACTTCCAATAAATAATAAAAATACTCAAAAAATCCCAAAAACTTCTAGATAATATATTTTATTATTTAGAACCTAAAATAAAAGTTTGAGATATTTTTAATTATATTTGAATCTAAAATAAATTCTTGAAAATCCTAGAAAATTACAGAAAATTGTGAAAAATCCAAATTAAAATTTTCTGAAAAATTAGGGGGTTATACCATGAATAACTCTAGAAAGATTATGTCACATGAAATAGTGTCAATTGTCCTACGGTATGACGTACTTGGTAAAGCAAGCATGTAAAATATTGGATCGTGGAATCAACTCTCTAGTAAAATTACTCGAATCCGCGTACCGCATCGATATCTGAATCTTGTTCGGATGCTAAGCAACGTCTCACAGTCCTAGGTTGAACAAGTACATCACATAAGTATATATATAGAAATAACACAAGCAAATAATGTAACAGGATCTCTGTAAGTTTGGCAAGGTACACTTACCTAGGTTCTGAACTCCGTCAGTTGCTCCCGTAAAAGTGGAATCTCCAAGTACGCATTCGGATGCTAAAATAAACATCACTATTGTGTTCATAATACTTGAAATAGATAGGATTGTCTACCCATAAGTCCAATTTGGACACAGGGGTAGAATTGACAATTTTGGGTCAAAGCGGGGTCCACATGTGGCCCACATCGCACCAAAAAATATGCCAAAGATAAAGTCCACATTTAGTCCAGAAAGATGATACGAACCCAAAGGAACGTCCAGAACTGGAATCCGATGAGCCGGTCACAAAATCACCCGTCAATTGGAATCGTAGGGCCCGCGAAACGGTATTTCGTCAACGTTCTCAGAATTGAACCAAACTTGGGTCACAAGACCAGCGTAACGCTGTAAATCTGATGGCACAAGTTTTGTTACGAAACGACAAGTACACACAAAATTATGATAAGTATCAGAACAGGCCGATACAGTATTTTTTGACGGATACGCGTTGATTCCATTGTGCACGTACATACAAATCAAGTTTCGCAAAATCTCACACGTCCATATTGATGATACACGCCTTTCGGTGAAATCCTCATACAACAAAGTCGCCTTATTTGGCGGAACGTACCCCGTATCGAGAAAATTTAGTTTTACAAAATCAAGTTTTTTTGACATATTTTAACGTTGAATAATCAGCAGATAAATCAGCAACAAAATAAACTAATTGAAGAGATTAAAACTAGGTTATATTATGAACGTACCGGATAATACGGATCGAAAAATAGTTACGTGACGACGCAGAGATCGTATCGCGAAGAGGTATTGTTGTTGTTGCTGCTGATTCTTTCGCGTGGTCGTGGATGGCCCGACGACTGCTGGAAGTCATAGGCGGCAGCGGGGGGGTATCCACGAGTGGTGCACGGGGTCGTCGACCACTCGCCGACGGTCGAGGGTCATCTGGGTCGGCGGTTGTCGGGGTGAAGGTGATGGTGGCGGTGTGTCTAGACGATTGGCTGTCGGCTGAAGGTAGAGGAGATGCTGAGAGGGTGGTCCATATATAGGGTGAAGGAGAGGGAGTTTCAGGGAGAGGAAGAGAGGGGGTCGTCGGCGGTTCAGGGAGGGGAAGAGAGGTCACCGGCAGTCGGTTACAGGGAAGAGGAATCGGAGGGGGCTGCGGGCGGTTTTGGGAGTCGAAGGGTCGGGGGTTGGGCGGTACTGTAGCGGTAGGGATGGGCTTCGGGTCTGGGTTGGTGGATTAGGTTTAGGATATGGGTTCTAGTTTAGGATCCGGGTTTGGTTTAGATTAGGGTTTGGGTTTAATAATTATTATCATATATATATATATATATATATGTATATATATATATATATATATATATATATATATATATGTATATATATATATATATATATATATATATATATATATATATATATATGGCTATTTAAAAATAGGTTTGAACTCCAAATAATTCCAAGAAAAATTCTACAATACTATAATATTTGTTTTACACCCAAAAATATAATTTTTGAGTAATATTATTAATTAATTAACTATACATAATTATCAATCCATGAATCTTATATATTCTAATTAGCTAAAAAAATCCTTAATCTCAATAATTACCATAATAAAATTAAAATTTAATTGTAAAAAGTTAGGGGGTTTACATGTGTTGTAGAAGATGTTGAAGTGTTCTATATGTACAAGTGTGTTATACTCATGATCATTCAGGGATTTTCGATTTACTGGATGCGATGCAATGACTTGCACACGGGTTGCCACTAAGCGAGGATGACTTATCTATATGAACATGAGTCGTTGGCATAGCCCTAAAGAACTAGTCATTGACGAGGATGGAATGCAATAAGAGCACACGAGATGCTATAAACCATCTCGCCTAGTACACGAGACTCCACACAAAATTCTATCCCGGATCGAATTGGCCCCGGTTCCCCGGAGACCGTTCGTGGAACGGGATCCAAAGATCACCCTTGTTTCCAAGTTATCCACGACATGCAAGTCTTGGTCTTCCAGATTCACGAGATGTACGAGATTCACGACATGCTTAAATCTTGATTCTTGTACTTGGTCCATCCATTCGGGTCAAACATAGCACACACTTACTGTTCCAAGTCTAACTCTAAGTCTTGCTGCCCCAGTTCTATGACTTTTCAAGCAATATTCTAAAGTCGGTTACACAACTTCTTTCACTCGGCAAGGTCATAGGTACAAGTTTAAGAACATGATTCATCGTGCAATTTTATTGTATTATGCTCGCACCAATTCCTAAGGTCAAACCAGTATTCATTTATGCGAGATATTCAACCCAAGCTAGTATCACTCATATTTCTAAACATCAAGCACGGATCATCCTATATACAATAACACGTTCGTTGCACAGGGTTCGAGTCTGCTCAGTAAAATCTATGATATATCCAAGATGCAGGACAAGCCTAGTAATTTCAATAGTCTATCTCCCTAAACATGTTTGATAGAATCCATATATCCATTCCAAGTCTAGACCACCAAGCCATTATTCAGTTCTAAACCTTTATTTATAACTCTAAGTTGTCCAACATGATTCATGTATCCATTCACGAAATCATCAAGAGTGATTTACCACATGTTCTAGGCTAACTTATCCCTGAAATACTTCTGATTCACTTGCATTTCCAAATTTGTCTTATCGTGTCGAACCAAAAGTCAAGACAATCCATCAGTTGTCACGCTTCAGTCTCTCACATGTTTGATCACCCTCGTTGGATGTGAGATCACTATGCCAATGCTTCTGTTGGATAATCGTCATAATCTGGACGTGACGCATGTACGAGCATAGAATTACTCTCGCACAAGACAAGAACATCGAACAATATGGTTATCATCGAGATACCTTATCATTTCTCTTTGATCCATCCAAGTTATATATAAAATCCACTAAGTCATGTCCGTTCATGCAGTGATTATAATTCGTCTAGCAAAATCATCCAACTTCAGTGTTACCGTTCGGTAAATCCATAGTCTACTTCTGGCATTCCTCAAATAACTAAGTTCAAATTCTCAAGCCAAAGTCTGTCCACTTTTGACACGTTTCATTCATCGAGTTCGTTTGGAATAATTACCGAACATGTTCCTATGAGTTCGATCATCCTTGTCGTACGTGAAATTATCACATCGATGCTCTCGCAGAATAATCATTCTCGGGACTGATTTTGAAGGTTATCTTTCCAAACTTGATTCAAGATCGTTCTTCCAAACTCTAAGTCAAATCCGTTATTGCTTATCACTTATTCAAGATATTCTCCAATCGTTCAATCCCACTATCGCACGAGACCTATGAATCTATTTGGACATTTCTAAAAGGAACCAAATACCACTCAGGAATCGAGTCACCCAATTAAATCCTCAATCGGTGTTCGTATCAATCGCTAGCATATTCACCAAGTCGTTATTTCATACCCCAGTCCCAAAATACCCTGGACTAGGCCACATGGCAATAGCCAGCTGTCACGTCTCCGAGGATATCCCAATTTAATGGATCCTAACGAAGAGTGCTACGCTGTCCTAAAATACTAACATATCCAATATCAGTCAATCAACAGGTAAACTAATCCCATCCATAATATAAACAGCAAGAAGTACTAAATAAATTGCTGGAAGATAAACACCAGTCTCAAGATATCATAGTACAACCAATAATGTCAGGTAGGGAAAAATCCACTACTATGACGAAATAAAATACTGAAATGATAGATGGAAGATAATGACTGGGGCATCGGCTGAATAGATAATGATGCACCCAATCCTAGGCAGAAGGCCTACCAAGTGCTCACGGAAACTCTGACGGTAGCACCTCTAGCTCCTCCGCGGTAGCGAACCTCGTCTCCTGTCCTGGGCTATATACTGTGGGATAATATGCCTCGTCCAAATCTGGAAAGGTATCAGGTCTTCAGAGGGACGTAACAAGATACATAGAAATATGCCATAAATACATACTGAATAAAGTAAATGCAATAAAGGGTGTGCTAACCATCTAAGTGAATGCAATGTGAGGACAACTTTGGTACGTATGAGTAGGTGTAGGCATAACGTCCATACTGCTCCGAAGAACGGGGAATCTACAAGTATATATACGTCTATACCGCTCTGAAGAACGGAGAATCTGAATAGTATGACGTCCATACAGCTCCGAAGAACGGAGAATCTGCAAGTATATATACGTCCATACTGCTCCAAAGAACGGGGAATCTGAATAAAGGGAGTCATTGGATCCGTGGCTCCTCCGGATACTATGGATTCCAATGGGTGTATCCCATACGCCTACTAGTGGTCCTCCCCGCCCCAATGTAGATACACACAGCGAATACTCGACATGCATACGACGTATCTATATGCTAGTCTCTACAAATAAAATATTCTGAGTTATGTACTAACCGTGATGCATGTCACACGCACCGATAGCTAGTCGAATATGCGGACCCGCATCCCAATATGAATGTCACAGTAAAACGTGTAAAGTGTTAGGTCCTGGAAGATATCAACGTATCCTCCTAACTGGGGTGAGTCTATTAGTGACTAGGCCAAGTATACTAAATCATCGACGTATCTGTCGATAGCACCCGAATCAATATCAGACGCACACAGTCATATGAAATAGAACAATAATATATCATACAACATATGCAGCATTAATTTAACAGTAAATATGGCAAGGTATCTTGCCTGAGTCCTCAAGCTGTGAATGATAATAGCCTGCTCCTACGGTGTCTCCTGGCTGATCCGATGATCCTAACACATAATATAATATAAAAATCTACATCAGACGCTAAGACCAAATGTTCATACACTACGTTGCTCTTAGGGACTGTCTCAAGTTCACGGTTGGTCAAAGTTAGCGTTACATGTGCACGTAGCTAGGATGTACACGTATTTTATCCTTGGTCAACGTGTGTCTTGAGACAATAATTACTACGTTTACGGTTTTACGAACTTACATTACGTATTGTTGCATTACGCCATAAATTCCCATGTGAAATATACTAGGTCAAGTCTATATTTTCTGGTGGATTATAAGTACTCACATCAGGACAGACTATTAGAGGAATTATTATCTATTAATTCATTTCTTAAGTTAAATTAGCATGCATACTCAAATATAGGGTTTCTAGCATAAATTGCTTGTGTCCACGCGACTATTCGCGACACAACTCTACGACACGGCGATATAACTACACAAGATACGAGTTGTACCTATACGAGGCTGATCATGGAGGGGTCTGCATTCACCGTCTGGACGTCCTCCGGTGGGGCGGCGCTCCGGCGTTGGCCGGCATGAAGCAGCAGCGGCAGCGGCTGTACAGGAGCAATTGCGGTGCAGCGGCGGCAACAGCAGCCTGGCAATGGCGGCAGGCGGTCGTGGGTGGCGCTGGTTGGGTCGGTAGTAGTGGAGGAGGGGGTGCAGCTGTAGTCAGGCGGCTGGAGCAGTCGGGATGGTTGGGGACGGTGGTCGGGCAGACTTGGAGAAGTCGGGATGGGTTGGGGATGGTGGTCGGGCGGGCTGGAGCAGTCGGGATGGGTTGGGGATAGTGGTCGGGCGGGCTGGAGCAGTTGGGATGGGTTGGAGACGGTGGTCGGGCGGGCTTGGAGCAGTTGGGATGGTGGATGTCCAGCTGGGGGAAAGGGGAAGGGGTGCTCGGGTTAAGAAGAAAGTTTTAGCTAGGTGTTTTAGGTTTCTTTTTAGGGTTTCAATAGGAGAGTATGTGTATTTATATAGAAGAGGGAAAATTATGGGCTAACCTCAAAGTTTGGGCTGGCCTGGGCTCTTTGGGCCTGTCTGGACCTTGTTGGGATGGGACGGTCCAATAAAGAATGCATGTGGCTTGGTTAAGTCTTGCTTGGGGTAACTTTGGTCTCCAATAATTAATTAGATTAATAATTGAAAGCGCAGGGCAAAAATCAACGATCATGTCATAGCTAGGGTTACACCATGGTCAGAGGGGTACAAGAATTTGCCTCACCCAATTTCTATTTAAGTTCAAATAAAACCTAGTCTCCGATTTTAATTCAATTAAACCCTAAATTGGTTTAGGGGGTTTACACGTTTCCTAGAATTCTTGTACGATACCTAAGCATCGCCTGATAAAATCTTAGTCTCGTAAATAACCCATTGATTGTCATTCAAGTAAACCATATTCGATTTATATCTTCCGACACAAAATACCGTCTGAGATATTTTCCAAAATCCAAGTACGATTCCCTATATTCACCTTAGCGATAAACTGATAAGGTTTCTACCAGTTGTCATTCTAAGTCTGACTTATCTTATCTGAACGATATTCCTATCTCGTTTACAACTAACTCACACCAAAAGGTTCTTGGCACGCGATACTCAACAAAACTTAGTCGAAAGACTGTGTGCATAGATAACCGTTAAGACAATATTTTATTTCGCACATTAACCAGTTTGAAAATTATGTATAGGTATTCGGGTTTGCACAAAACTTGCAATTTCTAAAACAAGTCTATTCCCACAAAGCCTAGCATAGGTCATCACAAAGGCCATTTTATCATAATTTCGTACAAGCAACCATATCATTCATATGCACTTTTGAAATTATTTACACTCATTGTTTGGAATATCCCACCGGGTCAATAAGAGAGTGTATGCACATAACCCATGAACGAGCTTTCAAAACTGAGAAGATCGATAAGAAGTCCAAAGGCGTAAAGTCATGCTTTGATACCAATATGTCACGTCCAGCCTCCCGCAGGTAATCGACCATCACCGCTGGGCACGAATCACTGCGCCAGCACTCTCGCGGGACGATCATTTACCATCTGGACATGATACCACACGAGCGTAAGCCGCGCCCGTACAAGGCCATGATCTGAAAAGGCGGTAAAATGTCTAAGCCACTGAGTCGAACAGATAAACCGAGTGTAGCAGAATAAAAAACGCACAGGCGATTGGTAATAAGTTTACAGAGTCATCAATAGCGAAAGCATTAAATAACACAAGTATAGAAGTAAAATAAACTCTTTATTGATATTGAACAAGTGTTATAGGCGGCACTAGGCCGAGATTAGAAGTCGCTCAAGCCTCTCTCTAAAACAGTAAAAGCGTGCCAAGTGGCTATATTTGTGTAATGATACATAGGCGATATTCTAACATTATGTCCTGTATATGTGCTTCAGTTCCGGACACAACGCTCCAAGGCTCCAGAGTGAACTCCACGCCTTAGCACGCACGAAGGAGGCATCTGCACCGAACGAGGTTCTAACAAGCAATATGGTGGGTTATCAGTACATGAATGCACTGGTGGTGAGGCTTCTCGCCCGCTCGACAAATCCAAACAAGTTATATAGGTTCCGTGCACCATCTATTATGTTATCTTTCTAGTCTTACCTTAGAATCAATTTTATGGCATTTATGAAAAGTCTAACTCGTGTGGCAGTGCGTCGTACGATATATATGAAGGAATACGGCGATACTTACCAACTTACCATCCTTCCTTCCCTGTCCAAAAAAAACCAAGTTAAATCAAATACGAGCATATATATATATATATATATATATATATATATATATATATATATATATATATATATATATATATATATATATATATATATATAATGAAATCCAGGGGCAGTAGCATATGCAAACATAAGTGTCGTGAGCGAGGTTCTGTTTCGGGTGCATGAGTTATACGGATTATCAGGTGTGTTGCAGAAGATGTTGAAGTATTCTATATATACAAGTGTGTTATATTCATGATCGTTCAGGTGTTTTCAATTTACTGGATACGATGCAATGACTCGCACGCGGGTTGCCGCTAAGTGAGGATGACTTATCTATATGAACAGGAGTCGCTAGAATAGCCAAAAAAGATGAGTCATTGACGAGGATGGAATGCAACGAGAGCACACGAGACGCTACAAACCATCCCTCCCAGCACCCGAGACTCCATACCAAATTCTATTCCGGATCAGATCGGCCCCGGTGCACCGGAGACCGTCCGTGGAACAGGATCCAAAGATCCCCATTGTTTCCAAGTTGTCCGCAATATGCAAGTCTTGGTCTTCCAGATTCACGAGATGCATGAGATTCACGACATTCTTAAATCTTGATTCTTGCTCTAAATGAGTATTGCTCCACGAGCTGTGTTTCTTGCTTTACTTGACATGATTCTCGTTCAGTGTTCAACTTGACTTGATGCATTCCTTTGGTTCGGGGACTGCCTTGGTGACCTAACGGTCCCGTATACTTGCAGATTTATATTGCACAAAAGGACTATCTGATATTCTGGAAAACTGGTTGCATGCACGATACGCGATAGTGTTACTTGATTGTAGCATAAATCTCATTATGGAAAGCATTGGAATGAGGCAACAGTACAAGTTAACATATAAACAGGCAAGCATGCATTTGTGAAAACATAAATATTTACGTTGGCACGGGTCTAAGGGTAAAGCCAGGAGTAAAACCGTAAAGGGACATACCGAGTGACAATATCTAGGGACGTGCAGTGTAAACAAGTGAACATTGCACTACGAAGAGTATACATATATCATTCTACTTGAGGCATAGCGGGGTCTAGTTGCACAAGGCAAATGTAGCATGCGAGGGTCCACTTATAAGCAAAGTTTTATTTTCCATGTTCTAACACAAGCAATACAAGTTGGGATTATTTTCTTAGCTAGGTGCATTGTATTCTTTATTAGCATGTAGGGGGTGATTCACCTAGCGACTAGCATATATCGTCCATATTTTAAGTGTGCCGGCTAAGGAAAGACAAGATCATCATAGCTATCCACCTTAGTGATGATTCACCTCGGTCGAGCGATACTCCGAGCGAGCCTTTGAAAGTCTAAGTCTAAACTCCTGAAGGGCCAAGTCTGAAAATCCTTTTCCTCAAATGAGTTATCTCAATGAGCAAATCAGATCGGGTCGTTGCACTTGCACCGTTTGAATCGGCTGTCCGCTTGAACGGATTGGGTCGTCATATTACACCACTCAGAAAAGTCTCATCCTCGAGACTTCCTGAGCGTAAACCAATCTAACGCAAACTATCGAATCTATCCCAAGCATAGCAATCGGTACCACTAGATCCATTCGAACACAATCTCCTACTCGTTTCTTATACCGGGTCGTGTGTATGCTGGGTTGGTCTCATTGAATGACTCTATCATTCAATCCAAAGTCTGACTCGGTCTCTATTGCACCTTAGCACGGAACATATAGCTTAACGCGGGGTCCGTTACAATCCATCTTGAATGACAATCTAAGGCTGAGGCAAACTTATACTAGTCATTATACTTGTCCATGCGGATCTAACATATTCACTTGCACTAGCATTCGAGATCAGCACATCGCGAGTCTGGATCGTGCACATATTCAAAGCGTCCTTCAAACATATGCATGTCAACCAACTTAACGATAGCGAAGTCTTTGTACTCGAGTTCCACATATCACTGTCTCTTGGATCATGCACACGTTCAAGGCGTCCCTCAAACATATGCATTCAACCAAACTTAGCGATAGTAAAATCGGACAAGCTACATGTGTAAATCTTAAAAGTTTTCGTCTTACAAATCACAATGATACTTCCAGCAGGGTCAATCAAATTCCAAGTCATTTCTCTTCCAACTCAAACCAAGTATTTGTACTACCGTTAAGCATGATCTATCCGATTTAACTGACTAGCGTCCATCTATTTTGGTCAAACATAGTACACACTTACCGTTCCAAGTCTAACTCTAAGTCTTGTTGCACCAGTTCTATGGCTTTTCAAGCAATGTTCTAAAGTCGGTTACACAAGTTCTTTCACTCGGCATAGGGTCGTCTGCCTAATTACTAGGTCAGCTCACAAGGTCATAGGTACAAGTTCAAGCACATGATTCATCGTGCAAATTCTTCGTACGATGCTGGCACCAATTTCTAAGGTCAAACCATTATTTATTTGTGTGGGATATTCTACCCAAGCTCATTTTACTCAAATTTCTAAACATCGAGCACGGATTATCCTACATACAATAATACGTTTGTTGCACAGGGTTCGAGTCTGCTTAGTAAAATCCATGATATATCCAAGATACAGGACAAGCCTAGTAATTTGCATAGTCTATCTCCCTAAACATGTTTGATAGAATCCATATATCCATTCCAAGTCTAGACCACCAAGTCATTATTCAGTTTTAAACCTTTGTTTATAACTCTAAGTCGTTCAGCATGATTCATGTATCTATTCACGAAATCATCAAGCATGATTTACTATAGGTTCTAGGCTAACTTATCCCTGAAACACTTTTGATTCACTTGCATTCCCAAATTTGTCTTATCGTGTCGAACTAAAAGTCAACACAATCCATCAGTTGTCACGCTCCGGTCTTTCTCATATTCGATCACCCTTATTGGACGTGAGATCAACATGCCAATGCTCCCGCTGGATAATCGCCATAATCCAGGCATGACGCATGTACGAGCATAAAGTTACGCTCGCACAGGACAAGAACGTCGAGCAATATGGTTATCATCGAAATGATTGAGACACCTTATCATTTCTCTTTGCTCCATCCAAGTTATATATAAAATCTACTAAGTCATGTCCGTTCATGCAGTAATTATAATTCGTCTAGTAAATTTATCCAACTTCAATGTTACCGTTCGGTAAATCCATAGTCTACTACTGGCATTCCTAAAATAACTAAGTTCAAATTCTCAAGCAAAGTCTATCCATTTTTGACACGTTCCATTCATCGAGTTTGTTTGGAATAATTATCGAACATGTTTCTTTGAGTTCGATCATCCTTGTCGTACATGAAATCATCACATCGGCGCTCCCGTAGGATCATTCTCGTTGGGACTGATTTCGAAGGTTAACTTTTCGAACTTGATTCAAGATCGTTCTTCCAAACTCCAAGTCAAATTTGTTATCGCGTATCACTTATTCAAGACATTCTCCAATCATTCAATCCAACTATCGTACGAGACCTATGAATCCGTTTGGACATTTCTAAAATGAACCATACACCACTCAGGAATCGAGTCACCCAATTAAATCCTTAATCGGTGTTCACATCAATCGCTAGCATATTCACCAAGTCATTTCTTAGAATTCATGTATGATACCTAAGCATCGCCTGATAAAATCTTAGTCTCATAAATATTCCATTGATAGTCATCCAAGTAAACCATATTAAATTTGTATCTTCCGACACGAAATACCGTCTGAGCTTTTTCCCAAAATACAAGCACGATTCTCTATATTCGCCTTAGTGATAAACTGATAAGATTTCTATCGGTTGACATTCTAAGTCTGACTTATCTTATCTGATTGATATCACAATCTCGTTTATAACAAGCTCGCACCAAACGGGTCTTGGCACACGAAACTCAATACAACTTAGCTGAAAGGATGTGTGCATAGCTAACCGTTCAGACGATATTCTATTTCGCACATTAACCAATTTAGAAATTATGTATAGGTATTCGGGTTTGCACAAAACTTATAATTTCTAGCACAAGTCTATTCCCATAAAGCTTAACACAGGTCGTCACAAAGGCCATCGTATCACAATTTCGTACAAGCAATCATATCATTCACATGTACTTTTAAAATTATTTAGACTCATTATTTAGAATATCCTATCGGGTCAACAAGAGAATGTATGCACATAATCCATGAACGAGCTTTCAAAACTGGAAAGATCGATAAAAAGTCCAAAGACGTAAAGTCATACTTTGATACCAATATGTCATGCCCCGATCTCCCGCAGGTAATCGGTTGTCCCTGCTGAACGCGAAACACTGCGACAACGCTCCCCCGGGATGATCGTTCCCCATCTGGGCGTGATGTCGCACAAGCCTAAGCCACGCCCATACAAGGCCATAATCCGAACAGGCAGTAAGATGTCTAAGCCACAGAGTCACACAGATAGTCCGAGTACAGCAGAATAAGAAATGCACAGGCAATTGGTAACAAGTTTACAGAGTCATCAATAGCGAAAGCATTGAGTAACACAAGTATAGAAGTAAAATAAGCTCTTTATTGATATTGAACAAGTGTTACAGGCGGCACTAGGCCAAGATTACAAGTTGCTCAAGCCTCTCTCTCTGAAACAGTAAAAGCTTTCCAAGTGGCTATATTTGTACAATGATACATAGGTGATATTCTAACATTATGTCTTGTATATGTGCTTTAGTTTCGGACGCAACGCTCCAAGGCTCCAGAGTGAACTCCATGCCTTAGCAGGCACGAAGGAGGCATCTGCACCAAACAAGGTTCTCCCACACCCTGTAAGCAATCTGGTGGATTACCAGTACATGAATGCACTGGTGGGGAGTCTTCTCGCTCGCTCGACAAATCCAAACATGTTATATAGGTTTTTTGTACGATCTATTATGTTATCTTTTTAGTCTTACCTTAGGATCAATTTTTTGGCATTTATGAAAAGCCTAACTCGTGTGGCGGTGCGTCGTGCAATATATATGAATGAATACGGCGATACTTACCAACCTACCATCCTTCCTTCCCTGTCCAAGAAAAACCAAGTTAAATCAAACATGAGAATATATATATATATATATATATATATATATATATATATAATAAAATATAGGGGCAGTAGCATATGATAACATAAGTGTCGAGAGCGAGGTTTTGTTTCGGGTGCACGAGTTACACGGATTATCAGGTGTGTTACAGAAGATGTTGAAGTATTCTATATGTACAAGTGTGTTATACTCATCATCGTTCAGCTATCTTCGATTTACTGGATGCGATGTAATAACTCGCACGCGAGTTGCCGCTAAGCGAGGATAACTTATCTATATGAACAGGAGTCGCTTGCATAGCAATAAAGGATGAGTCATTGACGAGGATGGAATGCAACGAAAGCACATGAGATACTACAAACCATCCCACCCAGCACACGAGACTCCACACGAAATTCTATTTTGGATCGGATCAGCCCCGGTGCCCTGGAGACCGTCCGTAGAATGGGATCCGAAGATCCCCCTTGTTTCTAAGTTGTCTGCGACATGCAAGTCTTGGTCTTCCAGATTCATGAGATGCACGAGATTCACGACATGCTTAAATCTTGATTCTTGCTATGAACGAGTATTGCTCCACGAGCTGTATTTCTTGCTTTACTTGACATAATTCTCGTTCAGTGTTCAACTTGACTTGAAGCATTCCCCTGGTTCGAGGACTGTCTTGGTGACCTAACGGTCCTGTATACTTGCAGGTTCATATTGCACAGAAAGACTATCTGATAGTCTTCTGGCAAACTGGATGCATGCACGATATGCGATAGTATTACTTGATTGTGGCATAAGTCTCATTGTGGCAAGCATTGGAATGAGGTAACAGCATAAGTTAACATATAAGCAGGTAAGCATGCATTTGTGAAAACATAAGCATTTACGTTTGGCACGGGTCTAAGGGTAAAGCCAGGAGTGAAACCGTAAAGAAACATATCGAGTGACATAATCTAGGGATGTTTAGTATAAATAAGTGAACAGTGACTACGAAGAGTATACATATATCGTTCTACTCGAGGCATAGCGAGGTCTAGTTGCACAAGGCAAATGTAGCATACGAGGGTCCACTTATAAGCAAAATTTTATTTTCCATGTTGTAACACAAGCAATACAAGTTGAAATTATTCTCTTAGCTAGGTGCGTTATATTCTTTATTAGCATACATGGGGTGATTCATCTAGCGACTAGCATATATCGTCCATATTTTAAGTGTGTTGGCTAAGCAAAGACAAGTTCATCGTAGCCACCCACCTTAGTGATGATTCATCTCGGTCGAGCGATACTCTGAGTGAGCCTTTGAAAGTCTAAGTCTAAACTCCTGAAGGGCCAAGTCTGGAAATCATTTTCCTCAAACGAGTCATCTCGCTGAGCAAAGCGGGTTGGGTCATTGCACTTACGCCATTTGAATCGGTTGTCCGCTTGAACGGAATGTGTCATCACAAGTGCGTCTTGGTGGTAGGGGATTAGGTCTTCATTCCGGACTTTGTACTCGTCCCCTGCCATGTATGATAATCTCACATGAGGTGAGATGGATGGGACACTAGATGTAGCACTTTCTGTCTTGGACTCTTGCAGCAATAGTCATCGGAAAAAGTTGGTTGTATTTTGTCTTGTTCGAACCGTAAGGCAACTCTAGAGGGGGGTGAATAGAGTGCAGAAGAATAATCTACCCAATTAAAAATTAAGCAGAATGAAGGCAGTAAATAACTAGCAGTGTATATGCAATATAATAAAATAAGAGAAAGAGAGAGCAAACGCAAACACTGCGATGTATGATGGTTTCTCTCTGAGAGGACTAGTCCGGTCCCGAGAACTCAAGATCGGAGTTTTATCCACTATAATCACCAATAGTGAATCATAAGCTTTGATCCGAAGGCTTGCCACTTCTTTACACCACGAGATTTGATCCGAAGTCTCGCAAATTCACTGACCACGAGTTTTGATCCGAAGGCTCGCAACTTCACACAGAACTGGGGCTTGATGAACCAAGCTCTTTACAACTCTGTAGACTTCTAGACCGAGATCGCACTTGGCACTAGAAGGCTGGGAGTTGATCTTGGAGATAAGAAAGTTTAGGCTCTGAGGGTTTACTCACTATAGGATAGAAAGATTGAGAATGGTTGAGTGAGTAAGAATTTAAAAATCAAAGTCTATTTATAGTGTATTGGCAAACAGAATTCGGGCAGAATTCGGATGAGGTTTAATTCAAATTTTTAAACGTTGGGCCAGAAAATCAGGAATATCACAACTGTACTGATTTTATACCAAAGTGGCAACCGAGTTTGGTCCGAGTTTGGCATAAATTCGGCCTGAGTTCGGTTGCTAAGTATGGTAAGCTTTGTGAATAAATGTAGACTGATTTTGTGGTTGGGTTCGAGGTTTATTTGAGTGGACTAAGTTGCTTTTTAGTTGCCAGTGTGACTCAACTTACATAACTCATAGACTCAAATAAAATATAAGACTACATATGAAAACTAAGAGCACTATGATGACGACAATCTTCTTAAATATTTGCCGACTTAAAGATGTATTTTCCCTTGTCGGCAGTTCAGAAAAATCTTCTGGTATAACTCCGTTTTGGCTCATTATCATATAGCATATGTCCATTGTTGATCTTACTTATTGCTTTCTGCAAGTACATGTTAGACGAACATAAAAATATACAGAAACAAATATTACATATCTGGACAATGTTGAGTTTAAGTAGAAGATACTATAGTGATTGATCGATTATCATAATGCTAAACTTAATCGAGCCATATTCAAAAACTCAACTTAAATATTGGGCCAACAATCTCCCCATTTTTTATTATGGCAAATCAGTTAAGTTTAAGACAAATATAATCGATGCATATATCAAAAATAATTAGCACAAACTACTAAGTATACTACTTAAACATATACTTATATACTTAAACTTACTTCTCCCCCATTGACAAGATCAAAAAGATGCTCCCCCGTAATTTGAGATATTTCTTAAGCTTCTACATGTGCATAAGCTCCCCCGTAGTACATGAGACATTTGGCGAATGTGGACATATTTGATATATTTCTCCTTATTTTTCAAAATATAAAGTTTACGGCTCCCCCGTAAACGAAGAGTATATCATAAAGACAAGGTGAGTAACATAAAGCATATAATATGATGGTAAAGAGTAAGTATCTAGACTATCAACATAAGAAATCAAGTAGAATAATGATATGTATACCATAAAAATGTCTTGAATAGTTACGTTGAATATCATGAAGGTATCTAGATGCAGACATATTCAATTCATTACTATAAAATATTTGGTAACAATAATACAAGAGAGGCATAAATGAATATTAGTCATATGCAAGAGACAATGAAACAACTTCTCTCAGATATCTCAATCATAGTCTAGTATCCAATCATGTAGTAGAAAATAAAATATGCATATCATTGCAACTAGTCAAAAGTCTATATTTTAAACTAAGTGACATATTACAGAAACAGCTAAAAAAACCAAGTAGTGTTTACTAAAAGTCATAGTGTTATAGTCTATACTAAAATTTGTCAACTTTAAATCAAAAGTATGACTTAGATTCATAGTTGTATTATTAAAAAAATTGCAAATAGACCTTAACAAATCATTATTCAATAAAGTGTTAATCATCTTGGGTTAGTTGTAGGGGCCGGATCCCAGCTAGAGGTGGTCCGAAGATACTAAAGTATCGTTTCGCTTAGGCTATTTACACCTTTTTGACAGAAGGGCCCTTTCAGCATATAACCAAAAGTAATCTTAACTTTAAAGAACTTAGATTTAGTAGGTATATATGCTAATTATAACATCATAAAACATTAAAATCTAGAATCCTAATTCTTGACGAATAAAGTTTACTAAAAGATATACAGCGTGCATAGACAATTGTGTCATACTAATAGAAAGTAAATAACTATATAGTGTGAACTAATCAATAACTAGCTATGAGTCAAAAGAGAACTAAACTAATCATGCTAGTTTTATATATCTCATATTGATTTAAAAATAAATAATAACTAAAGGATATCAATAAGAGATAGTAGTAAAACATTGATTAAAACATACTAGATTCTACAATTATAGCCATTTAAGACAAATCAATTAGCACATTACCAAAGTGGCTCAAGTGGCCATACTTATGTTTGTGCAATTTCTTGGTAGATGACCTTTGTAGCTTTGTAATCACCAAAATTCTCCTCGGTGCTAAATCCCGACACAAAGCGTTGTACCTACATCATTAGGCAGATATTTTGGTATCCAAGATTTGGATCCATATTTATTAGCTTTGGGAACCCACTTATACATATTCATATCAAGCAATTTTCTAGCCTTGCATTGATGTAAAATATGTCCATTTAAACTACAATAATGACATGTAGCATAGCATTTGTGTTGGGTATAGAAGGATGAGTATATGAAGTGGTATGACGTGTCTTGCATGAATATTTGTAATAAAATGCATGAGTATGTTGTGTTTTACATGCATGATTGTGTGAAGCATTTGGTTTTCTTGTTGATGTCTTATTGTGAGTGCTCTTTTGTCTAGCCACGTGTCTCATGTTAGACTGAGTAGTAGGTTGTACGACCTGCTTCCTAATCTAATCTCTAACTTTTTAGAGGTGGCATATAAATTATCATATTTAGCAGTAAGATCATCAATTCTAAGTGAGGTATTAGAGCACTTCTTCCTCTCTTTTCCTAAATCCTCCTTAAGTTTAGCATTTTCTTGATTGCTTTCATCAAAGCATTCAAGTGTTTCTTGTAAGCTAAGCTTAAGTTTGGGGATATCATTATAGTCGTCAGGAGAGGAATTGTCTCTAGCTTCATTTAGAAAACAAGTAAGCTTTTCATTCTCAAGCAGATAAGATTTAATATCTTTTCTGGCTTGCTTATACTTATCCAAAAGCTTCTTGTGATCTTCAAATAAATTATTAAAAGCATCAGATAATTCATCATAAGAAAATTCTTTAAGTAAAGGATTATCTTTTACCTCGTTAGTGAATTCTGTTAAGCATATATTTGTGGCATGTCGAGGGCTTTCTTCTTCCGAATCGCTAGCTTCACTTTCACACCAGATGCTTGTATTTGCATATTTGCGAGACAAAGTTTATCCTTTGTTTGGTCGTTCATATCGATTCTCTCTTTTTGCTTTGGAAAAATATTGTATCATATGGCCTGGCTGTTTGCAGTTGTAGCAAATTGGCTCTTCATCAAGATCTTTCTTCTTTCGGTTTGATTTCCTAAACTTCAAGAATTGTTTGATGAAGCTCCTAAAAATTTGGACCAGATCCTCATTGTCTGAATCATCGTCGGTTCCTTCATCTTCAGAGGCATTGTCAGAGGGTCTTTTATGATATGCCTTGAGTGCAATAGCCTTCTCTTTGGGAGTTGACTTTTCTTTGAGTTCGTTGAGGTCCAGCTCATGTGTCATCAGCTTCCCCATGAGTGTTTCCAGCAATATTATAATGAGGTCGTTTCCTTCAATGATCGATGTTGCTTTCGGGTTGTAATTCTTCGGAAGTCCTCTAAGTAATTTGCGTATATTCTTATGGTTGTTGTACTCCTTGCCAAGAGAGGATAGAGGATTGAATATTTTAAGAAATCTTGTGAATATTTGAGTGATGGTCTCATCTTGCTTCATATTGAATGCTTTATACTCTTGTGTCAGACAACTTATTTTTTATTCCTTTACTTGGGAGGTTCCTTCATGAGTGACCTCAAGAAGTTTTTATACTTCGTGTGAAGTATCGCAAGTGGAGACTATGTTAAATTTAATTCTGTCTACAGCACAAAATAGAGCGTTAATAGCTTTAGCATCAAGACTAGCTTTTTTTTTTCAGTGACTGCGTACTTAACATGAGATTTCTCTACAAGTTTGCCATCTATGACTATTCTAGGTGGCTTCTTGTATCCTTCTACTACTATAGCCCAAAGGTCAAAATTAAGTGACTTCAAGTAGAAACTCATACATGTCATCCAGTATATGTAGTTAGTACCATCAAAAAGGGGTGGCCTATTTGTGGACTGGCCTTCACCATTGTTGGTGTGGATAGATCTAATAGTTATCATACGTCTCTAAGGATGTTAAGCCAAATATCAAGATAACCAACTCTGATACCAATTGAAGGACCGTAAGGTAACTCTAGAGAGGGTGAATAGAGTACGGCGAAATAATCTACCCAATTAAAAATTAATCAGAGTGAAGGCAATAAATAACTAGTAATGTATATGCAATATAATAAAGTAAGAGAAAGAGAGAGAAAATACAAACAGCACGATGTATACTGGTTTTTCTCTGAGAGAACTAGTCTAGTTCTGAGAACTCAAGCTCAAAGTTTTATCCACTATAATCTCCAATAGTGAATCACAAGCTTTGATCTGAAGGCTTGCCACTTCTTTACACCACGAGATATGATCCAAAGTCTCGAAAATTCATACACTATGAGTTTTGATCCGAAGGGTCGCAACTTCATACAGAACTTGGGCTCAATAAACCAAGCTCTTTACAACTCTGTAGACTTCTAGACCGAGACAACACTTGGCACTAGAAGGCTGGAAGTTGCTCTTGGAGATAAGAAAGTTTAGGCTCTGAGAGTTTACTCACTATAGGATAGAAATATTGAGAATGGTTGAGTGAGTAAGAATGTAAAAATCCAAGTCTATTTATAGTGCATTGGCAAACAGAATTCGGCCAGAATTTGGATGGGGTTTAATTCAAATTTTTGAACGTTGGGCTAGAAAATCAGGGATATCACAACTGTACTGATTTTATACCAAAGTGGTAACCGAGTTCGGTCCGAGTTCAGCATGAATTCGACCCGAGTTTGGTTGCTAAGTATGGTAGGTTTTGTGAATGAATGTGGACTGATTTTGTGGTTGGGTTCAAGGTTTATTTGAGTGGACTGAGTTGCTTTCTAGTTGCCAGTGTAACTCGACTTATATAAGTCCTAGACTCAAATAAAATATAAGATTACATATGAAAACCAAGAGCACTATGATGACGCCAATCTTCTGAAATATTTGTTGACTTGAAGATGCATTTTCCCTTGTCGGCGGTTCAGAGAAATCTTTTGGTATAACTCCGTTTTGGCTCATCATCACATAGCATATGTCCATTGCTGATCTTGCTTATTACTTTCTGCAAGTACATGTTAGACGAACAAGAAAATATACAAAAACATATATTGCATATCTGGACAATACTAAGTTTAAGTAGAAGATACTATAGTGATTGATCGATTATTATAATGCTAACCTTAATCGATTAGCCATATTCAAAAACTCAACTTAAACATTGGGCCAACATTGTGTAGCCAACATTCCCCAGAGGATCTCTAATAAAATTGGGTTGTCAAGTACCTCTGGCACTGTCGGTACTACTGGGGGTACGGGGATTTCAGGGGTCTCCTCAATATATTCAACTTTCGGTTACACGGTGCCAGCTTGCTCAACTACTAGCTCTATCCGAATCTGACTCTGAGCAGGTGATACCTCCCGTTGTTGTCCAGGGGAACCCAGTCCTGCCATGCCTGCTGCTCTAGCAACTAAAGAAGACCTAAGGGAAAGAACAAGAAACATCAAGAACATGACGAGAAGGATCAAGTAGGCAAGCAGTTTGAACAGTTCAAGCATTGTTATTGAGGAAGAGAAAGAAAGATATCAAAGGGGACATGTTTGATTAAGACTCATATAACCAAAATACCCCACAAGTCTAAAAATACAGACATGGATGGGCTACCACTAAAACCTTGTCACGCCCAGTACCGGAATACGGAGACGGACATGGCCAGCTCCTCCATACAAGATATAGAACCTCGTACGGCGGTCACGGTTGTAAGTAGACAAGGGGTGTATACTACAAGCAATTCACATAGAGTCACATAGAACATCTAATGTCTCAATAAGTCAAGTAAGGATAGTAAACATAGAACATGTATGACTAGGAAGTAAGGCATCCCAAATGCTATGCCACAATATTTTGGACACCAGCCACACAAAATAATAAGTTGGTAGAGTAGCAGAAGTACATGACCATGATCAGCCAGTCTGATTAATTATAATCATGTAGGAATACTAAATGTCCAAATTTACGGCTAACAAGTGTCGGTGGCTAAACACCCAAAAGAGTAAAATATGCAATAACGAGCAGTGATCAAGAAACCCACTCGTGTCCCTCAACGGCCATCCGCCTGGTGCACGCCATTGTTCAGGGGGAAGTACGCTTGATCCTCGGGTATTGGCTCTAAACTTGGCCATGCAAAACCAGTGGGGTTAGACCACAAATAGCAAGTACCACAAAGGAAGCACGGATGAAGAAACAAAACAGGAAGAATAAAGATATACATATATATATATAGTCATGTCTCGTAGTTTTGGTTCATAGCCTATCATGATACAACAATCTAACCCTACAACCAAACAAGGACAAGGGTTATACCATCGCACCATGATAGTCCACGTTCCTAAACTATTTAACAGAATGTACAATGCACAATCAAGTTTAATTACATAATAGGCCAATCACTTATACGGCTTACTAGTTGGAATCTGGGTTATCCCAGAAATATTATGCATATAACAGAAATTACTAGGTCGATCGATGTTCTAGCAGGGGCTAGCCGAGCCATGAATCGTCGCATAGCACATAGTAGTATGCACCGGTCCCTCGGAAGGCCACCGTGCTAAGATCGCATAGAATATATAGTACAACATTGTCACGCCCCAGTCCCAAAATACCGTGGGACTAGACACGTGGCAATGGCCAGCAGTACGCACCGATGGACCAACTCAATATAATGGATCCATCAGGGCATACTTAAGCTGTAAAATAAGTCTACGATAATCATGGCACAACTAATCTCATCCACACAAGATATAAAATATGATCCACAGAATAAATAAGGAATGTAAATCATCAGCAAGTCTCACAAAGTACTTCGGGGAACAACCCGATAAATATCTAGTACAATGGTTCCACAGACCAGAAAGAAAAGACTGAAATAAATAATAAAAGCTGAGCATGAACATGGATGCTCAAGAGAAGTCTTCAGCTAAGACCTCTTCCTCGGATGGTGGTACAGCTCCTGGATCAGCTCCTGCTCCGGTCCCGTAAACCTCGGGATAAACCTCGTCTTCAAAATCTGGGGACAAAATCCGGATCCAGGTCCTCAGGGAACATAGCAAGGTACAAGAAAGCTCATGCCAAAATAAATAATGCAGTGCAGCAGATAATGAAATAAATAGGGTAAGTATGTAACCATCTATGTGAAAATGCAAGTGAGAGCATCACGGGTACTCAGGCTGAGACCACTACAAGCTCTGTGTCTGGGAGCCGGTAGCAGCAATAACTATGTATTTTACTATGTGTTTACTATATTTTATATATATAATCAGCCTGTAGCCTGTGTGTCTCTCCCCACCCAATGTAACCACGCATATCCTGTCCATAACGTCTCATGTCCATGTCAAGCGCGATCATAGCTAAATGCAACAAGTCATAAAGTATCTAAGAATATAGTATCTCTGTCAAGTCCTGTATCCTATACAGAATCACCACGAATATCTCGGGAAGATCCTGTCTCATGAGTAGTGTCAAGTGTCCTGGGTCATATGGTACTTGATAAGACAAGTACGAGAATATAAAGTGTCACGGATGTCCATCTCTAGATGACAGTACCCAACACTGCGTACAGTGTTGGCACCCGACTGATAATCGGATGCTAGGTATGTCACATGGTCCTAGGTTGAGCATGCACAACAATATAATGAAGCAAGGGAAATATATAACAATACTGCAGAATTTGGCAAGGTACACTTGCCTGATGTTTGAATATCAACTGTCGTCCTGGTATCGGTGGATCCGGTAGGTACTACTCCGAAAGCTGTAATAAATATCACCAACAGTCTCAGAAGATATCAAACTGCTAGAAATGCCTGTCCTTACGTCCAATTTGGACACAGGGGCAAAAAGGTCATTTTCGGGCCAAAGCGGGTCCACATGTGGGCCACTTCGCACCGAAAAGCGTGCCGAGGGTAACAGTCTCTAAATGGGACAAACTATGGGTCAAACAACTCTAAATGTCGATACGATCCCAACGGTATGTCCAAATTTGGATTCCGATGAGCCGAACATAATTTGGTCCAAAAAGTCAACTGTGGGGCCCGCCAATTGGCGATCTGGTCAACCGTCTCAGAAATGCGTAAAAATTGGGTCACAGGACCAGCGTGTTACCACGAGTCCAGTGGCACAAGTTTCGTCACAATCTGACAAGCGTGCACAAAATACTCGCGAGTTCCACAAAAGTGACGACACGGAATGTGTCCGCGGATACGGTCTGATTCCGGCGCACACACGCGTCCACATCAGTCCCCACAAATTTTCACATGTTCGATTATGCTGCGTGCACCATTTGGTACACTTGGCACACGGCGGGGCGGTCCCGTTTGGCGGGGCGCGCTCCGATCTCCAACTTTTAGAAAACCGGAAAAAGTGGGTGCGCACAATTTTGTGACGACTACAATTTTGTCCACAGCAACTAATAGAACAAAGTTATTATACAGAAAATAAACTAGGTCATGTAATCTACAAGTATCAAAAAGAATCATCGAATTCGGATCTCTGTGGTGGGAGATACGAACTCGACAATACGGGTGGTCATCGCAAGTTTCTGCGATTGCAGAATTCTGTCTGCTCGCGCTGACTTGGGCGCTGTTTTTCACCTAGGGGCACACGTTTTCCGAGGTTGACTATAAAACAAATATTGGAGAGGGTTGAGGGAAGATCATACCTATGAAAACGTAACAACGTTTGGATGAGCGAGTCAACGGAAAAACACGCCGGAGCGAAGGTGCCTCGAGTGGGAAACTGCAGTTCGCGATGTCGGCGTCGACGGGATGGTTGGATGGCTTGGGGAGGCTTCTCTGGCTGCGGTGACGGCTCTAGATGGGAAGAAGAAGTCTGGAGTTTTAGGTTAGGGTTTTGGAGAGCTAAAGATAGATATATATATATATATATATATATATATATATATATATATATATATATATATATATATATATATATATGTGTTATATAATTAGGAGAGAGGGGGGAAAATATAGGTTCGGGTGAAGTAAGGGTCGGCGGGTGAAGGCCATAGGTGGACTCCCAGGCGCTGAAGCATTGGCGCTGAAGCAAGGTTCTAACGCCTATGGGCTTCTCAGCAACTTGCTGAGAAGTTAGCAAGTTTCATTGAATATTATTAATACTATATTACTATTAGTATATTACTAAGTTATTATTATTATTATTATTATTATATTATTCTATTAACTTTTCTTTTCCTTTCCTTTCTTTCTTTAGTTAAAATATATATACATATATATTTGTATATATATATATATATATATACTCATAAGAAAATTTATAGGATAGGGTATTGCACATCGTTAGGCTAGCAACTGCTCAAGGGGTCTCCTACATGGAATAAATTTCAAAAAATTCCTGATGGTCCCACAAGTCCTCTAAGGGCCCGAACACCTAACATAAAAATTATAAAAAATCTATTTCTCCTATTTGGACCTAATTACTACAATTTGATTAATAATAAATAAATAAAGGGTATATCCGATTTTCTAGGAAGGGGTTTTACATTCTACCCAACTTATAAAAATTTCGTCCTCGAAATTAAAAATGGGTTAGGGTCTCTCTATCAAATCTCATTTGATTACAGTCTAAAGGGTTCCTCTCAAGTGAACATTGCGGTCTCTACCCAACTTAGATTTTACCCATCTATCATCTAAGGCTATACATCCAAGAAAGCTATGCCCCAAATTATGTTGTTGAATCCTCAAGGTTCTTAACACCAATATATCATCTATGATATGTCCTCAATCAGCTATAAAGGCAGTCATCTAGTAGTATGATTGGTCTATGGTGTATATCTAGTACTCTCTGCGTGTTAACCTTATACTAGGCACGAGGTTCGTCTTTCCGAAATAAGGGAAGACAGAGATCATTAATAAAGAGTTCAAAGGAATGGTAACATAAGACAAGTACGAGGTTCAAGAGATTAAAGAATTCAAAAATATGAGAGTTGTCCGGGCAGTTTATGGATTGAAATCCTATTGGTAAATTCCTATTCGCATGTTCATATGGGAACGGTTATGTGCCCGATATGATATGCTCTGATGTGTCTAGAGGTAGGTATACTAGTCAGCTATATATCTCAATCCACGTCTAGTAATCATGCGAAGGGCGAACCAAGCGCACCAAGGTTAGCTAGACCTTAATACACTGATTCTAAAATATATTAGTGTACATGTCCACTAATACATATGTCATGAACAAGCTCGATAAAGAATGAGCTTGCAAAACTAGGCTATAGAATAGCAGCATAAGTCCAGTACAGCAAATTTAAGTACGTTAGATGATGATGAAAGGAGGTACCAAATATTCAAGTTCACAAAACGAAATAAACAAGCAACCATAATAATAACAGACTCTACAATCTCTACGTTTATTAATTATAAAAACATTCTAGGTTATAAATTTTTAGCAAGTTTAAATTAATTACTAGGTTAAGGCTAGGTCACGAATCTACATGCAAAACTAAGCAATTCTAAAAGCAGAAGACTATAAAAACTTACGCGCATTAGCTACTCCATTATTCTGCGCGTCCTCCAAGGTTATAGCAAAAGCTTGTCCGCGTCCTTGCGGTGGATTCCTCTGCTGTTGCTGTTGGGCTTGCTGGAAGAGTGCTGCCGGTAGGGCCAAGGGTGGCCTTGGTTGATACACTCCTGGCGCTGGGAGAGCTTGTCTGTTTAATATTGGTGCTCTCTCTCGATGATGAGGACAATCCTTGGCTAAGTGTTGGTTGGTTCCGCAGATCAGGCATAATCCTAACTTGCGTCTGCAGTCCCTCTCAATATGGCCTACCTTGTCACAGTATTGACATGTGGGTGATATCTGCGGAGAGGCTCTGGGTGGCTGGTGTAGGTGAGGTCTCTTTGCAGCTTCTTCTTGTGGTACTTTGGCTGATGTGGAAGACCGTTTCAGACTGGTCTCTCTCCTAGTGACGCGTTCCATGCGTCGGGCTGCTGCAAGGACGTCTGAGTAGGATGTAGGTGCAACGGATCCAATTAGTTTCTGTAGCTCCAAGTTTAGTCCGTCGAAGAACTTTTCAGCCTTTTCTTCTTCTGTCGGGATCAAGGTTGGGGCGAAGCGACTTAGACGAATGAATTCTGCATTGTATTCTTCCACTGTCATGCTGCCCTGGATGAGGCGGTTGAACTTGTCCCTGAGCTCTGACCGTACAACTGCCGGGATGTACATCTCTTGGAAGAGTCTGGAGAACTCTTCCCATGTGACTCTGTCCTGTCCAAGTCTCCTTTCTTCTGCTAACCACCAGTGGTGCGCATTATCAGTTAACTGCATTCTGACTGCAGTCATCCACTTCTCTCTTGGAAGTTCAGCGGCTTCCAGCTGATGCTGAATGTTTGTGAGCCACTCATGAACTTCCGTTGGCCCTTCTTTACCAGAAAATGTGCGAGGCTTGAGATGACGGAAGTCGGTGATTGATCCCGTCAATGTTCGCCTCGCTGCTGGATTAGCCTGCTCCAATACGGATACCAGGCTGGTCCTCAGATACTCGGCCTCCTGCCGATGGGCCTCTTGCTGAATCTGTTGCTGTGCTTGCATCATAGCATACATCATCTGGAATATTTGTTGCCCGTCCATGGCTTGTCCTGGCGGGAATACTGGCATCTGGGGAGTGAACTGAGGTGGTGGTGGAATGTCATCTCTCCGGAACCTTGGATTAGGCTGTCCGGTTTGATCACTCTGCGATGCTTGTCCACCATCCCCTGGTGTCACTTCATCTCCATAAGTAACCACTGCGTCGTGTGGTGTATCCAAAGGGATATCATCTCTGTTCCCGGAATCCATTGCTCTGAAATCAAAGATAAACTATGAGAACGCTCAGAGGAATCAATACAGGATGCAGTTCAAGTAACAAATTTCGAGTTCGATATAGAGTTCAACAAATGGTTAAATGATGGATGAGATCCTATAGTTTATACTATCCTTAGGGCAGGCTGGTCCGGTCCCTAAGTTGAAACCGAACAATTTAGTCGTAGACCTGCATGGGCCACCACAAAAACCATGTCACGCCCCAGTCCCAAAATACCGTGGGACTAGACACGTGGCAATGGCCAGCAGTACGCACCGATGGACCAACTCAATATAATGGATCCATCAGGACATACTTAAGCTGTAAAACAAGTCTACGATAATCATGGCACAACTAATCTCATCCACACAAGATATAAAATATGATCCACAGAATAAATAAGAAATATAAATCATCAGCAAGTCTCACAAAGTACTTCGGGGAACAACCCGATAAATATCTAGTACAATGGTTCCACAGACCAGAAAGAAAAGACTAAAATAAATAATAAAAGCTGAGCATGAACATGGATGCTCAAGAGAAGTCTTCAGCTAAGACCTCGTCCTCGGATGGTGGTACAGCTCCTGGATCAGCTCCTGCTCCGGTCCCGTAAACCTCGGGATAAACCTCGTCTGCAAAATCTGGGGACAAAATCCGGATCCAGGTCCTCAGGGGACATAGCAAGGTACAAGAAAGCTCATGCCAAAATAAATAATGCAGTGCAGCAGATAATGAAATAAATAGGGTAAGTATGTAACCATCTATGTGAAAATGCAAGTGAGAGCATCACGGGTACTCAGGCTGAGACCACTACAAGCTCTGTGTCTGGGAGCCGGTAGCAGCAATAACTATGTATTTTACTATGTGTTTACTATGTTTTATATATATAATCAGCCTGTAGCCTGTATGTCTCTACCCACCCAATGTAACCACGCATATCCTGTCCATAACGTCTCATGTCCATGTCAAGCGCGATCATAGCTAAATGCAACAAGTCATAAAGTATCTAAGAATATAGTATCTCTGTCAAGTCCTGTATCCTATACAGAATCACCACGAATATCTCGGGAAGATCCTGTCTCATGAGTAGTGTCAAGTGTCCTGGGTCATATGGTACTTGATAAGACAAGTACGAGAATATAAAGTGTCACGGATGTCCATCTCTAGATGACAGTACCCAACACTGCGTACAGTGTTGGCACCCACTGATAATCGGACGCTAGGTACGTCACACGGTCCTAGGTTGAGCATGCACAACAATATAATGAAGCAAGGGAAATATATAACAATACTGCAGAGTTTGGCAAGGTACACTTGCCTGATGTTTGAATATCAACTGTCGTCCTGGTATCGGTGGATCCGGTAGGTACTACTCCGAAAGCTGTAATAAATATCACCAACAGTCTCAAAAGATATCAAACTGCTAGAAATGCCTGTCCTTACGTCCAATTTGGACACAGAGGCAAAAAGGTCATTTTCGGGCCAAAACGGGTCCACGTGTGGGCCACTTCGCACCGAAAAGCGTGCCGAGGGTAACAGTCTCTAAATGGGACAAACTATGGGTCAAACAACTCTAAATGTCGATACGATCCCAACGGTATGTCCAAATTTGGATTCCGATGAGCCGAACATAATTTGGTCCAAAAAGTCAACTGTAGGGCCCGCCAATTGGCGATCTGGTCAACCATCTCAGAAATGCGTGAAAATTGGGTCACAGGACCAGCGTGTTACCACGAGTCCAGTGGCGCAAATTTCATCACAATCTGACAAGCATGCACAAAATACTCACGAGTTCTACAAAAGTGACGACACGGAATGTGTCCGCGGATACGGCCTGATTTCGGCGCGCACACGCGTCCACATCATTACTCACGAATTTTCACGTGTCCGATTATGCTGCGTGCACCATTCGGTATACTTGGCACACGGCGGGGCGGTCCCGTTTGGCGGGGCGCGCTCCGATCTCCAACTTTTAGAAAACCGAAAAAAGTGGGTGCGCGCAATTTTATGACGACTACAATTTTGTCCACAGCAACTAATAGCACAAAGTTATTATACAGAAAATAAACTAGGTCATGTAATCTACAGGTATCAAAAAGAATCATCGAATTCGGATCTCTGTGGTGGGAGATACGAACTCGACAATACGGGTGGTCATCACAAGTTTCTGCGATTGCAGAATTCTGTCTGCTCGCGCTGACTTGGGCACTGTTTTTCACCTAGGGGCACACATTTTCTGAGGTTGACTATAAAACAAATATTGGAGAGGGTTGAGGGAAAATCATACCTATAAAAACGGAACAACGTTTGGATGAGCGAGTCAACGGGAAAACACGCCAGAGCGAAGGTGCCTCGAGTGGGAAACTGCAGTTCGCGATGTCGGCGTCGACGGGATGGTTGGATGGCTTGGGGAGGCTTCTCTGGCTGCGGTGACGGCTCTAGATGGGAAGAAGAAGTCTGGAGTTTTAGGTTAGGGTTTTGGAGAGCTAAAGATATATATATATATATATATGTGTTATATAATTAGGAGAGAGGGGGGGAAATATAGGTTCGGGTGAAGTAAGGGTCGGCGGGTGAAGGCCATAGGTGGACTCCCAGGCGCTGAAGCATTGGCGTTGAAGCAAGGTTCTAACGCCTATGGGCTTCTCAGCAACTTGCTGAGAAGTTAGCAAGTTTCATTGAATATTATTAATACTATATTACTATTAGTATATTACTAAGTTATTATTATTATATTATTCTATTAACTTTTCTTTTCCTTTCCTTTCTTTCTTTAGTTAAAATATATATACATATATATTTGTATATATATATATATATATACTCATAAGAAAATTTATAGGATAAGGTATTGCACATCGTTAGGCTAGCAACTGCTCAAGGGGTCTCCTACATGGAATAAATTTCAAAAAATTCCTGATGGTCCCACAAGTCCTCTAAGGGCCCGAACACCTAACATAAAAATTATAAAAAATCTATTTCTCCTATTTGGACCTAATTACTACAATTTGATTAATAATAAATAAATAAATAAATAAAGGGTATATCCGATTTTCTAGGAAGGGATTTTACAAATATAATAATCAGATATTGACATCCACTAATGAGGATTTAAACAATATCCATGGGGGGGCAGCCTTTACTTCCTATATAATTGAGGGTGGCTAGTTAAGTACGATCTCGGGATTCTGTCTTTCTCAATGCTTTACATATTTTAGTTGCCTAATTAACCATATGGTTAGCTGGAATCATATGACGTGGTCACTTGTTATTCCACTTACATGTCATACCATAATACGAGCATGCTAGATACGAATCCACTTTGTCACTTGGCAGTTCAATTTGGATTCACCCCAAAGTGATGCAACAATCAACACAAGTCCTAGCCACGCTTGGTTATTAATCAAGTATCATATCCATGCTGGAGGAATTATATTATATCACATGTCGCATAGTACGTAGGTACACCTCGGTGTAAAATATTTAACATAATCATGTAGGACCACTTAGCACATAGGAACACATAGCACATAGTAAGTGTATCAGCACGGATACCAATAGTCGAGTCGAGTTACCAATCATTGGTAAATCATATGAGTTCTAGCACATAGCAACACATGGCTTGAGTCAGGCACATAGGTAGTCATAGTCACTTGGCAGCATAGTCTATTTTTACTCATAGTCGGGTTAAGCATATAGTCAAGTACAACATATGGTCACTTAGTTCTCATGCATTTATAATTATTTATAACACGCATAGAATCACAAAATCTAATAAAACATCCAACTAAACAAAACAATAAAACATGCACATGGGACCGCATAAGAACTAGGGATACATAGGATCAATGTCGCATAGGTTAAGGCCGCATAGTGGTCGGTGCCGTATAGGGGTCAGGACGGATAGGTCAAGGCAAATTCCACTCCTTGGGATAAGTGCCGAGTGACGTGCATTAAATGTGTGTTAGTGAAGCGACTGAAGTGATGGATGTGATAAGCCATAAATTATGGAAGAAAATACAAAATTATAGAAAAATGTGTAAGGACGAAGCAGAGTTATGCGTCAAAAGATAAGAGGTGCATAGTGCCAATGCCGCATAAGTCTGCTTGCCGCATGCTTTGCTTGCCGCATAGATATCTCTTGGACTTAGTAGATTTTCTCATTCATTAAGCAAGTAAAATACAAAGAGTTCTGTCACTTAGGACTTTTCCAAGCACTTAGCTTCAGAACACTTTGTGTAATAATCAGTCATGCATCCAACAAGATGGACGCATGCTGGATATATGCGGTACAGAGTTCAGGCCGCATAGCACTCTCTATCACAAATGGTACTGGCCGCATGAGCACTTCATCTTCTCCCGACAGCAAGTTCAGCCATGGCGGAAAAGACTACCAAAATAATATATTTTAGCGAATCAAAAAATGTCGCTAAATAACCAAAAAATGTCGCTAATAATAATTAGCGACGTAATTAATGATGTTTATGTGTCGTCGTGTATTCCAATATCACTGACAACAAAAATGTCGATATTCGTCGCTATAGCGACGTATATTTGCGACATGATATGGTCGTCGTAGTTTCGACGTCCAGCGTCTCGACGTCGATACATCAGCGACGTCCTAAAGTGTCGCCAAACGTTGCTAAAATAGTGACTTAATCAGCAATATTCTGCAACAAAAATGCAGACATGGCAAAAATTGTCATGTCAGTATTATAGCAACGTTTAGCATCCCTTAGCGACGGACAACTATTTTTTAGCGACGCAATCGTCATAAGACGTCGTTGAACGTCGCTAATCATTACAAGATGTCGCAAGACGTCGCTAAACGTCGTTATTTTTGAAATACAGTACTTATAGTATCTTTACTAGGATGTTCAAATATTATCGAAGAAATGTTAAGATTATCTTTTCTATGCACAAGAGGTTCTTTGTGAATTGTTATAATTCACAAAAAAATCCAAGGGCACGGAAAAGGTAATCAATAACCTATATTCCTAACATATGATCATCCCAATAAAGATACCATAAGTATGGTATAGTAAAATATTACGACCATAAATTATTTGAACTGTATATAAAATATTTGTTGAGATACCAATATTACAACCATAAATTATTACAATATAGGTGATGATGGGGACTTGGGCGCCATAGGGGTGGCAGGAGCAGGAAGGGCATGGCCGGCGGTACGGGCGGATGCCGGCGGTGCGGGCGCGGTGGAGGTAGATCCAGTCGCGGAGGAGGCAGCGGAACTAGGGGAAGGCGCAAAAGTCGTGGCGGAGGTGGAGGATGAGGTGGTGGGAGTCGATAAGGGGGTCATGCTCGGAGTTGTGGAGGATGTCGTTGTTGTCGACGAGGAAGCAAGAGTCGTAGGGAAGGGGGGAAGAGGTCCGTTGAGGCGAGGACAGAGGAGTCTAAGTGGCGGTGACAGATCTAGTCACAGAGGAGGCGGAAGAACTGGGGGAAGGCGCGTGCTAAAGTCGCGGTGGAGGCAGAGGTGAGTGGCAGAGCGGGTGCGAAAGGGGAGGGGGTCGAGGCAGAGGGGAGGGGATGGGGAGTGGGAGAAGGGAGAGGGAGGGGGGTCGAGCGGATGGGAGGGAAAGGAGAGTGGTAGTTGGGAGAGGGGTGAAAAGGGTTATTTATAGGAGGAAGAGAATTTAAACCGACCAAAATTTCAAGGGATTTTGCGACGTCTCATATGGACATCGGTAATCGTCGCTATATAGGGATGTCTAGCGACGATAAGCGACATTTTAGGACAAAAATTAGAATTTGAACATATCGCATAAATCGGTGACGGTATACATTGTCTCTAGACGTCGCTAAATTTAAAAGTTTAGGGACGAAAGATTGGAGGAAAATGAAATGTTGAACCCTATATAAAACGATTTAGCGACGTCTAATATAAGCGTCGTTAAATATCGCTAGTTTATAATATTCGGCAACATACATTTAGAAACGTCGCTAAACATCGCTAATTTATAAAATATAGCGACTTTTGGCGACTTCTCTGCGATGTCCATCTCCATAATATTAATCGTAGTCGCTAGACGTCGCTGAATGTCACCAATAGTGATGCATTATTACGTCATTTTCTTACGTCGATAAAATTTATAAAATTAGCGACATCATAATTCGGAGTCGCTAAATACGTTGCTAATTTGACTTATTTTGGCAGTGAAAGCTCCAAAAATTGAAAAATGTTTTCTCCATAAACACTTTATTTCAACTCCAAATCAAGTTAACCAAAACCCAAAATACCTGAAATGGAATGCTCAATCACCTACAAAAATTGGTTTTCTAAAATAACATGTTTTAATAGGTCAAAATCAAAAAAAACTTGAAATCAATAAAAAAAACCTTAACTAAAATGCAGATCTACTAAATTCCATCCATCAAATCCGAAAACTCCAAGTATTAAAAGTGCTCACTACAAAAATACTGGAATTTAGCTACGGATATAAGTAACGGAATATTATCCGAAGCTGGTGTAGTGACGGAATAGAGACTAATATATTTATATAAAAAACATATATTAAATTTTGCCGCTAGTCCGCCGCTGTGGTTTCGATTTTTTCTCAGCGACGGACTAGCGACGAACATATTTCATCGCTGCCAAATGTTAAAATTCAATATTCCAGTTTCATTTTTACTTTCCCCCAAACTCTCTGTTCCTCTCTCCTCCGCGACCCCAGACCCCCTCTCCTCCTCCTCCTCATCCTCCAGCGACCCCCGACCCCCTCTGCCCTTGCTCCGGTGCGACCCTGACCCCTCTCCTCCTCCTCCTCCTCTGGCATCTCCGGAGACCCCAACCCCCTCTCCCCTTGCTCCGGCGTGACCCCGACCCCCCTCTCCTCCTTCCTCTCCGACGACCCCCTCCTCCTCCTCCAACAGCCCCAACTCGAGGAGCCCTAGGCAAGTCGAGGAGCCCTAGCAGAAACAACACCATCTCCATTCCCTCTCCTCCTCCTCAAATTGTAAGTCGAGAAGCCCTAGGCAAGTCCTCTTCCTCTTGTCATGACCCGCACCTGGTGTAGGGATGCAAGTCGGGAACAACGCCTAGCCTACGCCGCAGCATCGGCGGTAGAACGCTATCTTGGTCAACTATACTATCTAATTATCTCACTATAAAGCATAAACCTCCAATAATATCTCAACTCCAAGATGAGAGTATAATCAACTTAGTTCAACACAATACTCAATCATATTACTATGGCACGAGAAGATATCAAAGAAGTCTAACATAACTATGCAGTTAATATAACAACAACAAATAGAAATAATATCCAAACACAAATATATGCCGAAAACAAATTCGGTACCAAAATGCTAAAGAGAACTAACTATGCTAACTAGTGAATCCGGCTAAATCTCTCGACAGTCACTCCAGAACTAGTGGGTCCAAGTCTGCACCATCTATAGGCTGCGGTCAGTAGTATGTCGGACACCAATCTCCTGGATCCTCTGAAAAATGTTTTTCAGTCAGGAATGGAACGAAGTACAACCCAATAGCAGTTCCAATTAATTGACAAAAACTATAAAACAGTACAATAGAAGATGCTATCTACGATGAGGATATAACTGATAATCAAGAACAATAAGAGAATAGGCAATACTAGCAACATAATATAATCAATGCATATAAGAATAAAGGAATGAACTATAATGTTAGAATAGAACAAGGTAATCAATGAACTGAATAATGGAATCTACAATAACTATGTGATTTGAGATACTAACTAAATATGTGATCGGCCTGGGAGATTCAATGATTACACTAAGGAGCTAACTCAACCATACGTGAATTGTATGGTTAGTTAGTAGCCAATGATTACACTACTAGTCGATAGTTTCTTGATAACATATTTAATTGGTATTTTCTCCGCCCCGACTGATATGATGGATCGAATCATGACACGTCACTAGCCAATGTATCCAATGTTTAATCTACAATATTCAATGTTATCCAATACCAACAAGGACAGTATCCGATACCATCTCCATAATCAAGGTAACATCCCATGACTGACGATCCAATAACAATACCAATCCGTGTACCATCGTGTCAAGAATCATAAGTAATATTTTTAAATACTTGAATTATAGTGGTAATCAAATAATGGAAACTATCAGAGAATGTACTCGCCTGTGGTCCAGAGCAAATAATGAAAAAATAATGTCCGAACTGGTGTCACAGACCTATATATGAAATATTGCATTAATACGAGTTTTTGGGAAGAGAAATAAATTAAACTAGTCAACTTTCTAGGTCATAAAGTCATTTCTAAGTCAAAAATCAAACTAGGTCAACTCTAAGTCAACTATGGTCAACTATAGTCAAATTATGGTCAACTACCTATTTCTAGGTTGCATGAGTCTAACTCAAAGATATTGGGCTCACACAATATGAATCTAGGCCATACAAGCTACATCTTAGGATACTAAGATACCGTATCTCAGGATACACAAACAAGGGATAAATATAACACATATGTACATATCAAACAATATTATATATATAAAATCCTAATTACAAATGCTAAATGGATACCTTGGTTTCGAACCAACTTGGTATCGCAATACTAAACCTCTATCTTGATATCCAAACCCAATACCTTGATTATCCTCCAATACCTTGATACTTACCTTGGCATCTCAAGGTAAATTCAAAACCTTATTTATACTAACTACCCAATAATAATTATAAACTACTATGCATTTAATATTTATATAATACTATATACCCTATTTTAGTCACCTTAATACCAACCCATAATTAGTTTACAACTATCTTATTACTTATGCCAATACCTACTACTCATACCTTGGTATATCTTGATACTTACCTTGGTATCTCAAGATAATTGCCAAAATCTCCTATATATACTAACTACCCATCAATAATTACATATATCAACCCAATATAACTCTAGTATGTACTAATATAATAATACTAACTACCAACTACACACTAACTATTAATACATATATACGTACATACATACCTACAAATATATAATATATAAAAGATACTCATAACAATTGATAACTAAAATATACTAACTATTCTAATAAATTTATATGCTACAACTAAATATATACATATATAGTATACTATAATACAAATAGCAATTAGAAACATATATATATATATATATATATATATATATATATATATATATATATATATATATATATATATGGTAATTAATATATATATATATATATATATATATATATATATATATATATATATATATATATATTAATTACCCATATATATATATATATATATATATATATATATATATATATATATATATATATATATATATATATATATATATATATAAATACATATATATGACCCACCATATATATTTATACAATATATATTTAAATACATATATATAACCCATAATATATATTTATACAATATACATATAAAACTATATATAACTATACATACACTTATACATAGTAAATTGTATAAAATACCACATAGTAACATACATACACACACATAGTAATATGTATATATAACTAAACATATATGTATACATATATATAATCATACAATAATATAAATATATAACAATATATAATATAACTATATATATAACCACATATAAATATATCTACTATATTATATATACATATGCTACCACTTATAAATATATATCTACATGTAGAAAAATAGCTACATAATGAATATACACATATAATATATACATAGATACATAGATCTAAGGCATAACACTACATAAATATATATACACAATATTTTATATATATATATATATATATATATATATATATATATATATATATATATATATATATATATATATATATAATTACACTTTTCTATGAAATAAGAACACAAAGAATTAGATCTACAATTAAATTGTACCCACATGGACCGTATCACCCCGTATCCCACTAGATCTAGGATACGCATGCGACACGAGTCAACCACATATCCAAACGTATCCCGGAGGACACGAACAAGTCACATATATTATTTATGAATAATACGAAGAGTTAAAAATAAATCTACGTGTCCGTGTCGAAATACGACATGCTCAAAGTCCCGTGTCGGAGGAAAAACCTCCAAAACAACACGTATCACCAAATTGTTAGGATACGACCTACACGTACTCAATTGTGGACCCGACACTAGCCCCAAACACATAAACATATGTCAAATTGATCTATAGGATCAATTGATACACACAACAAAGTCATTTTCGGAATTCTCCCAAAATTGACACAAAAAGTACCATAACTTTCTTCATAGGTCTCCTATGAACACAAAACAAAATTCTATGGGTAGTACATACATATGGGTTGATTATTCATGATTAAATCTCAGATTTATAAGCTATTTTAAGGGCAAAAATTGAATTGTAGCTATTGGGAGATGGATTCCCAATGAAACCTTCAAAATTGGTGAAATTGGCCTCCAACTTGTAGATCCTTGCTCCTCTTTGTAGATCCTTGCTTCTTCCTTCTAGATCCTTGCTCTTCTAGTCTCCAATGGTGATTTGGGAAGTAATTGGGTGGAAATTTGGTAGAATTTGGTTGAGAGAAATTCTAGATCTAGATTTGGAATGAAAAATGAAGAAAGAGAAAGTTTTCATCCCCTTTATATATGCCTCACTTGCCCCCTCCCTCAAGCTACTATGTAAAGTCTAAAATACCCCTTGGGGCCTCTCATGAAAAAATTAATTAAGGAGGGAAGCTTCTAGTCTAATGGTTTAATTAATTTAATCATCCTCCTAATTAATAGGCTTTCTAGTTGGGCTCAATTCTAACAATTAATATATGTTGGTCCATGAGTCTAAATTAAACTAGTTAGGTCCACTAACACAAGTCCAAAAATATATCTAATATGCTAATAATAAATACAATAAATAAATATTTAACATGCACAATATTTAATTAATTATAAAATGACCAAAATACCCTTTCTAGAAAATACGGTAGTGACACCTCTCCCCTACCTCAATTTTGTTTATTTTCTTTAATTGTGCTTATATTTATTAATTTATTATTATCAATTAGGTATATTTTGTATTAGGTCAAAAATTAGGTTGAATATATATATATATATATATATATATATATATATATATATATATATATATATATATATATATATATATATATATATATATATATATATAGAGAGAGAGAGAGAGAGAGAGAGAATAAGGGAGGTGAGATGGCACCTCACTCTCAAATGAGGGTGGCGATAAAGTGGCACCATCCCAGCCCTCCATCTTACAAATGACACTTAAGTGACTTATTTGCACTTAAGTCCCCTAATTAATCTCTCAATCATACCTCACAGCCATCCTCACCTTCCTTATTGGTTCCCTCCCCCACCCCTCTGTGCCCTAGTGTCTCGGGATCCACCGCCCCCCACCCCCACCCCTCGGCTGCCCCCTCCTCCACCCCGAAGCATCCACCGCCCCCTCCCCCATCCCTCGGCTGCCAGAGTCCCCTCCCCCACCCCTTGGCTTCCCCCTCCCCCACCCCTCGGCTTCCCCCTCCCCCACCCCGAACGGTTCCAGAGCCCCCGCCCCCACCCCTCGGCTTCCCCCTACCCCACCCCTCGGCTTCCCCCTCCCCAACCCCGAAGCTTCCAGAGCCCCCTCCCCCACCCCGAAGGGTTCCACCCAGAGCCCGAAGCTCCTCCGCAGGCTCCACGATCGGATGGACTCCAACGTCACCGCCATCCTCCTTTGAGAGGCCCACATCGTGAAGGCCTGGCTGGCCCCTCTCAATGCCTCCAATGCCGCCTATCGGACGAGGTTCGGCGAGAACACGCCGGTCGACCGTTGCCCGGGCGTCGGTCACCAACGGGCTGAGGTCCAAGCTGCGCGACACGATGATCGGGCTGAATGCGCTGCGGTAGCGGATACTGGAGGAGCACAAGGCAGGCCTGAAGCGGAGATACTTCGAGGAGAATGTGGCGAAGGCGAAGTAGTTCAATAGCGGCGGCACTGGCCGGTTCGCGCAAGCCGTGGCATTGAAGAGGAGGAGGAGGAGGAGGAAGTGGACCAGGAACTGGCTGGTGTTTCTGGTGCTGGCTGTGGTTTTTGTTTGCTTGATTCTTGGTTTTTCTGACTGAAGAAGAGGGAGGGAGTGCTTCTTGTGCCTTGTGGGGATGTGTTTGTCAATATGTTGATATAATATTGCTGTTGAACCTTTCTTTTTCCAGACATTCTATTTTTGTTTTTTGTTTTTTTCAATATCAGGGTTGTAGTAACTGTGAGGATTTGGTAGCTTCTGTGGTTTTAACCTTAACGATGGATTGATTTGTGATCTTTGTAAAACCCTAACGATGGTTTGATACTCATCAGACTTCCGAGTCGATGGAGAAATTATTCAATGGAACAGTCTCACCACGTGACAAGACTTCACTACTGCCACAGACCGAATAATTTCTCCGAGTCATGACATGGCTGAGGTCTATGCATTAAGAGAAGAAGAGGTTTCCCTGCACAAATAAATAGAACACCAGTAGAGAAGAATAACATTTAATGTGTGTTTTTACAGTTCTCTCACTCTAGGAGACATCAAGCATAGAAATAAATATCCTTCAATGTGTTTTTACAGCATCGAGTGCTACACCATTCATTGTTAGTTTAAATAGATTATAATAAAAATGTATTCTCTCATCAGAATTAGGTCTCTGATCTTGCTGCTAGGAGATCCGCAAATGAATCCATTCTCTTCTAAAACTAGATCAGGAGCAGCTTTATTTGTCATCTTTAGTGTTACAATATTGACAGTCCGCAAGAGTTCCTTATTATAAACTTCAGGGGTTGTCAAAGAAGCAAGTCTTTCGAATGCAATATTGAATATTACTAGTCGGATGAAGGCTTTGAGTGACAACTGTTGAACTAGTCTATGAGTACAATACAAGGTATAATCAGAATGGAATACATACTTATGCAGCTACACAATACATAGAATTTACCTGAGTGCCCAAAAGTAGAAGCGCTTATGAAGATGGTGCCAATAAAGCAGCAGCTTGCCATTTGAGGGTGATGTGAAGGCAAGTTCTCAGGAAGTCATTTACAATGCTGGAAGTAGGACCTTCAGAATTGTATTAGTCACTGTTCTATGCTTTCCTAGTAAAGGAATTAATGAAAATTACAGCAATTATCCTTGCAAAGAACTCCATTGTTTCATATCCTTAGGCATGCAAGGGCCTCAGGTCAAGACCAAAGAGGACCAGGGGCCGAGCAAAGAGAAGAGACCAAAACCTACAGAAAAAAGTGATTGAAACTCCCTTCTGTATATAGGCGCACAGATAATGCAATTAGTTCAGAAACATCAAGAGAATATTGGATAACATTAGATAATAACCCAACATAGAAACTGAACAATTATCGATCTTCTATTCTAATACATAAGTCCATATACCAACAAAAAGACACCTTCATATATAAATAATCAACTTTCCCCTTCTTAAATCTTGACTTCATATAGAACCAACTACTAGAAGATTTCACCAATTAAATCTTGACTTCATGATATCTCCAGCAAGGATGCTTATACAAGAAATTTTTACATTAATAACAAATTCAAAGTACAGATCAAAGTCTTCGATAAAACCACAGACAAATTACAAATAACAAATTCTTACAAAAGTCTTCAACTTCAATATATTTCTATACAAATCAAAGTAGCTTGAAAAATGAAAATCAAATTACAATACTAAGTTTGCAAATCTTTGACTGAAGTAGAGCCCATTCCACACTGATCTTTCTCTAGATATTTTACAGCTGTAGTAGGTTGCTGAGAGTATTTACTGACTTTTCTTTCTTAATGAACCATTTGCTTCCCAGTTTGCTAAAGGTAACAGCTCCTCTTTGAAAATGTTGTCAATTGTGTCCATAGGAGTCCCATCATACATGTAGTGCTTGCCTCTGTTAGGATACAGAATGACCATGGGCTCCCCAGCTTCATTTCGGTGTCCATTACGAATATCACCACAACATCTTAGGCAAAGGTCATATGAACAGCTAGGACAGCTCCTATGGTAATCAACAATTGATGTTCTGCATCTATTGCTGGACATAATAAATAAAAGGCTATCAGATCTTTCAGAGGGTCTATAAGAAATATTTTTATCGAAGGTACCTAGGAAAACAAAGCTTACCAATACATCTGTTCATCATTATCACAAGCAGCTACTTGTACTTTCACTTCTCCTAATACCAAACCTGGGAATCAAAAGCACAAGTAAGTAAATCAAAAATCAAATTAGTAATCATACAGACATCAAATGAGTATGACCTTGAATTTTGGCCTCCAATTCTTTCTCTTTTAGTTGATCGTTGCATAGTTTTTTAAGTAGAGGAAGCACAAAATGGACCATGTAACGAGGCTATTAATTTTTTAAGTAGAGGAAGCATATATACAGGCTAAGTTATCAGACACATTCACAAAAGGACATTAATTTTTAAAAATGCAGTAAAATCCGAGAATGATGGAGGTATTTGAATTACCAAAAATGTTACCACACACAATCCCTTGTATTAACAGATTAGGGAAGCAAACCATAGTAAGCACAGCAAAACAGAAAAAAGAAAAGGATCCTTCAACTTTGTAAATAGAGCTGCCGAATATACCAACTGGCAACTGTTGCATCATTTCTTCCTCGTCAAGGAAAGCACCCAGCAACAGGTTGTGAATAATAGCCTGATTTTTGTCCACAGTAAATCAATCGCACATCCTTCACAAAAAGACCCACTTAACAATAAGATCTCCATATTAATACAATAAAGTAACCAAAACAAAAAAGCCATGTATTATATATTACTAGAAATTTAACTTGCTACTCATAGGACCTGCACCTTTCAAGTTCCATGGGACTCCCTGTACAAAAAAGCCATTTTGTTTCTTCTCTATAATCAGGTTCGTAACAGAAATAAATAGGACCTGCACCTTTCAAGTTCCATGGGACTCCCTGTACAATATCAAAGCCATACCCAAATATAAAAAAATTAACTTGCTACTCATAGGACCTGCACCTTTCAAGTTCCACTCAATCCGTAAATCAACTAACAATAACTTTATACTTTGAAGTACATGAATAACTACCAGATACAAGTTCATTAGACAGAAACAAAATGTTTAGCAGAACACATGGTTTCTTTTCAAATTAAGGATGTGGATGCAACATGTTCAAAACATGTTATTTGATAATTCTGAACATGGAATATAGAGAGAGTTACCTTTTCTATATTGAATAGAAGATGAGAAATTCTAGACCAAAGTTCGAATATATCTTGATTTCTGCCTAATGGATATAAAATAGTAAAAAGATGCTTAGTCAACGGGCAAGCTTAATTCCACTCAGTAGTCATTACTAGAACATATTATTTCTCTCGGAAGACCTGCATACCTAATTATCATATTTTAAGTGACCAAAAAAAGTATCAAGTATTATCCAACACAAAACTTGCTACATAAAGAATTTAGTTATGGATCAACATATTCAACAAGAAAGCCTTATCCCAAATATTTGGGTCACCATATTATCAACTAAAGATAGGATACAAATAAATAAATATAAGAAGAGCCACCATTTTGTCTCCCCGTCTCCATAAACAATTAAATCTTTTGTCAGGATTTAATTGGGATACTATATATATCTGAATAGTCAAGTTTTACATTCTACTCTTCTCTTAAACTACCATACTGTAACTTGAATAGGATGTGAATGTCCTTTATAGTGTTTCAACTATACCCAACTTTAGAGGTCAAGATGTTGATCTTTTCCTGCTGCCACCTGACATACTTAGATTTTACTGCAAATTTTATGTGTACAGTTTCTAAATGACCTGAGAACTTGTAATATCTGATTACTATATAAACAACTTCATAAACACTTGTGGATATGAAAGTTGGGTACATGAATAATCTAAACTCGGCTAATGTACAATTTCAACTTGTACTACATTCAATAATTGAACTATAGACTTCAGTAAATTAAAATTACCTAGTGAGTTCTTGGAAGTGCTTGTGAACCATCCGGATCAGATTGACCACTGTATACAATATTGTTTACCTGAAAGTTCAACATATTCTCAATTAACTCATTAAAAAGAGACGAGGATAAAAATTATTGAACTTATACAATACCTTAGCTTTGCTACACCCAGTCCTGTAATGACCCTTTTTCCACAAAATTCGCATGTTTTTCTTTTTTTAGTAGCCTCTTTTTGAGACATCTAATCCGGAAGATAATCTGAAAGGAAGTCTTGGTCGCCCTTTATGCCTCTGAGATGTCGTAGGATCACGAATATTAATTTCAGGAATTAAACTTGATGAATTTTGGGATACGGTTGGTGCAATAGGATCAACTTGGTGATTCATTCCTTGAGATGGCACATCATCTCCTTCAGACAATCTTAAGTTATCATATTCTTCTAACTTGCTTGTTAGAAACCTATCAAATTCAGTAGCAAAGTTAGGCACCTTATATGCAACCTCCAAAGCCTTGTTGCATTTGTAACGAATACCCCAATGAAGAATACGATCCACTTCAGAATTTTCAATAGTAGCACCCATGCCAACATCTCCAAATCGATGTCGAGATTTAATGGTCCATCGCTTCAAAATATAACGATCCGGTATCTCTGGAATATGTTTCTTCCACAATATGCACAGGGCATGTCTGCAAAGTAATCCAACATAATCAAAATATCTACAGCCGCATGAAACTACAACCCCATTAGAATCATATAATACAGTCCTCCATTTACTTCTCTCTTTTGTCGCCCGCCCAACAAGATATGTAGTTATTATTCCTTCTTTGTGCACTTTATCAGCCCAATAAATCTGGGCATCCTTCATTTCTTGTTTGAAAATATAAAACAAGGCTCTTGTATAGCATCTACTAGCTTGCTCCTCAAATGGCCATTCTAAAGATAGTACGGGCCTAGTATCGATAGTTTTGAAATCTTCATCCTCCTCGGCTTTTCGACGACTTGCCAATGCCTTGTCATATTGAACGACAAACTCAGTTAAGGGTGTACTTGCATGAACATATGTATCAAAAAAAGCATTTATGCTTTCCACTCTTTGACTTGTACGCGTGCCTGCAAGAAACTTATCATTCAAATAACAAGGTAACCAACTAGCTCGCCGCTCCCACAACTTTGGCAACCAACTTTTTTCTCGTAGCTTGTACGTTGCCATCATCTCTTTCCAACAATCTTCGGCTTCACATATACTGCTACTACTTCGTAGTCTATTGAAATGCAATTCAAACTCGGATCCGTGGATAGCTTTAAGATGGACCATATGCTCTCCAATATTCTTGTCTAGATCCCAATCACAATATCGTGTATAGTATTTAGAAAAACTCTAGCAATTATATTCCCAATAGCTGCATCCTGATCAATAATGATAGCTCCTGGTGCTTTACCCCCTATACATTTAAGCCACTGCTCAAATAACCACACAAACGTCTGCTCTGTCTCATCAGCTAACAATACACATCCGAACAAGGTAGATTGTCGATGACAATTGATACCAGTAAAAGGAGCAAATGGTAAACAAAAATTATTAGTACGATATGTCACATCAAATATAATTACATCACTAAACTTTTGGTAGGATTCTTGTGATCTTCTATCAGCCCAAAAAATACTTCATAATGTGTAGTCATCATCTAATTCAATGCTTGAGTAAAACTTCGGATCTTGGTCCTTTTTTTCGATAAAATGCTTAACAATTTTAGCACAATTTTTGTCCAAATTGTTCTTCCTCTCAACTCTTAGGTGATCATGGACTTATTGTGGTGTAATCAAGTGTTGTAGGTCAGGCTCGAAGGAATTGACCACTCTTGCAATGCTTGCGTTTGATATGCCTTCGCTATGAAGCTGAGTAATTAAGTTCTTCACTACTGGTTGACGGTGGACCTTCTTATGAGACCGATGCTTTATTGCTTTCGATGGAGTGGATAACTCGTGATTGTTATGTTCAGGAACAAATTTTACAACTCTCCATCTTTCTGACTTTGTAAGATAAATCTTGATCATTGCTTTGCAATCAACCCGTATCTCACGACGATGATATACCTCTTCGTCCACAATTGGTTTCTTCAAGACTCTCTTTTTTCCTTCCTTGCTACATACAATTAATCTGGATATGACTAAATTGGGATCAGACCTAGACTTACTAGTGGATGACCATCTAGTTCCAAATCCCATATTCAATGCATACCCGTTATAAAAATTGTACGCATCCTCCTGTGTAGCAAACTCCATTCCTATCTTCGGCGTAATGGTGTCCAAATAATCTTCATCTCCATCTCCTACACCATCTCCCAAATCAACACCATCTCCTACAAAATTAAACACAATAACGAATAAACAAAATGTGAATGACTTTTTCTTCAACTCGCCTATAGTGTGTTTCTTAGTGTGTGTCGGACACGGCATTCTGGAAAGTACACCAAGCAAGTAAATAGCAATAGATAGGAAAGACTGGATGCGTTTGATATACCAACAGAGGAGAGGTGACCCTCTTCTCTACAGCGAGCACGACACCCTCCTTCGTCTTCAGCCTGATGGCTTCGATGGTGTACTCCATCTGGAACAGCCTCCCCACCAGGGAGAAGGTGTTGACTCCTCGATCATACTCGGTCCTTCACACACCGAAACCTAGATTTGTCAGTAAATGAAGAGGAATAAAGAAAATAGGGTTTGAAAGGATTCACTTTTTAACCTGGGGAGAGACATGGTTTGAAAAAGAGGGAGAGAAACCCTAGAGGCGGCCGGGTGGAACCCTTCGGGGTGGGGGAGGGGGCTGAGGTGCCTTCGGGGTGGGGGAGGGGGAAGCTTCGGGGTGGGGGATGGGGCAGTCGAGGGGTGGGGGAGCTCTGGAAGCTTCGGGGTGGGGGAGGGGGAAGCCGAGGGGTGGGGGCGGGGGAAGCCGAGGGGTGGGGGAGGGGGAAGCTTCGAGGTGGGGGAGGGGAAGCCGAGGGGTGGGGGAGGGGGCTCTGGAACCGTTCGGGGTGGGGGAGGGGGAAGATTCGGGGTGGGGGAGGGGGAAGCCGAGGGGTGGGGGAGGGGACTCTGGCAGCCGAGGGGTGGGGGAGGGGGCGATGGATGCTTCGGGGTGGGGGAGGGGGCAGCCGAGGGGTGGGGGTGGGGGGCTGTGGATCCCGAGACACTAGGGCACAGAGGTGTGGGGGAGGGAACCAATAAGGGAGGTGAGGATGGCTGTGAGGTATGATTGAGAGATTAATTAGGGGACTTAAGTGCAAATAAGTCACTTAAGTGTCATTTATAAGATGGAGGGCTGGGATGGTGCCACTTCACCGCCACCCTCATTTGAGAGTGAGGTGCCATTTCACCTCCCTTATTCTCTCTCTCTCTCTCTCTCTATATATATATATATATATATATATATATATATATATATATATATATATATATATATAGCACGGACACACGTATTAAAAAAATACAGACAAATTAACACGAGTATTAGGACACAAAAATGATAATATGTATTGTATGTGTCTATAATTCACTTAGAAGAAGATTAACGAATTAAATATTACATATATAATTATTTTGATTTATATGTGTATCCTTAGACGTACATAATTCTTAATACGTAGGCTTGAGCGTATCCTAAAATATTGGAAATAGAATTATGGTAAGGTTCACAAATTTATCCTATCGATTTATTCATCTACCCTAAAATCGATACGTTATCACGTAATTTAGAGACCATAATAAATATTATCATTTTAGAGTATTAGTATTGGTATCAGAATTGGTATCGGACCATTACTATAAGTATCGATTATTACTAATTTAACCGATACGGTTATCACTAATTATTAATACTTTAGAAAATATATTTTATACTTTAGGCATAATTTTAAGTATTTCTAGTGTTATTTCTTAGTATTATAGTCATTTATAGTTATACTTCATGGTACTAATATGAATAGTAATTAGTAGTTCCAACCTTACTATGTTATGGCATGTATCTGCCATATTCGAATGAGTGTCGATGAATTATGGTTTTGAGTACGTATAAAACACGGAGAAATACTCAAATATGGTCTTTGCAATAGCTCATTTAGTTCTTTATGAGACTTCTTCATCAAGTATCCTAACTAACTAATCCTTATCCTTGAGCAAATATCCTAACTCATCTTGTATCTAATCCATATTATTTGAATATATGGTACATGCAAAATCAATGAGTCGATACTTAGTTGACCGATCGTGGATATACAATCGGCGACATGAGAGTAGGATTGGTTTGACAGAGGATTTCATGGCTGGCATTGAAGAATTTCTCAAATACGCCAGTAGTCAACCTGATTTCATGGATGGGAGGCTCATCAAGTATCCTTGTGTCAAATATCATAATATACCATTCAAAGAGGTGGATCTTGTGAGGGAACATCTCTAAAAGAAGGATTTCGTACCGAACTACAAGGAGTGGATGGATCAAAGTGAACCTTTGTTTTCGTAATATCATCATTCCTCCTTCAATACGAAGGTAGAAGGGTCCACTCTTGGGGATAACTTTGAATATCGACCGCGAAACCTGGCGCATGAGTTGGTATTTGATGCGGCCGGTCAAAATTTTGTTCCGGAGGATCCTAATCCTGATGCAAAGGAATTCTATGATATGTTCAAGATTGTCGATACTCTATTATACCCGGATTGTGATTCACATTCTGTCATATTGGTGGTGATACGGCTGTTGAACCTAAAGTCTGATTTTAACTTAGCGCAGGAATGCTACGACCGGATAATTCAGTTTGTTAGAGAGTTATTGCCAAAAGGATTGAAGGAGTTGCCTGAAAACTTCTACAAGTCAAAAATGATGATACGAAAACTAGGATTAGGTTACGAAAAGATAGATTATTGTCGAAACGATTGAATGTTATACTACAAGAAGAAGAATGATAAAGATAAATGTATTTTCTGTCAAGCGGACCGGTACAAGCCAATTCGGGGCAAAGAAAAGTCAACTGCCCGAGCAAGGTTGTATCCCTACAAGTATATACATTTTTTGTCGATCACAAAGAGACTACAGAGGTATGTGTCCACAAATACATCACAACACATGATATGGCATAGCAAGGAACGAAAGATGGATGAAGAAGAATTATCTCATCCTTCCGATGGAGAGGCATAGAAATATTTTGATTTATGTCATACATTGTTTCAAATGAGTGAATCCAACAAGAGTACTGAGATTACGATTATCTCATCCCATGTGCATGAAGACTCCTTACATGTTCTTGACACTTACCATACCCGGTCCAAAAATCCAAAGAAGAATATTGATATCTACTTGCAACCGTTGGTAGATGATTTGAAACAATTGTGGCAATTCGGCGTTCATGATATATCGAAGGAGTAGAACTTTCAGATGAGAGTGTCTCTCATGTGGACCATTAATGATTTTTCAGCATATGAGATGTTATCGGGATGCAATACTCATGGTACTTTGTCTTGTCCGATATGTATGAAAAAGAGTAAGGCATTATGTCTCCAGAATGGAGAAAAAGCATGATTTTTTTTATTGTCACTGTCAGTTCCTTCCTGTGTCACATTCGTGGAGAAGGAACAGAGATGCCTTTAGAGCTGGTAAACAGAAACTATCTCCTCCCCCGTTGAGACTAACAGGAGACGAAGTTTGGAAAGAGGTAGATGGATTGCTGACTGTGATAGAAGATATGATATCGGTCGATCACTTTGAAGGGTTCGAATGTAGGCACAATTGGACAAAGAAGATTATATTTTGGGACTTACCTTATTAGAAGGACAATCTCATAAGGCACAATCTTGATATCATGCATATCAAAAAGAATGTATTCAACAACATCTTTAATATGGTAATAGATATTAAGGGAAAAATGAAAGACAATGTCAAAGCAAGAAAGGACTTAAAAATTATTTACAGGCGTTCATATTTGTACCTAAAATGAAGTGGCAACGGCAATTGGGTCAAGCCTCCGGAGCCATTTACATTGAGTAGGGAGGATAAATTGATAATATGCAACTCAATTTCAAAGTTAAGATTTTATGATGGCTACGTGTCAAATCTGGATAGATGTGTTGATCTCAACAAACGCAAGATGACAGGGATGAAGAGTCATAATTGCCATATGTTTATGGAGAGGTTACTACATATTTCTCTGAGAGAGATGTTTTCTCAATATGTATGGACTCCATTGGTCGAATTATCTATATTCTTTAGAGATTTGTGTTCAAGCAAGTTGACAGTGCAACATATAATAGAACTTGAGGAGAAGATTGTATTGACATTGTGTAAGTTAGAAATGGTGCTTCCCTCCGAATTTTTTTATAGTATGTAGCATTTGCCGATTCATCTTGAATACGAAGCACACGTCGGTACTCCCATCCATTATCGATGGATGTATCCATTTGAGAGGTATAAATTCTTTATACTAATAATTTCTTTATTCAAATAATTCTAAGATTCAATATATTATCTATAGGTATCCATATCACCTGAAGAAGAAGGTTGGCAATAAGGCTCATGTAGAAGCTTCGATATGTGAAGCATATATCATTGAGAATGTTTCAACTTCTACTCCATCTACTTTGATACTCATGTCAGAACAAATCATAATAGAGCCCCAAGGAATGATGATGGTGGGGTTGATGCCCCGAATAGTGTAATCTACACTATCTTCAATATGGAAGGAAAGCCTACAAGTGCTACTAAAGTACGTTGGTTGGAAGACGATGAGTTTAAAGCCGCTCATCGGTATATATTGTTAAATAGTGGTATAAAAGAGATGCAAGATATTGAGAAGTAAGCGACAAAACTTTCCTAAATATTTTAATTTTATATATACTTGGAAAAGAATTGCTCTAACTGTTCTCCTTATTATTACAGTACTTTTAGAGCTGAGGTAAAAATGGAGAGACATAATATTAATAAAGATTCTTGCTAGAGAGGTTGATAGAAAAATTTTATCGTGGTTCCATAATTATGTACGGATCCTAAACATTAAGCATTCTAAATTTAGCATTCAGACCAATCTTTGTATAATGTCTATATGATACGTGATGTTTCAGGTTTTTTGTCCTGGTACAGACTTACAAAACGAACGACTTCGAGCATTAGCTATCGGACCAAGCAAGAAGATAAAGTGTTGGAATAGATACACCATCAATGGATTCAAATTTAGAACCACTGATAAGTCTATTATTCAATCATTTGTCGATGAGGAGGCTAATTATACAAAGAATTCTGGAGTATGTGTGAGGGGTTCAGTCTATGATGTCGATCCAGAATTTGACTATTACGGTGTACTAAGAGATGGCGTAGAGCTGGATTAACCTTATGAGACAAAAATTGTGTTGTTTAAATGTGATTGGTTCGACACAACACCCAAGCAATGATGAAAAATTGATAAACAATTTGGGTTTGTTGATATAAAATATGGAAAAAGATATATAGGTTTGAACCATTTGTGTTGGCTAGTCAAACGGTTCAAGTGTATTATACGAGCTATCCTAGTCAACAACGCAATAATAAAGATTGGTGGGCTGTATGCAAAACTAAAGCTAAAAACACATATAATATTGGGGATCTAGCATACCAAGAGGATGAGGTGGTCAATTCTCAACTTACATATATGAGCTTAGCCGGTGTTGATGGTATAGAGGTTGACGTTACCGTAGAGGATGATAGAGTTGACGAAGAGATTGAGATAAAAAAATTTACCTCATATAGAGGAGAACTCTGATATGGAGGTATCGAGCGAGGAACAAGAATTAGAAGATGAAGGTGGTAGTGATAGTGGAAGTAAAAATAAAAATAAAGTAGAAGATGAAGACGATTCAAAAAATGATTCAGAAGACGATGACGATCCGGAAGATGAAGGAGATTAGTACGTACATAAATATGCATTATCTTAGATATTTATTTAATTATTTTATGACACGATTATTATTTATTTTATCATCACACTAGTATTTACTTATTTTACCACACCATTATTTTATGATTATCTGTTTGATGATACCATTTTTTTTATTTGCTACAGATTTATCTATAGTATGGCGGGACGAGGACGAGGACAATGACAATGACGATGATGACGACAAGTTCAGAGAGGATCATCTTCTCAACATCCTCCGTCCAATATGCCTGCTACCCCAGATTCTCGCACACGACCTGAGGCCGAGTTCGTAGATGCGGCGGATGGTTTATCCCCGCCATATACTCATTCTTCAATATGAGGAGCTACTCCATCTCCCAGTTTACCATCAGTTGCTACCCCTTCTTCTACTCCAGCCACTACCGACACTACTACACCGGCTACTCCACCAGTTCCTCCCAAATGAGCAAATTTATTTACAAGCCTTCTTATGAACAATCGAGTATATGTCTACCATCCAAGATTTGCAGACCCCCCTACTCTACCAGAGCGGCCCGCCAATATATGTCGTCCCGAGCTATAGGCCGATGGAGCGACGTAAATATTTATTTGTCAATTCACACATTTATTTTGTATTTTTTATTCTAATTGTATATTGTCTACTTATTTCAGATTCTTCCCGATCAAGGCTGGGAATGATCTGGGGGAGATCATTCGGGGTTACTTTGATGGCCCTTATATCAACTTCAATGACATCACGCTCGATCGACGATTCGCTTGGCTGGAGAAGCTCGGGGTATGTATATAAATTTTACTTATAATAATATATTTTTATTATAATGATAAAAAATATTTTTTAATTTGCAGAGGTTGTACTGGTGGCCGGATCATAGAGAGAGTGATATCCGAAAGTGCTACAAGACCGTTGCCAGCAATAGTTTGAGAAATATGATCAATGACCAGAAGGCGCTAACATTACTTGGACAGGATCACCATAAGGAGTGGCTGAAGGCGGAGTACTGGGAGGAGATGAAGAAGAAGATGGACACCCCAGCCTACAAGGCCAAGTGCGAAAAGGTGAAGGCTGCTCGTGCTAAGGGTGGTCTCCATACAAGTGATCCATTCCGACCGTCGAACATTTTCGACGGATTGTTAGTATTAAAAAAATTTGCTAGATCGATTTTTTTGTAATTCTAATTTTTTTTGCTTATTTATTAATTTATTAATTTTTATAGAGCGACGAGACCTCCAGAGCCGGAGAAGACCCCAAGACCGTCGACTTCCCAATAATCTTCCAGCGGACCCACAAAAGAAAGAAGGATGGAAAGCTCATAGATGAGCGGGCCGTCAAAGCATATGTAAGTTTTTTTTATAAAATTTTATCAATTTAATTAGATTATTTTTATAATTTAATTAGATTCTAGGTTTTTATGTCAAAACAGTCAAACTATGGCAACTCTAGGTCAAACAGTTAAACTTTGACATTTTCTAGTTTCTATGTTGATTTTTTATTCATTCTAATGGTTTATGAAGTTATATTAGGTTATATTAAGATTGTAAAAGCATATAAAAGAGAAAAACTTATCTATCGCATGTAAATTAATAGACCAGGGTGATTACTATTTCATTCAATTTCAAAAATACTAAGAAATAACACTTTAAATACTTAAATTATGCACATTGGTTAATATCATATTTTAAGAAATAATACTGTAAATACTTAAAATTACAATTTTACTTAATTTACTTTAAACCTCATAGGAATGGTCCGATACCGATTTCGATTCTGATACTTTGAACCTTGGTTAATATCATATTTTAAGATATCATGGAAATCAAATATAGCAAATATAACTCAAATTATATACATATACTATGATAACTAGTATCTAATATGATACTCTAACCAAAATCAAATATAACACATATAACTCTAAAATCCTTAACTCTAAACCTATTTATATAAATAAATATAGGAGACGTATGAGACGTTAGAGGGGGACTCTAAGAGAAATACGTTGACTGAGAGAAACGATCGGTGGATACAAGTTGTCGGGAGAGGAAAAGGCGACAGCGTGTACGATACCGGATCGTTGGCATCCCAACTGTCGGTTCTTTCCAGAGCTCCTCCGACGGCTACTCCAACTCCATCAGTGCCCGGCTCCGACATTCCTTCTGGTGCGATATCTCCGGAGCAGCTCACGATGACTGTGCATGAGCTACATGGGCTGGGCCAACAGTTGATAGACACTCGTGATGCTGCAACACCTGCTCCTCCGACGGCTCCTACGTTGGGTCCTCCAGCTACTCCGATGGCTCCAGCTCTTCCGACGGCATTGATAGGTCATCCAACTCCTTCGACGGCTCCTGCCACTGCTCCATCTACCGTTGCTCCTGATGATCTACAAGATATCATCGCTATGGTTGTGGCGCAGTACATGGCTAGCCCACAGCCGTCGCCGCCTCCACCGTCAACTTGATGGATTTTTTGAGCTTGTGAAAAAATTTGAGTTTGTTGTATTTTTTTGACTTAATTGTATTTATTTGACTTTTTGGGATTATATAACAGTTATTTGTACATGTTTGGATTACTCTACTTTATTATTTAATTGTATATATAATATTTGTGCATGTTTGTGTGGGTTTTATTAGTTTGTGTGGAATTTACTTGTGTGAAATTTATTTGTCTAAAAATTGGTGAATGTATAACAGGTATATGCTCAACAGAAATTGATTTCTAGGAAAAATATTACCTTTAGCGACGGACTGTCGACGTAATAGCTACGAAAAATCTAGAAAATCTCAGGTCAGCGACGGATTGCCGACAAAAAATCTCAAGCCAGCGACTACCTAACGACAGACTATCCGTCGCTAAAATATCTGATACACACAAATGTACCAAACATGTATCAGAGTCTGTCGCTAACATTCGTCGCTAATCCGTCACTAAAAGTGACGACTTAGCGACGGATTAGTGACGAACTCTGTGAGTCCTGAATGTGCAAAACTTTCTAGAAAATTTGGCAAATTTTGGACTCACATAATTCGTCGCAATTTTTTCGGTAAGTAGTCAGAAAGTTTAGCGACAAAATTTATACGTCACTAATCTAGCGCTGGATTTATATCTCTATCGACGGATTAGCGACGAAATTTTTGTAGCGACATTAATTTTTCTAACAAAATATTTTCATCGCTAATCAGTCGATAAATGCAAATAGCAACAGAAATATGCATTTTAGCGACGGATAATTTTGTCGCTAAAACAGTGTATTTTTGTAGTGGCTTAGAATCATAATGTACACATATTAGACTAATAAAACACAAAAAAACAAGAATTAAAATTTAGAGTTTCTCCATGTCTTGCAATGTGTACTTGCCTAAAAATAAAATAAATAGAAGAAAATGAAGAATGAGGGAAGAGAGATAAAGAAGTTAGCTTATATAGTTAGGGTTGAGGTTTGGACCATGGGTTCTCTCATGACTAAACCAACCCAACAATTAAACCAAGAGCCAAGTGAACCAAAGAATTGGTCTAGTCTCCATGACATGCAACATTATTAACCATGCAAGCAAGAAATAATATAAGCAGAAAAACTAATATGTTCCAAATACATGTATCAGAAACGAGGATTGACAAGAAGGTTGTTGAAGTGAGTTGAACACTGTTACTTTTTATAATCCTTATGATTTCGGAAGTGTTAAAGTAGAGATGAAGTGGTCCTTCAACCAAACGCACAAAATGGGAGTAAGAATTTTTTACTTTCGCGCTCCACTTCGGAGGTGGGGGATTTCGATCTCAAAATTAGAATTTAGTGGCAGACAAGATTTATTATTCAAGTTATTTCAGAATAAATCTTGTCTACAAATCTTTCAACCAAACAAGTAAATTGATTCCAAATCTGAATTGAGGTCACTTCACTTGTCCAAACCTGCAAACCAAACAATGTCCATTCACCTATTGAGCACAATAAGTTAGTCAATTTGATTAAGCAAAGTGCTGAGTTTCCCTCCCTATATGATGGCCTTATGGCCACCTCTAGAACATGCATAGAGAATTGAAGGAGGAGGAGCTTGAGGCTTTGAGTATATTCTTTCTCAATCCTTTAATTGTTTTAGAGGAGAAGAAAAAGAAGAAGAAGAAGAAGAAGAAGAAGAAGAAGAAAGAAGAAGAAGGGCCTTGATAATTGAGCTTGCATTATTCAACCTCCTTCTTTCCTTGGAGAGATGGCAAGGGGGCTATCACTTGACCACCCTTGGTCTTACGCCTTCGGACTTCTAGTTTACCAATCACTTATTCTGGTTTACCAATCACCTCTTCTTTTCACTCACAAATCAAGCTTTCTTCTTCAAAATATCATTCGGTGTTGCTGACATTTTTCTTTTCTTTTTAATTTCTTCATCAACTTCATATTTTTTACTTCCACAACTTCGGTGATAAGTAGAGATCTCATGCTCAACCTCTCACAAATGGGTTGGAAGGAAAAAAGAAAAGGAAACAAAAAGGAGTAATAACAATAAAGAGAAGAAAATTATATAACCTTAACCAAGAATGAACAATTATAGAATATATATTTTTCTAGAAAGCCCGATAAGCAATTAAAAAGGAGGTTTATCTACTCCATTCACTTTGGAAAAATTCTCTTACAAACACATTCATGGTGCTTATTGTGCTTTTGTTACAATAGTCTTAAATCTTAAATCTTATAGAAAGCCCGACAAGAAAATTATATAGCTTATTGTGCTTTTGTTACAATAGTCTTACTAATGCTAATGAACTACTACATGATTAATTGCAAGCAACTTGATCTCATTCATGGTGTACCTCGCTCCCATGTAAGAATCTTAAATCTTATTACTTATCATTAACTTAGTTTTTTTTCAAAAACATTAATTATGAGTAATATAAAATATTGACACTATATTGTAATTTGTGTTGGGAACACGTGCGCTCCGATACCACGTATTGATCGCGTGGTGGAAGAAGCGCTTTGTCAACCCACCTGAGATGACCAACCAATCTACGAACACCAAGCACAGATGAAGACAAGCATATGACGGTGACTACGTCACTTGGATAAATCCCAACATTTATAACTCAGATAAAATTACAATATTATAAAACTAATGTTGAAACCCTTTGCCCTAATAGGTTCAACCCCCTCACCATACTCAAGAAGAAAAATAGAAGATTATAATTGAAATCACTCACCAACCCGTAGCAATCGCCCTAACCGAAGTTGATGACTCCTCGATTAGATCTCCTTCTTCCTTCTGTCTTGGATGACGAAGTCCTAAGAGCAAAGCACGGGCTTTCTCTTAGATTTTCTGTGGACGAGCACCCCAAATCTCCAACTTATGCTTATCCTGTGTGCCTCCACCCTCCTCCCTATTTATAGTATGAGAAACCTATTTTAGGGTTAGAAAACCCTAAAAATAGGCAACCATAAGATCAAGCCGTCCACTAGCATCCAACGATCCAAAATATAATTTAAAAACTCCAAAACACGAACAGCCGTCGCTGACACCGAACTCGATGCGAGTTCGGTTCAAAGGTTCTAGTACACCACACTGAGTTCGGCCCAAACTCGTCCAGGAAATGAGTTCGGACCGAACTCTGCCCCCTTCAGCAGACTTGATTCCCAACAATCTCCAACTCCAGTCTGATGAGAGGTTTTGGCTCCATGGCTCCTCAACTGGACTTCATGCATGTTGTCCCACGACAGAAATCCTGCTCCTCATGCCACCGATCTCCGATCCTGCTAGTTGCTTTGCATCTTCCGTTATCATCAGCTCCTCGACCATCACGTCGACGCTAGATGCCATGCGTAGCACCTCCTACACCACTGGGATCCTGCCAATATCAATAACACGGACAAGACCGAAGTCCCTGACGATCAGCCTCACCGTGAGTCTTGGCTGTACGACTTTCGTCTTCCACCGAAATGTGTTAACATTCCAATGAGCTTCTTCACCCTTGGCTGGCCCAACCAAGCGGATGGTGCAATTTTCCCGATATTCGAACTCCTGAATCTTTCCACCTTCGTGTCCGAACTTGAAGCTCCCCCATACACATGTGTCCTCGAGCACGCACTGTGCATGCCATCGATGACCCACAGCTTCTCCTTAACTGTGTGAATGATGATGCTCTTGCCTCAAATTGAGTTTGTTGCAAACCTTGATCTCCTCCCTGGCCTCGAACTACTGAAACCAATGTCGCTCCATGAAGCTTTGGCAAACCACCCGTCGCTAAAATCGGATCCGTGGAATAACCCCCACCTGTAGACTGACTAGTTGTCAGGGGACCGACAGACTGACCCTCAATTTTTGACTCATCACCATTCGTCGCTCTGTCTCGACTAACCGAATCATATGTATCCCTTAAAGTATCTCGAAGCCCCTCCAAGACAAGTTTTGACGATCCAGCTCTTGTTAAATATCCCTCGAGCCTCCATCCGTTGTCTATGGCCTACCTGTACAACTCAGCGACTTGAGCCTGTATATGCCACAATACAAATCTCCTTGAGCCAGCTGCTGGAAATCCTTCGTAAGCATCCAATCTTTGTCCCCAAACAAACTACGACGACCATCATCGGCCAGTCTTCCTACCGAAACTAAGTTGTAGCGCAAACTCGGTACATGTCGCACATCCTTGAGAACAAGCTTCTCACTAAGCTCCATTGTCAAGTGCACATTATTAATGTATACAACTGCAACCATCCCCTTGTTGCCCATCTTCACACGTCCAAACATGCCGCCATGGTATGACGTGAAGATCCTCTTATATGGAGTGGCATGATACAACGCCCCTGTATCCATGACCCAGTCGTCATCATGACACATGCCACAAGGTTCCTCTGCGTCGGTTGTTGCGATTATGAGATCTCCCGTAGCCGTAAGATTTTCCTGATCATCCTTGCCTTTGGCCTTCTCAGCTTTAAACTTTATGCAGTTCCTCTTGATATGACCCATTTTGCCACAGTGATAGCAGTCTTCCGTACGGTCCACAATCGCAAGATTCCGATAACTCCCCTATGTCCTCGTCTGTGACTTGGGTCTTCTCTTCCCGTAGGAAGCCACCAGAGAGGACTCCTGTGATGATTCCACTTGCTTATGCCGGATCTCCTTGTTCAACAAACTGCTTTTGACTGTCTCATCGTGACAACTCCATCAGGAGCGGAGTTGCTCACCGACACCACCAACGTCTTTCATCGCAGATAGCTGATTGATGATGCCCTGAACCTCGTTTAAATGTTATGCCACCGGTGCACCCTCGTGTACTTCGAGTTGGCGAGTTGGCGAATCAGAAATGCCTTGTTGCCAGCCGTCTTTCTTTCGTACAACGAATGCAGCTTCTTCCATAATGCTTTTGCAGAATTCTCCATGGACACGTGGTGAAACACCGAGTCATCCATCCATTGGCGGATGAATCCAACAGCCTTTTAATCCAGTCGTTTCCAGTTATCAGTACATTTGTCCGTCAATTTTGTGCTGTCACCGGCCCTCCAACGGACCATGCAAGTTATTGCACCAGAGTAGATCCTCCATCCTTGGCTTCCAAATCGTCCAGTTTTCCCCTGTGAGGGTGATCATACGAGTGTTCATCTGCTCCGTAGACATAGTTGCACCTTCCCTCTCGAGAAGAACCTGGCTTTGATACCACGTGTTGGGAACACATGCACTCTGATACCACGTGTTGGTCGTGCAGCGGAAGAAGCGCTTTGTCAACCCACCTAAGATGACCAACAAATCTACGAATACCAAGCACAGATGAAGATAAGTATATGGCGGTGACTACGTCACCTAGACAAATCTTAACCTTTATAACTCTGATAAAATTACAAGATTGAAAAACTAATGTTCAAACCCTTTGTCCTAATAAGTTTAACCCCCTCACCACACTCAAGAAGAAAAACAGAATATTACAATTGAAATCACTCACCAACCCGTAGCAATCTCCCTAACCTAAGTTGATGACTCTTCGATTAGATCTCCTTCTTCCTTCTGTCTTGGATGACGAAGTCCTAAGAGCAAAGCACAGACTTTCTCTTAGATTTTCTGTGGACGAGCACCCCAATCTCCAACTTGTGCTTATCCTTTGTGCCTCCACCCTCCTCCCTATTTATAGGATAAGAAATCTATTTTAGGGTTAGAAAATCCTAAAAATAGCTAACCATAAGATTCAGGCGTCAACTAGCATCCAACGGTCCAAAGTATAATCTAAAAACTCCAAAATTCGAGCAGCCGCCGTCGACACCGAACTCGGACCGAGTTCGGTTCAAAGGTTCTGGAATACCACACCGAGTTCGGCCCAAACTCGACCAGGGACCGAGTTCGGACCGAGCTCTGTCCCCTTCAGCAGACTTGATTTCCAACAATTTGCTCTTGATCACGTATGTACAGACCAACGTTCTATGGCATATGTAGAAAGAAATCAACCGAAGGGTTCCAGTCGGAGCCCTACATAGTTGCGTTGTTCAGCTCTATCCTATGGATCTACTACGCATATGTCAAGACCGGCGAGCACCTACTCATCACCATCAACTCGTTCGGGTGCATAGTCGAGACAATCTACATCGTCATCTTCCTCTTCTACGCCCCCAACAAAATGTTCATCGAAATTGAGAAGAAGAAGAAGAAGAAAGAAAGCAGATGTTATTTTAGTAAAAATTTACTAATTATGCTGTTGTTGTTAGATTCATGCAACAAAACTTGTGGTGGGCTTCAACGTGGGAGTCTTCTCCTTAATTGTCCTCTCCACCATGCTACTCTGCCTAGGCCCGACCCGGACCAAAGCTCTCGGGTGGATGTGCGTCGGCTTCGCTGTCAGCGTCTTCGCAGCCCCTATGAGCATAATTGTACATAACATAACATGCATTTCCTCTGTTCTTTTTCTTTCCTTTCCTTCAAATTAGTAGTATTAATTAACTGTGGAGCTGCTGCTACAGAAGCAAGTCATTCGAACGATGAGCCTCGAGTTCATGCCCTTCTCCCTCTTCTTCCTCACGTTGAGTGCCATCGGCATATTTCTCCTACGGACTCTTCATCATTGTCGCTGTCATCGGCGCTGCTACTGTTGGAAACGAAACGTAAAAACTGTTCCCCAAACCAGATAATACATGCGAGAGAATCGAGCAAAACGTACAAACCAAAAAATACCAAATACAAATCGTAGACATAGAAATTTTTACGTAAAAAATCTAGATAGAAAAAACTACGAGACGATCGGAGTCCAACCCTAAAGAACCTTCACTAATAGAATAAAGAGATTACACCCTCTACAAGCTCATCACCGATCCAACAAGGATCACCACAACTCTTTGGAACAGAGATTAATCGGCTTCTTGCACCTACTTCATTCACGGACGTCCTTGTTGTAGCCCGACGCATGGAACGCGTCACCAGGAGAGAGTCCAGCCTGAAACGGCCGTTCACATCAGCACCAGCCAGAGCACCACGGAAAGAAGCTGCAAAGAGACCTCAATGCACCAGCCACCCAGAGAAACTCTGCAGACACTGCCTACACGTCAATATTGTGGCAAGCGAGGTCACTATGAGAGCGAGTGCAGACGCAAGTTGGGACTATGCTTGATTTGCGGATCCAGCCAACATTCAGCCAAGGATTGCCCTGAGCATCGAGAAGGAGCACCGATGGTAAACCAACAAAATTTACCAGCACCGAGACCAGTCCAGCAGCCACATCGACCAGCTTATCCAGCACTAGGAGCATCACAGGCGGAAGATGGAGGATTCATACCACCAGCACCGGAAGGATATCAGCCGAGGCCACCCTTGGCATCACAGACAGCACTCTTCCAGCAGGCCCAGCAACAGCAGAGGGTACCACCACAGGGACGTGGACAGACTTTTGCGATGACAGTGGAGGAGGCACGGACTCGAGGAGTAACGAATATGAGTAAGATTTAGTTTTATCATAGCTATCTATAGTAACGAATATTCCTAGTAATACTTTAGCATGTGCCTGTTAGTTCCATTCCCTAGCCTATACCTAGTATTATGTTAGCATGAACTTGTTGGTCTAGAGTAGTAATATGTCAGTGGTATCCAAGTTTTCAGAAACTGTAGTTGATCATCGCTCTAATCAGACTCCTTTACTCTTGAGTTACTTATCTCTCATTGCCTAGGAAAAAAATTTCATTGCTTCCCTACGTGTTCTGCTTGACCAAAACCCTCACACTTCCTCTCAATTTTTCCCTTGTTCATGATCCCTTATCGTTTGTGTCGTGCTTCAACCAATGTCATACAACCGCGTCATCTCTTCTGAAGCAAACATTTTCTGACCGGTTACGTTTTGTTTTCAATTGCGAGGACACAATTCTTTTAAGTTTGGTAGATTGTAAATACCCTAATTTTTAGAATTAAATTTTAAATTGGTATTATGTAATTATTATGATTAAGAGAGAATTTTTTATTATTTTTTTAGCTAATTAGTAAATATAATATTCATGTATAGATATTTTTGTGTATGTAATTAATTAATAATATTACAAAAAAAAATATTTTTAGGTGTACAACTATTATTAGAATATTGTAGAATTTTTTTCTGAAATTATTTGGGGTAAGAACCTATTTTTATTGGCTATATATATATATATATATATATATATATGGTTAATAATAATAATAACTCAAATAAAAATCAAACCAAATACTAAACCCAAACCGAATCAAACCGGAATCCTAAACCTCAAACCCGAACCCGAAACCCTAAACCAAACCGACCTAAAACCCTAAACCCGAACCCCCAGTTACTGTAGCCCCCGCTATAGTAACTCCCAGCCCCCGACCCCTCCAATCCCTAAACCACCCCCCGCATCCTCTCTTCCCCTCCCCGAAACCGACGACCGCTTTTCCTCTCCCTGAACCGCCGGCGACCCCCTCTCTTCCTCTCCATGAAACCCCCTTCACCCTATATATGGACCACCCCTCAGACATCTCCTCTATCTTCAGCCGACCGCCGATCATCCAGCCACCGCCACCATCACCTTCACCCCGACCACCGCCGACCCAGATGACCCCCGACCGCCGGCAAGTGGTTGACGACCCCGTGCACCACTCGTGGACACCCACCAGCCGCCGCACCGTCCACGGCCATGCAAAAGCAGCAGCAACAACAACAACAGTACCTCTTCGCGGTGCGATTTCTACGTCGTCATGTAACTTTTTTTGATCCGTCTTCTCTGGTACGTTCACAACATAACCAAGTTTTAATCTCTCGAATTAGTTTATATTATTGTTGATTTATCTGCTGATTATTCAGCGTTGAAATCTGTCAAATACTTGATTTTTTAAACCAAATTTTCTTGATACGGGGTACGTTCCGCTAAACGAGGCGACTTCATCATGTGCTAATTGCACCAAAAGGCGCATAACGTTAACGCGGACGTGTAGGATTTTGCGAAACTTGATTTGGATGTGCGTGCACACCGAAATCAACGCATATCCGTCGAAAAATACAATATCGGCTTGTTCTGACACTTGTCATAATTTCGTGTGTGCTTGTCATTTCGTAACAAAACTTGTGCCATCGGATTCATAGCGTTACGCTGGTCCTGTGACCCAAGTTTGGTTCAATTATGAGAATGTTGACGAAACACCGTTTCGTGGGCCCCACGGTTCCACTTGACGGGTGATTTCGTGACCGGCTCATCGGAATCTAGTTCTGGACGTTCCGTTGGGTTCATATCATCGTTCTGGACTTGTAGACACTAAGTTTGATAAATTTGGAGAACCTTATCTTTGGCACATTTTTCGGTGCGAAGTGGGCCACATGTGGACCCCGCTTTGACCCGAAACTGTCGATTTTGTCCATGTGTCCAAATTGGACTTATGGGTAGTCAATCCTAACTATTTCAAGTATTCTGAGAACAATAGTTGTGTTTTTTTCAGCAACCGGAGGCGTACTTGGAGATTCCACTTTTACAGGAGCAACTGACGGAGTTCAAAGCCCAGGCAAGTGTACCTTGCCAAAACTGCAGAGATCATGTTACATTATTTGCTTGTGTTCTTTCTATATATATACTTCTGTTATGTACATGTTCAACCTAGGACCGTAAGACGTTGCTTAGCGTCCGAACAAGATTCGGGTGTCGACGCCGTATGCGGAGTCGTGTAACGTCACTTAGAGAGTTGATTCCACGATCCTATATTTTTGCGTGCTTGCTTTACCAAGTAAGTCATACCATAGGACACTTGACACTATTCATGTGACAGAATCTTTTCTAAGTTATTCATGGTGATTCTGTATAGGCTTACAGGATTCGTGACATGAGACTTGCATATATTGAGATATCATTATGACTCGTTGTACTAGCTAGAGATCATGATCTTGCGTGTTATGGACATGAGACGTTGTGGACATGAGATGTGAGGTTGCATTGGGTGTGGTGAGACACACAGGCTACAGGCTGATTATATATATACTATACTACTATAATACATGATATTACTTGCTGCTACGGGCTCCCCGACACTAAGCTTGTAGTAGTCTCAGCCTGAGTACAAATGATGCTCTCATTTGTATTTCACATAGCTGGTTACATAGCTTGCCCTGAGGATCTGTTTTATTTACTGTATTTTATATGGCTTGAGTGTTTCTTGTACCTTGTTATGTCCCTTGAGGACCTGGATCCGGATTATGTCCCCAGGTACAACAGAGGAAGATTATCCCGAGATATACGGGACAGGAGCTGACATTGGAGCAGTACTGGCACCAGAGGACGAGATTGTACCAGAGAATTTTTCCTGAGTATTCAGTTACTTACTCAGTTTTCTATGCTTATTGTTATTTCATATATGGACTCATGGACATATGTATTGATGTTATTTTTTTTCCTTTATTGTGTCAGATTGTTCCCCGAGAGAATATTTATTTGGACTTGTTGATGGACTATTTTCTTTATATATTATCTTGACTGGTCTATCATATTGTATTTTGTTTACTTTCTGTGGATGAGATTAGAATTATACTGTGATAGATGGGACAGACTTACATTTATATTTGTTACAGCTTAAGTGTACTCTAACGTATCCATTAAATTGGGTTTATCCAGGAACTATTGGATTAAGAACAGGTCTGAAAAATCAGATCAAGGCTGGAACTGGAACTGTTAAAATTAAGAACAGATCTAAATAAACTTTGATTGAGGCTGCAAACAAGAATATATTTTTTCTTAATGCTACAAACTGAACAAGGAAAATTGATGTTGTAACATTTGTCTTTTAGGTAAAGATCAGGATTAAGTCCCAAGGGGTTTCTTCTGGCAATTATATATATATATATATATATATATATATATATATATATATATATATATATATGTATATTTGTATGTGTGTGTGTGTGTTATTCATTCATGAAGCATCGAGAAACATAGCAGCAAGAAGTGACAAAATTGGCTGCCACCTATAGAGCTGAACAAGGGGACGAAGGAATGTGGTGGTTTGAGTCAGGTTGACGTGTGTTTGGAGGGCTGAACTTGAGTAGCTCCACAGTATTATATTCTTAAAATCTTTCGAAGAAAATATGAAGATAGTTTTTCTTAAAATAAAAAATTAATAAAATAAAATAAAAAATTTCTCTTATGTTGTAGTTTATTGTTTTGGTCAGAGTTATTTTGAAATCTAAATAAAATTGTATGGGTACCAAGTATTTGACACTTCTGCATGAAGATCTTACATCTTCTACTATATAATGCGACTTGAAAATAGTTCAAAAGTGAACCGTTTAAGTCGTTTGTATCAACCTAATTAAATTTTTTTTATTTCTTTTAAATATTACTATGTATATTCACCATCACGTAAAAGATTTAGAAAATCTATCTAATTTAATTTTTTATATAATTTAAACTATTTTAATATATTTAAACCAACTAGATTATATTATCTAAATATATATCCAAAATTCTAAAAATAAATTATAACATTTTTTTAATTAAAATTATATTTATATCTAATTATTTAATTATATCACACACACAAAAATTACGTGCGAATATCACTAATATATATAAAAAAAATCTTTGTAAAATTGAAATTCCTATTAATTTTACTTGTTAATGTTTGAAAAAGTCAAAAAAAAAAAAAAATGGTAGGAAAAGTAATCTTTGAAGTGAGAAAATAAACCCTTAGGATCTACTTGGATTGAGGGTTACGAGAGTTAAGTGAGAAAAAGTTAAGAGAAAAAAAAATCATACTTTGTTTGAGGGTGAGAGTTTAGAAGAGAGAATCATAGAGAATTAAGTAAGTGTTTGTTTAACCTTCTTTTATCCAGTTTTTTTTAACCCCTGAATCGGGGATTAACGAACGGAAGTGAAAATTTTTGTTTAAACTGTCATAAATATTCCTTACTTGTCCTATTAAAATATTATGGGTTTTTTTCTATTTTTTTTCTTTTCAACCTGTTGCTCCATAAATTCATGACTTTGTCCATGTACGTCCTATCTCTTCTTGTTTTCTCATACTTTATTTCAAATGTACACAAGAATTAAATGTGTACATTGTTTGATTCTTCCAACTCTTTAATTCTTGTGTACATTGTTTAATTCTTTGACAAATTTTAATTTAAAATTCGGTCAAATCTAATTTTATGTCATATGTAAAAGGATATTTTGATAACCATTGTATTTTTATTAATCCTACTCCCACTCAAAATCTCAAATACAAGCAAGAGTTATTAAACACACCCCACATAATTCTTTCCCTAATTCAAACAAGATTATATGTATTGACTCTCCTCTCACTCACTTAACTTTTTTTCACTTAATTCCACCTAACTCTGCTTTTTTTCTCAATCCAAAGAGACCCTTAGGCTACGTTTGGTTCGCAGAATCAATGTCTTGAAAAAAAAAAAGTCATTCATTTCCTGTGATTCTTTCCACGAAACACATACGAGACTGTGTAGGGAGAGTGGAAAAACCATTCCTCCGAACTTTTCTTTCTCCAAGGCTGTCTAAGGCCCAGATTCCTCGAACCACAAATGTTGCCTAAGAGAAAGATCAACTTATCATCCAAGAGTACAAACTACAACAAATGAACAATTGTACGTAGCTCGGAGTAACAAACAACCAAATTACCCAGATTGTAAGAGCGACTTTTCATTATATTTTGAAAAAAACATACGATTGCAGAACATGCAAGCAAGAAAAACAATGTACACAAACAAAGAAGCAAAAAAGTGAAGATACAACAGGACCAAAATGCACACACTTGTGGTAGCCCTCATCTAACCTCCATCTGTGGCTCCCCCCATAGCTACTGCTGCCCGACCGGATCCCCCAGCTCCGGAAGCTAAACCCCCCATGGCATCCGGTGGCATCTCCCAACTCCCACTCCTTCGGCCCCAACTCGACCTCCTCGGATTTCCCGCTCCCCGCCCCTCTAAACCCCCCTCTTCTGCTCGGAAGCCTCGGTCCAAGTCTGGCGAAGGTCCCGCGAAGCCCCCTCCGTCCTTGTCCTCCTCCAACATCTCGTCTCTCATACCTGCTTCGAAATCGCCTCCCATTCCCATTCCCGCAACCTCACCGTCCCACGCAACCGCCTTCCTCCCCATCTCGATATCCCCCACTCCTTTCCCCATGTTCGGGCTCATAAACCCCCCTCCGCCCCCCGTTGCACGCCCCTCCAACCCCCCTTCCTCTTTCTCTAGTCTTGCTCGGAAGTCATTCATGGAAGGAGGGATGCTGGTGAAGAAAAACTCTTTAAAATTCTCCACTACCCCTTTGTTGAAAGGGTTAGCTCGACGATCGTATCGATATCTGAAGTTCTCGTAAGTTGTCTAAGAGCAAGAAATGGTGTGGAATAAAATATATCAGGAGAAGAATATAATGCATTTCTTATACAGATTCTTACAGGAAGTAGTATGTATAGGTTTACCTGATTGGTGCTCATGAGATATAAATGGAAGATGGAGAGACCGCCGACGAACCATACCGCGATGAAGGTGTAAACGATGAGAACAATGGAAGCTGGAGTCTTGGTCATAGCTTTCCAGATCGTACTCTCATCAGCGTCCATAATCTTTCTTATGTAGATCCAGCAGAAAGAGAAGACGTATATACAGAGCAGAGTTGAGGAGAAAACAAACATGTAGAAGAATCGGTAGTTTCGCTGCATAGTAGTAACACAGCAGATCAGTTGGAGAAATAAAGGCTTAATTTCAACTTTGACTATTCAAATTTTTCAATTTAATATCCTAAAATGTAATATCATATCAATCACTACTCTCAACTATTGAATATTTTCAAGTCCATACGTTCCATCTGTCAAGGATTAATTTTTTCTGTTTCAAAAACAAAAAATATTTGACCAAATTACCCCCTATCTCCCTATAAAGGTATCTAAAGCGGCCACGAATGAGGAAGGTATTTTTGTCATTTATGATTTTTTATTAACAATGCTAGGATATTAAGTTGTACAATTATAGTTGAGATATTAAGTTGTCTAATACTAAAGTTTAGGATATCAAGTTGAAAAACTTGAATAGTTGAAGGTTCAAGTTGAAATTTAGCCGAAATAAAAAGAAGAGTGAGCAGTACAAGTATTTTTATGAGACGAACTAATATAACAAGCAAATTCCAAACTGTCCATATACATTTGCAATCGTGAAGTCTAGATTTTACACTACTGGACAAGATGTACTAATACGAGCAAATAACTCTTCTTTTGACAGGCTAACCACAATAAATTGGAACAGAATCAACCAGTGATTTTGACTTATTTGTATGTCTACAAACCTACATATTGGAATTTAAAGTTATAAGAGGATGAAAAATTCAAATAGTAAAATGTAGACACAGAATTACAAGAAGATAACAGCGCCGATACTATAACCCAAATTTTCCGTTCTCCTTTGTGAAAGGACATCTCCTCCCAAAGTTAGGCAATTTCCATCTCACTCAAATTAAAGCGAAGTTCTAAACGGCGGTAGGTTGTTACACGACGGAGAGGGTCCGCCTACCGTCTAGACGGTTAATATATTTTGGACAATTTTTACTATTTTACCAATTTTTTTTCATAATATATATTTTTAAAGATATTTTATGCATAACTAAGTAGTAGAACGGTAAGAAGAAAGTAATTGATTTATTTCTCCAAAAGGGAGTACATATATATAGGAGGAGGCTAGCATTCTCCTTACTTTCTATCCAATGTGGGACTAAATAAGTCTCCATAACTCAACACTCCCCCTCAAGATGGGTGATAGATATCAATCATTCTCATCTTGTTACAAAAGATATCAAACTATCTAGAACCTAAACCTTTAGTTAAACAATCAGCTAATTGTTCCGCTGATTTCACATAGCTCAAAGTCAAAACTTTTCTATTCAGCTGCTCCTTGATGAAGAACTGATCAATCTCCACATGTTTGGTGCGATCATGTTGAACTGGATTGTTTGCAATATCAATTGTTGATTTGTTGTCACACCAAAGTTGCAGGGAGTCTCATCTAAACAAACGCATCTCAGACAACAAGTTCTTCGCCCACATCATCTCGCACAGGCTAACTGTCATAGCCATGTACTCGACCAACGTTGTAGACCTAGCCACCACATCTTGCTTCTTGTTGCGCCAAGATACAAGATTGTCTCCAACAAAAACACAGTAACATGTAGTGAACCTGCGATCGTCCATACAACATGCTCAATCGGCATCACAGTAGCCTTCAACTCTCAGATGTCCAGAATTCTGAACAATAACCCATTTCCTGAACTTCCTTTAATATACCTAAGAATTCTGTGAACTACCTCCATATGCTACTCTCTAGGATCATGCATATATCTACTCACCACACTCACGACATGAGTAATATTAGGTCTCGTATGACATAGATATATAAGCCGACCAACTAATATTTGATATTGCTCCTTACTCACCGGATCACCACCCTCAGCACAACTTGTGATTCTGCTCGATAGTAGTAGAAGCAACCCTGCAACCCAGCATTCCTGTCTCTGAAAGAATGTCCAGAGCGTACTTTCGCTGAGAAAGCAATATACCATTTCGTGATCTTCCAATTTCAATTCCAAGAAAGTACTTCAACTGTCCCAAATCCTTAACTTCAAATTCCTCTTCAAGTCTTTTCTTCAGCCGTAGGATCTTCTCAGTATCGTCTCCAATAATTACAATATCATCAACATAGACTGCAAGAATAGTGATACTAGTCTTGGAGTGCCTGTAAAACACAGTATGATCTCCATTTCACTGCCTATACCCCATACCACAGACTGCAAGCCCGAACTATCAAACCATGCTCTCGAAGACTGCTTTAGCCCATACAAAGACTGCTTTAGTCCATACAAAGACTTCTTCAATTTGCATACATTTTTCGTTGCTTGTGAAGTGGCAAAGCCTGGTGGAATCTCCATATACACCTCCTCCTGGAGATCCCCATACAAAAAGACGTTCTTGACATCTAGCTGATGTAGTTGCCAATTAAGTTGGCAGCACATGACACCAACACTCGCACAGTGCTCATCTTTACTACTGGAACAAAGGTCTCGTCATAGTCAATACCAAAAGTTTAGTGATAGGCTTTAACAACCAATCTGGCCTTGTACCTGTCAATCTTGCCCTCTGGAGTCTGTTTAACAGTATAAACCTATTTACATCCAACAGCACGCTTCCCAGCTGGCAGTAGTACTAGCTCTCATATGTCGTTCTTCTTCAAGACCTGAAGTTCCTCCTGCATGGCACTCAACCACCTAGGATCTCGCTTAGCTACCTGTCAGTCATTAGGTACAAGTACCGAATCTAATAATGCAAGGAATGACATGTGCAGGTGGAGTGGATACATATGAAATATAATGTGAAATGTCAGTATCCCAACTGCGATACTTAGCTAGAGGTTTTCCAGCATTGACCCTAGAAGTTCTACGATGCAAGACATGAGTATTAGAAGTATCAGGGGAGGAATTGTTACCAGGTGACTCAGGTGGAAGGGCTGAAAAAGGTCCTGGAGAAGAGAGACTTGGGACATCAGCATTTGTGGGTACTGGCCTAGGCACAGAAGGAGGAAGCTCATGCTGCTCATGCTCCCTATATACTCTCAGCTCCTCCTGACTGTCGGCTCCCCCTGAGACACCATCACTCATCGATGACTCAAAAGGACATGGAATCATACCAACCACGATGTCACTCTCATTCTCCCTCTCTCTACCAGCATTAGGAGAGCCATCATCGAACAAGGAACTTAAATCCGTCTTCTCCCCATAAAATGGTTCAAACTTCCGGAAGGTCACGTCCATACTGACAAACAGCCTTTTTTCAGTGGGACACCAACACTTGTATCCTTTCTGACTTGATAAGTAGCTCACAAAGATACATTTAACTGCTTGTGGATCCAGCTTGCTCACTATCATTCTGTGATCTCGCACAAAACATGTGCAGCCAAACACTCAGGTTGGAACAATAAAAACATTAGAGCCCAAGAGCATCTCACATGGTGTCTTCATCCCTAATACTCTTGACGGCATCATGTTAATTAGATAAGATGTTGTCATAACAGCCTCACTACACAAGAACTTCGGCACATTCATTGTCAACATCAAAGAACGTGCCACTTCTAGTAGATGCTTGTTCTTGTGTCCAGCTATCCCATTCTGAGCAGGAGTGTCTGGACAAGTGGTTTGATGAAGAATTTTCTAACTAGAGATAAAATTAGCAAACTCCTTGTTGGTGTACTTAGTCTCATTATCTGTTCGAAGAATCTTCACATTTATTCCAAACTGGGTCTTCACATACGCCGAGAAGTCTTGAAAACATTTGTACACCTCAGATTTCTGCTTCATCATGTAGATCCAGGTCATACGTGAGTAGCAATCAATGAAGGTAACAAACTATCTGAATCCACTGATAGATGTAGTAGAACACGGCCCCCAAACATCAGAATAAATAAGTACAAATGGCTCAAAACTTCGAAGACCAATCATTTTATAAGTAGAACGTGTATGCTTCCCAAGTTCACAAGTATTACAAAATAACATTTTTTGTCTACTTTATGCATTATCTCATGTTCTAACTTATTCAAACTATCAAAAGATAAATGCCTCAATCTATAGTGTTGAACATTGCTTGTCTCTGGCCCTCCACTAATAGTAGCAGCGAGCATTACAGCCTCCGTGTCCAGGTACCAAAGGTCATCACGCCTGATGCCAGTCTCAAGCCTCTTCCTCGTGGCCATCTCCTGGAAAGAACACATATCCCGATCAAAAAGAACAGTGCAATTCAATTGATCAATGAGAGAGCTAACAGAAAGTAAGTTGACCGAAAATGAAGGAACGAGCAAGACATATGACTCCACCATCCCAGCTATGGATGGAGACACAGAAGTCAGCAGCCAAGAAACCACCAGAGAATTAAGGTGACTCCATGTGCTCCACTCAGCACTCGTCTTATCCTCTGGCTCAGTGCAATCTCCCTTCACATATTTTTCAAGTCCCTTAGTCTGAAGGTTCAACAACGTCCTTCTAAACCAATTTAGGTAGTTTATCGTCCCCTCAAGTTTGATGTCATTGGGCAGCAACTCTATCTTCTTCATCACCTGCGACGGTTCTGGTACGGGCACGACTGCCCTACTGGATGAGGTCTCCTCTAATTTGGCCTGAAACACCCTGGCCACTCCCTCCAATATCTCCTTCAGCTCCTGACTAGTCACAGGTGGTTCACATCTTCACAGTTGCACTTATCGCAAACCCAACGAGATCAAACCCAACTCAAACACGGGCCGTGCGTCTACATGCGATCACGGCTTCCTCCATTTATCTTGTACACCTCCAAGTTCATGCGGTAGGAGGGGTGCACGATGGGTAGAACTCGCCTGAACAAAGGTTAGAGATAGAGATCTGTGCAAAACTTCCCAAGAAGTATGCTCTCAAATCTCAGAAACCACGTTGAGATCGAAAACAGAGGATCACACAAGAGTTCCTCTCTGATTATCCACGATCTAACGAACAACAACGAAATCAGAGGATCACACAAGAGTTCTTCTCTGATTATCCACGATCTAACGAGCCACACGCAAGATCGACAGCGCGGTGTACCCTGCCTCCTGCAGGTTCGACAGCGTACCGCCTCGACCGCCGTTTAGAACACTGAATTAAAGTCAGTCATAGTAGCTTCAACTAAGATTCTACCACTCCTAACTGGTGCATCAACAGTTCTCCTTTGCACATGTTTAGACCATATCAGACAATTTTCTTTCATCTTATACGCATATAATACCAGTGTTCTAAAAATCGACCTATGCGGCCGCCCGCCGCAACGAAAATCTCCTAGACGGTTGGCCTAGGAGGACCTAGGCGGCCCGTTTTTTGAATTGTTTTCGATGTTTTTTTTTGTTTTTTTTTTATTCTTAGTTGTATTGTGGATATTTGTTTGGGTTTTAAGATAAGATTTGGATTTTAGAGCATTAAAATTTTATATTTTATATTTCAAAGTTCAAAATTTTCAAAATTAAAAAATAACAACAACAAACAACAAACAACTAGGCGGACCTCCGCCGCACCGGAACCGCCTATCGATTTTTAGAACATTGTATAATACGACCTCCAAACCATCTTAAGATTTCAGAATTGCAAATATAACTTGAAAAAGTTAGTAGACATCCAAATAAGTAGTTTCTAAGTAAAAAAAAAAAGTGGATTTCTACGTGAAATATCTATATCATAATAAAATAGTTAATAACTATAAACCACGTGAAGATAAACAGAACTAATAACCATAAAAACTTGAAAAGAGTATGATGTAAATGCCACTTGCTTGGTTTGTGGGTAAACACATGTCAATCTTATCAACCAACAAATTTGCAACTGCTAGTAACAGATTTCAAGCAAAACAGAACAGAGACGTAAATATAAAACCAGTATAAACTACAAGAAATATAGGACAGCCAAGAAATATTGACTTGTCCTTGTAAAGTAATATTCTTCGTATGAAGAGAGGATAAATTGGTTTTCTTCTGAGAAACAATAGAGATAAATTATTACTTCTAATTTCATTTCTAGTTTGTGGTTCAATAGTTAATGAGGTTCTCTTAAAATTGCAAACATGTAACTTCCATATGTATAAATATTGGTGAAAGCGAATTATACTTACAAGTCCAATACACTGCCCAACCCATGGGCAGTGGTGATCGAAACGTTGCACACAGTTATTGCAGATTGAGCAGTGGGAACACCGAGGAGGTCGGTAGAGCATGCAGGTATCACAATACTTGATTTTCATAGTCGTTCCATTGACAATCACATCCTTAGTTCGTGGTAAGCGCAATGGTGGAGTTTGGACTCCCCCCATCCCGTTGTTGCCATCATAGCCTTCAGGCTCTGGAGGATGTGCATTACGAGGAATGATACCCGGGTCTCTACCAGATGTCATAAGTAAGAGGGCTAGATCCTGAAAAACAGATCCTATGTGAAATTAATATGCAGGAAAAAGAGAGGGAAAAAAAGGTGCAAATAGTAATTTATATTATACAGTATAGACTCTGAACAAAAGGCTACACGCAAGATGAAAACTCAAACAGTTGGATGTTATTTACTAGTGTTGAACAATGTTCAAGTCTTAATTTCCTTTTTTTGAAAATTGTTAATACAATTATGAAAAAATAACCTAGTCTTAAACTAAAATTGAAGTTACGGTTTCAGTTCTCAGTATCTTATGATACATGATACATATTTTCTGATACAACAGGATACAACCTATAAACGATAGGAAGGGGACAACTTATTTTACAATACACTTTTATGTACCGTACAAAACGATATGTATCACTCCAAGTTTGATGTTCCATATTTGTAAGTCTCATAATGGTTCTTTAGACACATGTCATCATTCTCTTTCTGTTGCAAAGAGTACTCTAACAGACCTTATCCATGCCCATACCCATGTCGGGCATATATTCAACATGACACTTCTTCGACACACATGTTTGATATGGTTCGCCTATATCTAGGTTCTAGAGGACCCACAACATAGGCTCAAAGTGATTTTCAGTATCGTGCCATACGAGAAAGTAACATTTCTTTGTATCAGGTCCTCTCTATAACTTTTTGGAACCTAATTACAATCCACAACAAGCACAAATATCAATGTTATCAATATCTAATGTTATTCCATTTCGCTCTTTGGCTTAGTGTTTCATAAGGATGAATGCAATTTCCTATAGCAAATTATTTGATCTTACCTCTTCATCTAGACTCTATAGTCTAGCGAACTTGGAGGGTGCTCTTTGTTGCATGAGCTTAAATTGCATATCCAAAAGGTAGGCCTAGATGCCTGCCAACTGGCCGCCTAGGTTTTTTGAAAGTTTTAACTTTTAAGTGGTCCTTGAGAGAGACAGATGGAGGAAATACATACATGTGGCCAACCCCAAAATTGGTATGTAGGCTACATTGTTGTGTTGTTGAATCCTTGCAAATTTTAGACTTTATTATCATACTAGGTATTTTGACAAAAGTGGCGGCAGATTGGCTAGAGTAATAGATGTACATAACTTATATATTATATTTAAAGTGAGATTGTGAAAGGAAGCCATATAATAGATTGAAACTTAGGTCAAGACTATCAGAGTTTATTGAAGTTGTTATAGTAAGAGGGGGTACTAGTCTGTGTACAAAATGGTCGTATATTAGAAAGCTTGTTTTGGCTAATATTCAATTATGGTAACTGTGCATTTAGATAGCATTCCATTTTATGCAGGAGATAATTTATCCCGTTTTGAATAACAATAAATATTTAAATAATCATTACTGTGTACCCAATATTAGTTTGAGTGAACAGAATACTACTTGGTCATGAATTCAAGTTTATAGATAAAAAAAGGTTTGTTTCTTCTCTGAGTAGCCTTCTCTACAAAGCATAATGATATGTTCCGTCTTGAAAATCTCTTTTCTTCTTCTTTTTCTATTTGTACCTCCCTCTCCTCGTCACCATTTTACATACAAAAAAGCAGTGCAGTAACTAGAGTAACTTCTATGAGTTAGCCTTTCACAAACATTAAACTCCATTTAGATGGCAAGTATAGTTCAAACAGTACAAATCCAATATGAAAAGGAAAGGGTAAAAGCAGTGGGTGGGTTGGGTTTTCTTCAAAGGGATGGTTGTGTATGTTGGGGAGCGTAGAAGTAAAAATAGAGTTTTCCACTGTATAAATCATTTGGCATGATAGAAACCAGAAGAGAGATGATACTCACATATAACGTAAATACAACAGGAACTACCATCACAGATATCCCCATATGATGAGAAAAATGATCAATCAACTTTCTTGCAACGAACCCACAGAAAACTGTGACTGGCGCGACAATGAGAAACATGGTTAGATATAATGATCTGACATCAGGACCAAATATGAACCTCCCTTGAAGGAAAAATATCTGCACACAACATCAAGTGTATCAAAGTGGATTCTTAATTGAAAAGCCTGTAGTAATATGCATCGGTGAGAAATATGAAGGAAAAACATGTTATTTGAACATCAAAAGATCCAAAATGACACAGCCATAGCAAAACACCTGCATGCTCTGACAAATAAAGTATTGTTGGCCAATTTATCTTCCAGTCGGAGCATCCTAAATTTTGACTTTAGTAATCAAGTTTAGGAACCAAGTTTGAAATAGATTATGGCAAAGAAGAAAAGGATAACTTAATCCTGAATCCTCAGGATCAATTTGAATATCTGCTTCCATCGAATAAGAGACATCTCCTTTGTAACAAATGAAATTTATTGGATTATTTAGTTTTAGGGTCTCGTATAATATTGTAAATTTGCGTTTAGGTTTCCATATTGTTCAGAATAAGGTTTGGGTCTCGTCCTAACGGTTGACTTGGGTTGACCGTCCAAAATGGAGACTTAAATGCAAATTTTGAATATTATACGATATGTGAGGGTTGTGACTTGGGTTATTTAATTTTGTCATGATAAATCCAGAACGAGACTTGTGACACTGTCGTTTGCTTCTATCGTTATCTCAGCAGCTTTTTAAATTTATTTAGTTCTAGGATCTCATATAATATTCAAAAAAAAATTGTTTATGTCTCCATTTTGGATGGTCACCCCAAGTCAACCGTTAGGACGATACTCAAATCCTTTTCTAGATAATATGGACTTATGGAGACATAAACGCAAATTTTCAATATTATATGAGACTCTAAAACTAAATAACCCAAATTTGTTTTTATAGAGATCCGACGCACTTTATGCCACAGATGTCGGATACACAATCCTTCCTTCATCAAGGATTAGAGAAAACAGTAAACACATCACAGGCAAAGTGATAGCAATCAAGCAGCGACATAATATAATAATAAAACCAAGAATAAGGATCAGGATGAGTTTTTTTGTTTTCAGAGATAATTTTTGTAAATAATTTATGTATTTATCACTTATTGACTAAAGAAACTATCAAATTAGAATCCGTCCAGAACAACTACGAGTCCATGAAACTACTAGAAGGCTAAGAAATAGTGAATATGAAGCCTAACTAATCCAATCCATATATATTTCAGATATTTGCATCTTAGGCAAACAAGAAGTTCTGCAGTGAGGATGGCTATTTTAACATCATTAGGAGTGACCATCCAGTTAACAGAATTTACTGAGAAACTTTGCATTTCACTACAGAGGTGCTAAGCTCAGGTAAGTTTTGACTGGAGGGAAACATGGAAATAATAATAGAGTGGTTAGATGGATCAGAAGGCCCAAATCATTATATCAGAAATATTCTCACAGATGTAACGTGGAGAATTTGAGGTTATGCGCGTAATGGAGTAAGTCAATTTGATGGCAGACTTGGTCGTGAGTAGGAAAGAAAAGGATAATGAAACTGGCCTAAGGTAACATGGTGACGCAGAAGCAACTAAACGGAAACTTAGGGAGGTGATCACAACAAACACACACACAGGAACCCTAGATAAAGCTAATGGGATCATAAACAGGATGTTACATATGTCATGCGTGCATTAACATGAAGAGTAACATATAACAAAGTGAAGATGTAATTCCAATGTAATGCAAGGGCACACCAACATTAGCATCAATAAAGCTAATAAACCAATGATCTTTACAAATCTAACAACAAACATCATTGTTCATGATGTAATGGAGTAATTTGAGGCTATGCGCATAATCGAGTAAGTCAATTTGATGGCAGACTTGGTCGTGAGTAGGAAAGAAAAGGATAATGAAACTGGCCTAAGGTAACATGGTGACGCAGAAGCGACTAAATGGAAACTTAGGGAGGTGATCACAACAAACACACAGACGCAGGAACCCTAGATAAAGATTATGGATGGATCATAAACAGGATGTTACATACGTCATGCGTGCAATTAACATGAAGAGTAACATATAACAAAGTGAAGATGCAATTCCAATGTGATGCAAGGGCACACACCGACATTAGCATCAATAAAGCTAATAAACCAATGATCTTTACAAATCTAACAAAAAACATCATAGTAAATCTCAAGATTAGCAATCAAATAAAATTGCATGAAAGAGAAGATCCACGCAATCTAAAATTGCCAAATCTGCTCAAGGAAGAGGTTCGTCAACATCGAAGCCTATATCAAGGGATCTAAAGATCAACCTTGATATAACATGTTGCATCTTGATATTCATATTGATGGCGCAAGGAATGGGCGTCGGTTGGTGGTGGTGCAAGGGAGGATGACAAAGAAAGGGTGGCTCTGCAAGGAGAAGATGGAGGAAGAGGAGGTGGGGGGCTTGACCAGGAGAAGAGGAGGAAAGAGAGAGGGGGACAGCAGCGGCTCGCAGGAAGAAGAAGAGTTAGGGTTAGGATGTAGGACAGTGACAGAACTAGGATTCAACGATGAGAGGTCAAAATTTAATTAATTCTTAATTTCTAAATTTTATACACGGCCAAAGTAAATTTTCAAAAGGAAGGCCAATGCACCAAGTATATGATACTTTTTACAAAATAAAGTAAGACACGTAAACTTTCAAAAGTTAGGTGGCCACGGCCCCATTAGGCCGTACTTTAGGTCTGTCCATGGTTTAGGCTTCACACCTTTGCACATCTCATGTATTCTCAAAATAGCATTAGCAGAAATAGTTTTTTTATTGAGTCTCAATGATACATTATATCAACATATAAAATCCTTTGGACTGGTAAAATGCAAGTAGGTTTCCACACAAAATAAACTACAAACCACGTAGAAGCATGCCTAACCTAAACCCAAGTGATCATAGGACAGAAACTCAAAGAAAAGTAAATTTTGTGATAGATACAACTAGATAAAGTAATTTGAAATTTTCCTATTCCGTGATCCATGCCTCGCTTGTAGATGTGAACTGGATTTCCATCAATGTGGTACGACCTAGAGAGTCTGGTTTAAAAACTAATAAATAAATGTGTAATTACATTCTGAGTTGTAAAGACTGGCTTCTTCCAGATAAATAAGACCTCCCATCAATTAGCAATAAGAGAAAAGGTCAACTGAAGCAATGGAGGATACAAATAGCAATAAAGGTTGCACGTAAATCCTAACCAGCTCATGTTGTACAGACTCGCCAAGTTAATCATGTTAACCTGCAGAACAAAGAATAACATAATAGAATCCCCACTACTAACAACATGCAGAACATACAATCAAATGCTTATAAGTCAGTACTATATAGAAAAGTCCTTGGTGTATTTACCTTTGAATTTGGACCCCATGCAGCCAATATCTTGAGATGTTTGATGAAGCCTATGCAAATAGAGGGGATGCAAAAAATATTGGCCAAAGAGAAATTGCCAACATGCAACCTCCTATTTGTAAGGGTTGCATTGGACAACACGAGATATTGGTTGCAGTAAATCTGAATCATATACCTTTGCCATTATCCATTCTCTCTTTCCAATCTTCGAACCCATTACTACCAACTGGAGATACACCATCAACAAAAAAGAAATAGAATACTTTGACAACATGCAATGCTCCGGTATAAGCCTTAAGAAAATGGAAATATAAAAAGAACACAAAGGTAGCTTACCTAATGGAACCTCAATACTTCTTACACCCACAAAGTGTACATCTATGTCAGTATTAGAAAATGCTTCTCCATAACTCAATGTGATGCCTAAACCACGGACGAACCTAAAGTATGGCCTTAGGAGGCCATGACCCAGATACTTTGAAATTTTACAGTCTTAATATATTTTCTAAAAATTATCATATACTTAGTGTATTGGTTCTCCTAACTTTCGAAATTTTACAAAGGGCATGTACAAAATTTAGAAATTATGAATTACTCAAGTTTTGGCCACCTCCTCATTGAATCTTTGCTCCGTCCTTGGCCTATATCCTAACCTAAATCTTCTTCTACAATGGACCCCTCCCTTTCTAGATATTGCAAATTTCCCAACCCATCAGCAGCATACATAGTAGGATCATAAAAGCAAGCAACTTTAGCTGTATATTTATTTCTAGAATTATCAGTGGAAGACCGTATACCATGTTCTGTTGCAAGAGTAGAGTTGGTTGGAACGGTGTGGCTTGATACAACCAATGCAAATTCTTGACCGTCATCTTCGGGAATGACCTCTTCTTCTATTGGGTGTTCTTCTTGAGGGACTGGAGAATCCATCTCAGCAGTCACTAAGTTTGGCATGACAACTACTAATGTCAGCGAGCAAAGACGGAGGATTCCTACCCCAGCCACACCAATTGTTTTTAGTGCAGCCCCGAAAGGTGGAAAGTCTAAAGCCAATCAAAATTTTAGCAGCAAGTGCAAGTCCCAAAACCACTCTAAGTTTTATCCTAAATCCACTAATGGTAAGAACACTGTGGTTTTTGCCACTTCTACCCCCGCCTTGTCAAGCAGACTAAACTCCTGGCCTTGGCTTGAATTGGGCGGCGGAACTGAAATCAAGGAGAATAACATCCCTAGAAAGAAGACTCTCTCTTTTAACAGAAGGGGGAAGCCCAAACAAGGAAGATTTCCATTCCTCTCTTGCTTGATCAAGTTCTTCCTCAGGGAAGGTCAATACCTCTGTGAAGACCTCTTCCAGCCGCGCCACTTCCTCCGGCCACACTAGTCACTCTCTTCGTGAGCAATGGTTTCACCGAAGATTATCGTGTCCTTCTCTTCAATTAATCATGTTTCTTGATTAGAAACCGGCAACTTCCATCTATTCTTGAGGGGTTGAAGATTTCAGCTTAGCATCTGCAATGGGTTCATTCGACGTTGATACGTTCTTCTCAATCTTGTCGTCTTCATAGTCAACAACAATTGGTGCTCTGAGGGGACAACTGATGTGGGCACGCTCGAGCCCCTTTTGTGGGCGGCTGGTAGTAGGACGAGCCTTTGTGCCTCTAGTCTTTGTGGACGGTATCCTCGTGAAATCAACCACAACATTGTATTTCGTTCCAAGAAAATATAGTACTGTGTCAAATTTTTCAGACAAGACATCAAATTTGTTTGACAAGATGTCAACGTTGTATGACAGGACATCAAACTCCCCGCGCATGACGGGTATCGCCATTGTTGTTTTGCAAAAGAAAGATTTCCAAATATTTTCAAAAATATTAGAATCTTCAATCTTTGGTGCTCTGATACCACTTGACGCAACGTGACGGCGGAACGATTACCTTCGTGCCTGGCAATGGCCAAGTCGATCGGTAGTGACGATGACTGGACCACCGTTGAGGGGTCCACACGAAGGTTACTTAAAAACCTCAAGTCCACGACCAAGAAAATGAGAGAAAAAATCTCAGAACTCAAAGAATAATTTTATTGACTAAAAAAAGTTGTTTTTCAACTGGATACAAAAAGTGCCTATTTATAGGACTTTTATGACAACCTAATCTTAATTAGACACAAATTATAATCATAATCAAATAAAGATAAAGCCTATCTTAATAAAAGATAAAGTCAAAATAAGAGTCCTAAAAGAAATAGGATTCTGAACAACAATAAAATAATCATAAAACTAAAAAAAGAAAGGAAAAAAAAGAATCCTAGAAAGATGCAGAATCGGAATCCACACTACATCATAATCCTATACTAACTTGGTGTTATATATATATATATATATATATATATATATATATATATATATAGGGGGGTGGGGGGGATGGGATATGAGCAATTGGCTCATATTCCTATATGAGCAATGCACATGTGAACAAAATAGAAATTAAGTGTATAATGTATTAGTATACATAGCATGTAGGAGTCCATTCCTATTGGTCAACATGTGCATGGCTCATGTAGAAATATAAATCAATGACTTTTATATATATATAAAGAGGGATCGAGATCCCCACTCTTATGTATTCCTAAATTTTTTTATGATTACAGTCGTTGGATCTTATTTAAGTCATCTAATCTTAAACGTTGATTTGAACCATTAAAATCAATGGCTAAGATTAGATGACTTAAACAAGATCCGACGGTTGTGATCATGGGATACAAAAATGCGGAGATTCTGATCCCTTTTATATATATATATATATATATATATATATATATATATATATATGGTTTAGCAAGTTTCCAGACTCACCCGCGAAGGGGTTAGCGACAAGTACCAGATACCAGTGATCATTCCCTCATTTGTGTGCGTCTTACCCCGGTGGAAAGAACCAAAGCGAGGCAATTCCGATATAATAACTAGTGGCCGACTTTGGATGGGTATGAGACATAGTACTCAGAGGGCTCTTGGCGGAGGTAAGGGGCAATCCACAGTTTCGTCTTGTCCAACGTCTCAAGGCGGTGAAAGCAGGCTTGAAAGCATGGAGTCGCTCGCAACCTTGTAGGCGCCTAGAGGTGGAGGAACGAAAGTTGAGGGATGTACAAATTGCGCTTCAGGGAGATCTGCTCAACCAGGACTTGGCGGCGGCTGAAAAAATACTTATTCAGGAGGTTGGTCACTTGCGCCTGCAGGAGGAGATAGAGCTAGCCCAGCGGGCGAAATGCGCTTGGCTTAAGGAGGAGGACCAGTGCACCAAATTCTTCTATGACGTGGTCCGGATGAGACAGCATCGCAACCATATCAACAAATTGATAGGCTCGGGCGGCAAGGAAGCTATTTTACAAAGTGAGTTACAAGCGAAGGCAATCAGGTATTACGCTGACTAATATAATCAAAACAATTACAGAGATATATTTCCTCCAATTGTATGCAAAAATTGGTTAAGGTTGCTGGTATTGTGACATGTTGGCTCCGGTTAGAATTGAGGAGTGGGATGCTATAGTGCTTAATGTGGATCCTAATAAAGCTCCGGGACCGGATTGTTTCGGTAGCAAGTTCTTTAAGGGCCATCGGGCGCTTCTTAGGGAGCAGGTGTTAGAAGCAGTACTGAACTTTTTCAAACATGGCCGATTGCTAGGGGAGCTGAATCATACAATCCTGACACTTATTACGAAGAAGGAGGGCGCAACCGCACTGTCTGATTTTCGTCCAATTTCTTGTTGCAACAATTTATATAAATTGATTACTCACCTTATGTGTCGTCGAATGGAGTGTATTATGCAGGAATTGGTCTCCTATAATCAAGCCGCATTCATTAAGGGGAGATCTATTGCAGACAACAATCTGCTTACCCACGAGATGATTAGTCTTTAATAAGGTTGGATCGAAGAAAGCATGCATCAAGTTGGATCTGAGGAAGGCGTATGACACGTTAAACAAGGAGTTTGTGTGCCACATTATGCTTTCCATGGGATTTGACGAGAGATGGGTGGATATAGTGCGGGAGTGTATCACGACAGCTACATTCTTTGTTCTGATCAAAGGCCAGCCGTATGGGTTTATACGAAGCAACCGTGGACTTCGACAAGACGATCCTCTCTCCCCGTACCTCTTCAATTTGGTGATGGAGTACTTCACGTGTCTCATGGATTTTGCGGTTCACCGGAGGCAAATTGCTCCTTTATATAGGAGGGTTCACCCGCATGTCTCGCACCTGATATATGTGGATGACCTGCTGGTGTTTCTTGCTCCGACTTTTGATGGACTCAACTCCCTGGCAGTTGTGCTACAGGACTTTGCAGATCAGACGGGCCTTCAGCTGAACAGAGACAAAAGTAAAGTATACTTCGACAGTCACTGCCAGGATAAGGAGGAGCAGATAAGCGTGTTGGGGGTGGAAAAGGGAGAGTTACCAGTAAAATATCTGGGGATCCCGCTATCTGTCAATTACACGAGAGATAGCGACTATCAAACTCTTGTTGAGTATACTCAGCGACGGGTCGAGGGATGGCAGGCACAGTGTTTTTCGGCGGACGCATCGAGCTAGTACGATCGGTTATCTCTGACATTGTTCTTTATTGGCTACAAGCGATTATGTTGCCGCTTACAACGATCACGAGGATTGAGAAGATTTGTGCCGACTTCATTCGGCATGGTGGCATTCACGCTATTAGGTGGGAGGACTTGTGTAGGCCGAAGCAGGAAGGAGGGGTTGGATTGCAATCATTACGGACTCTTCGTACCATTGCAGGTATGAAACGGGCATGGAAGTTTATTTCGCAGAAGTCCCTATGGACTACTTGGATGTCAGACAGGTATCTAAAAGGCAAAAACTTTTGGGCTCATCGTGTCAACAACAATGATTCAGTGTCTTTCAAGACTATTATGAATTATAGATCGGCTGTGAAGAGGGAGATCTCAAGGAGGTTAGAAGATGGCCAGCTTACCAACATGTGGTTAGACCCATGGATTCGCCATACTAGCCTTCTGGACATCTGTGGTGCCATGGCAAGCCCCCAAACTATGGAGACGCAGCAGGTTAGTTAAATTTTGCGTGGAGTGTGGCACCCAGACATGCACCGGTGGGCGAGGCAGGCCGAAGGAGCAATCCGGGAGTTGCAAGTGGACGAAAGCTTGGAGTCCGACGCATGGTTTTGGGATTCATCTCCATCCGACAGTTTTGAACAAAGGCGGGTTTATTTGTCCATCCAAGGGCAGCAACCGCGAATGGAGGATGCGGATTTCATATGGGTGAAGGGGGCCGCACAAAAAATACAACTTTGTATGTATCGGGTTCGGATGGGTCATCTCCTAACCTTGGACAGATTTGTGCGGTTCGGTGTACAGACTGTGAGCCAGAGATGCATTCTATGTCAGACAAGCCCTGAGTCTATTAGCCACATGTTCTTCGGATGTGCGTATGCGGAGCAAATCATATTGAAGCAAGGAAAGCGGATGAGTCTGCCACTGGGAGCGAGCAGAGGACTGGAGGAGCTGATAATGCTTATCAGGGGAGCTAGAAGGCGAGGGCTGGAGTGGTTCAGAGAAGCTCCCATTA